>CAUDMG010002577.1:0-294831 GCA_958450375.1 Homarus gammarus | reverse complement strand
ACACTCCAAGGTGCACCTCTGACACTCCCAAGTGCTCCTCTGACACTCCCAGGCACACCTCTGACACTCCCAGGTACACCTCTGACACTCCAGGTACACCTCCGATATTCCCAGGTACACCTCCGATACTCCCAGGTACACCTTTGAGACTCCCAGGTACTCCACTGACACTCCCTGGTACACCTCTGACATTCCCAGTTACACCTCCGACACTCCCAGTTACACCCCTGACACTCCCAGGTACACCTCCGATACTCCCAGGTACACCTCCGATACTCCCAGGTACACCTCTGACACTCCCAGGTACACCTCTGACACTCCCAGGTACACCTCAGACACTCCCTGGTACACCTCTGACACTCCCTGGTACACCTCTGACACTCCCAGGTACACCTCTTTCACTCCCTCGTTCTCCCCTGACACTCCCAGGTACACCTCAGACACTCCCAGGTACACCTCAGACACTCCCAGGTACACCTCTGACACTCCCAGGTACACCTCAGACACTCCTAGGTACACCTCTCACACTCGCAGGTACACCTCTCACACTCCCAGGTACTCCTGTGACACTCCCTGGTACTTCTCTGACACTCCCAGGTACACCTCAGACACACCCAGGTACACCTCGGACACTCCCAGGTACACCTCAGACACTCCCAGGTACACCGCTGACACTGCTAGGTACACCTCAGACACTCCCTGGTACACCCCTGACTCTCCCAGGTACACCTCTGACACTCCCAGGTACACCTCTGACACTCCCAGGTACACCTCAGACACTCCCAGGTACACCCCAGATACTCCCAGGTACACCCCAGACACTCCCAGGTACACCTCCGACACTCCCAGGTACATCTCTGACACTCCCAGGTACACCTCTGACACTCCCAGGTACACCTCTGACACTCCCAGGTACACCTCTGACACTCCTAGGTACTCCTCTGTCACTCCCTGATACACCTCCGACACTCCCAGGTACACTTCTCACACTCCTAGGTACACCTCCGACACTCCCAGGTACACCTCTGACACTCCCAGGTACACCCCTGACACTCCCAGGTACACCTCTGACACTCCCAGGTACACATCTGATACTCCCAGGTACACCTCTGACACTCCCAGGTACACCTCCGATACTCCCAGGTACACTTCTGATACTCCCAGGTACACCTCTGACACTCCTAGGTACTCCTCTGTCACTCCTTGATACACCTCTAACACTCCCAGGTGCACCGCTGACACTCCCAGGTACACAGCTGACACTGCCAGGTACACCTCAGACACTGCCAGGTACACCTCAGACACTCCCAGGTACACCTCAGACACTCCAAGGTGCACCTCTGACACTCCCAAGTGCACCTCTGACACTCCCAGGCACACCTCTGACACTCCCAGGTACACCTCAGACACTCCCAGGTACACCTCCGACACTCCCAGGTACACTTCTCACACTCCCAGGTACACCTCCGACACTCCCAGGTACACCTCTAACACTCCCAGGTACACCTCTGACACTCCCAGGTACACCTCTGACACTCCCAGGCACACCTCTGATACTCCCAGGTAAACCTCTGACAATCCCTTGTACACCTCCGATATTCCCAGGTACACCCCCGATATTCCCAGTTACACCTCCGATATTCCCAGGTACACCTTTGAGACTCCCAGGTACTTCACTGACACTCCCTGGTATACCTCTGACATTCCCAGGTACACCTCTGACACTCCCAGGTACACCTCTGATACTCCCAGGTACACCTCTGACACTCCCAGGTCCGCCTCCGACACTCCCAGGTACAACTCCGACACTCCCAGGTAAACCTCCGATACTCCTAGGTACACCTCTGACACTCCCAGGTACACCTCTGACACTCCTAGGTATTCCTCTGACACTCCCTGGTACACCTCTGACACTCCCAGGTACACCTCAGACACTCC
Source organism: Homarus gammarus (assembly GCA_958450375.1). Taxonomy (NCBI): domain Eukaryota; kingdom Metazoa; phylum Arthropoda; class Malacostraca; order Decapoda; family Nephropidae; genus Homarus; species Homarus gammarus. The sequence continues at coordinate 292,893 of CAUDMG010002577.1, read as the reverse complement.
CTGGTACACCTCTGACACTCCCAGGTACACCTCTTTCACTCCCTGGTTCTCCCCTGACACTCCCAGGTACACCTCAGACACTCCCAGGTACACCTCAGACACTCCCAGGTACACCTCTGACACTCCCAGGTACACCTCAGACACTCCTAGGTACACCTCTCACACTCGCAGGTACACCTCTCACACTCCCAGGTACTCCTGTGACACTCCCTGGTACTTCTCTGACACTCCCAGGTACACCTCTGACACTCCCAGGTACACCTCAGACACTCCCAGGTACACATCAGACACTCCCAGGTACACCTCTGACACTCCCAGGTACACCTCTGACACTCCCAGGTACACCTCTGACACTCCCAGGTACACCTCTGACACTCCAAGGTACACCTCTGACACTCCCAGGTACACCTCTGACACTCCTAGGTACACCTCTGACACTCCTAGGTACTTCTCTGTCACTCCCAGGTACACAGCTGACACTGCCAGGTACACCTCAGACACTCCCAGGTACACCTCAGACACTGCCAGGTACACCTCAGACACTCCCAGGTACACCTCAGTCACTCCAAGGTGCACCTCTGACACTCCCAAGTGCACCTCTGACACTCCCAGGCACACCTCTGACACTCCCTGGCACACCTCTGACACTCCCAGGTACACCTCAGACACTCCCAGGTACACCGCTGACACTCCCAGGTACACCTCTGACACTCCCAAGTACACCTCTGACACTCCCAGGTACACCTCCGACACTCCCAGGTACTCCTCCGACACTCCCAGGTACACTTCTCACACTCCCAGGTACACCTCTGACACTCCCAGGTACACCTCTGACACTCCCAGGTACACCTCTGACACTCCCAGGTACACCTCTGACACTCCCAGTTACACCTCCGACACTCCCAGTTACACCCCTGACACTCCCAGGTACACCTCTGACACTCCCAGGTACACCTCTGATACTCCCAGGTACACCTCCGATACTCCCAGGTACACCTCCGATACTCCCAGGTACACCTCTGACACTCCCAGGTACTCCTCTGACACTCCCTGGTTCACCTCTGAGACTCCCAGTCTGGATTCATTACAATGGTGAAAGAAAGAAATCCGTCTGTTGTAGGTACACACTGCATACTAGGGTGTGTCATACGGAGGCGAATTTTTTTTTTTTGAGTTTGAAAAGTCGGCCCATGGTATTAATGATGTAGTTCTATGTGCAGAATCATGTGATATCTTCAGATTTGAAAGGTTTTTACTTTTTGCTAGGTAAATTTTAACTTGAAATCTTATGAAAATTCAGTATTCCCACCCTTTTACCAACACCACTAAATAGCTTATTTAGAGTAAAGTAAATGTATCAGGTTAATTTATTTGGATGAAAATGATCCAGAATAGTGAAACGAATGATCTGGACACATTTATTAAATTTAATATTACTTAGAAAACAAAATCATCAAATACAAAAACCGGTTTTACTGCTACGACCCGGTGTTGCTGCACACCATAGAGAACATGTCTTTCTTGCTTCTGTTTCTACTCATCACCTCCCTGCTGACCACCTGAGCTCGGATGTAGCCTTCCCTCCTCTCCTGGCTGTACACGTGACTGCTGGCCTCACTCACTTGCTGAACACAACGCTCTATACTCTGGGTGTGCGAGGGCCAGGCAGGGACATGCATGGGGTTGTCCTGGAAAGCTCTGACTTGAACATTGGTGAGGCTGCAGGTAAGAGGGGGCTCACTGCCAGCCTGGATGTTATCCAGATCTATGAGATCAGTGAGGGTCTTGGCACCTAGATTGACTTCAGGAGTCTTCCTGACCCTGAAGGAATTGTCACCAACTGATTCGTCATGCCCAGATCCTCTCATAAGTCTCATATCCAAGATCTTTTTGACTGCCACTCTTCTCTCCTCCTCATCCTTACTGCAGAGCATTGCCTGCAGAACTGCCTCGGGATGAGCATACCAGGAAGATCTCCTCACAGTCTGCTCCAAATCTGAACAACCTTCCTTGGCTGACTCCTCAGGAGCTCAAGCTGGAAGAGAACATGCCTCGGACCTTCGGAGAACGATGACTTGACCTTGGTGTTGAACCAATTTGGCAAGTAGACACTCACGATGAATTGGACAATAAGTCTCAGGTTGTGAAGCTGGTTCCCTTTCAGTTTATGATGAGCGACCCAAATTCTGCAGAACCTGAGAGCCGTTGTGAGCCACCTAGAATGTGAGACTTGACCTATCTGCAGGTAAGCAAGTCTATCAGGCATGACCCCAGTTTTGATGGCACTGCAAATCATGTAACCATAGTACTGGTCAGTACTCAGGTCGTCAATGACAGTATGTGCAAGCTCAACGAGTGGAGGGCCAACTGTGATTTTTTCAAAGCTCGGATTTATTTCTAACTCAGTAGCAGAGTCCAGCATCTTGCCAAGAGGACCAGACCATCTGTTGTTTGAAAGAGTCTTGCCATCCAGCTCCTGGATCAGATGTCTGAGTGGCAACTCGTTGGTGTGGAGGTCACAAACAATCCAGACCAGCTTCCTCCCAATCTTCCGCTCTATCCACTGTATGACCCCCCCTTGCCACCCTGTGTTCGTGTTGGTGCTGTCCCCTCCAATGGTCTGCAGGATCTGGTCTACGTTCCTCTCTCTGAGCCAGTTCACAATGTTATCTGCCACTATCTCAGCTGGTTTCCTGATGTCATCTTTCTCTGGAGTGAAATGCCACAAATACTTCCCTCCTGGTTCACTGCAGCAGGAGTAGTGTTCCTCCTTCACCATGGCAGGGAACAACTTGTCAGAATCTCCAACTTTCATGAACACTTTAGTGTCATCCCTTCTCCCATCAAAGAACAAACAATTGATTCCATTTTCTCTTATCCCCTTATCAAACTCCTCTTCTAGGTTACTGACAAGTTTCTCCTAAGCTCTCCTTACTTTGTTATGATCTATCACCAGGTGAACATCATCAGGTGTTATCAAACCACCGTCAACCCAGGCAGCTGTTGCTATCTCTGCAGTTTCTCTGAGACCAGTGTGGTGTCGCATGCTGGCCAGAGCTATGCTCGGGATATCTTTCCTATTTCGAGTCTTATGCCTGGAAGGTTTGGGAGCATTATTTTCTGGGTTAGGGACAAAGTCACCATTCTCCTGGTCAGCACTCGGATCAGCCATGGGGAAGTCATTGAACTCTGAATCAGCTTGACTCCAATCATCGGCCTTTTTTACCTCACCCTGGGCCTTCTCAAGGCTCTTTTCCTCGGCAACTCTTCTCCTCTTCTGTCTCTCTGTGGCAGCCTCCTGTCTCTTGGACTCCGGAATATCTTGGCTAGAAATCATGAGAGCCCCTATACTGCCAGTCTTCTCTCTCTGTGCTTTGACAAATTCCAGTTCGATCACAGGAATCTTCAGTTCACGCTTGCAAATACAGGAGATGTGGGCCTCGGATTTACAGTCACGATCGCATCCAAACTCAGGACAGAGAACAATTGGGCACTTGCAAGTAATTATGTCAAATAACTGGTCCAGTTGCTTGGCAAAGCTGTCCTTAACTGCAAGTTTTCCTCTCCCAAGAGAGATATCTCTTGCCTTTTCCCAACTGGCTAGCAGTCTCTCATTAATCTTCTTCTGACTTGTTATGACTGGAGGCTTGAACTGAGCGTTAGCCAGAGTGTACTGTGCCAAGACAGCTTTGGTCATATCACTGGCAATGTCTTTGTTTGTGTAAGTTCTTTGGTTCTTTTCACTGATTTGCCTGATTAAAACACCGTATCTCAAAGCATCTCTCAATGTTGGCAACTCCGACTTCAGGAGCTCTCTCCCAGACCCAAGATAGTGACTGAGATGGCTGGATTTTTGGTTCCTCGTCCTGACACAAGCAGCCATCGCAAATATTATCAACTTATAAATGCATCAGAATTTGAAACAGAAAAAAATATTGTTAGTTGGGTTGTTAAAGAATGAAGTCAGAAAGCAATGTTCACTATTTAATTGTAATGCACTAATGCAGCTGTACGTTAGATTTTCGATAAATTTCACGCTAAAATTTACCGAGCAAAAGGTTGCAAAATATTGAAACTGAAATTATATTCTGTTTATATACACTAAAATCTACCAAAAAAGTGATGGGCCATTAGTTTTAGCTGATCTTCCCTCCTATGACACACCCTACTGCATACTTCATCGTGAATCCTTAGTATCCAGAACTTTACCTGCTGAAATGAGGGATGTCCTGAACGTGGCTATCAAGGTAGTCAACTTTATCAAAGCTGGAGCCTTAAACAGTCGTCTCTTCAAACTGCTGTGTAAGGATATGGAATCTGAACATGAAACCTTGCTTTTTCACACAAACGTACGATGGCTATCAAAGGGGAACATGCTTGGACGGCTTTATGAACTACGAGAAGAAGTAGCAATATTTCTTTATTCGAAGCAGAAGGCAGATCTCCATGACAAGTTCCAGTCTGAAGGCTTTCAGCTATCTCTAGCTTACCTGGTGGACATCTTCGAAGCGTTGAATGCTCTCAACCTAAAACTTAAAGGGAAAAACATCAACATCATCATGCACCACGAAACCATTCGAACTTTCATGGCCAAACTCGATCTTTGGAAGTGTCGAATTCAGCAGGGAAATACAGCCAGTTATAGTAACTTGGATTCTGCTCTCATTCACGGTAACCTTGATTCTGAGTTAAAGAAACAAATAATCACTCATCCAACTGACTTGAAAACAGAATTCATCAGATACTTCCCAGAGATAGATGAGAAGCGTGAAGCCTGGAAATTCATCAGGAACCCATTTCAATGTGAAGAAGCTGATGTTTCAGATGAAGTGCAAGAGGAGTTTCTTGAGTTGAAGTTCAACTCCACAGCTAAGGAAGACTTCAAAGAACTGGATCTTGAGACGTTCTGGGTCAAGTACCTTCCTGTTTACCCTCTGATCTCACATCAAGCTCTTTGGATTCTAACTATGTTCGGATCCACGTATCTTTGTGAAGCTGCATTTTCCACGCTCGTTGCTGTCAAGACCAAGTACAGAAACAGGCTGATCGTTGAAGGGGATTTACGTTGTGCACTCTCTGGCATTCAACCACGCATTCAAGATCTAGTAGCTAAGAAGCAGTGTCAAGTATCTCACTAATTTATACTCAATAACAAGACTAAAAACACAATATTTTTCATTTTTCTTTAAAATCTGGGAGGGAATTTTATTCATAGATGCAAGGGGGGCGTGGAGGGAAGGACCAATTCCTAGAGGGGGCGTGGTAGTAAAAAGGTTAAGAACCACTGCCCTACATGTTGATATCAAGTATAACACTTCTGTAAGAGATGATTTAAAGGTTCATGGAGTGTTTTCACTGAATTATGTAACGACACACAAAATATCCTAGTAGGAGTAATCCACAGAAGACCCCACACTAATGTAAGAAATTTTCTTGATAAATTTTCGGAGCTTATCTCTATCATAAGTTCAGAGAGGAAACATTGCTACATTACATGAGATTTCAACCTTGATCTATTAAAATCAGAAATCGACACCTAAGTACTAGATCTTCTTGCTGCTCTTTTTCAACACTATAACCAAACCCACTAGAGTAACTGCCACCTCTGACACTGTGATAAATCATATCTGGACTAACAACAATCCTAACAATCTTGCAATTGGAATTATTTATTACAATATCTCAGATCACTTCCCAGTTTTTGCAGTGTATAAAACAGCCACAAGACCTGAAAGGTCTAGTTGAGTCTCAATACAATACAGAGACTACTGCACCGACAACCTGCTCCTTTTTTAAAACAACCTAATGAATGCTAGCTGGGATTTTGTCTCTGCCTCCGACAACCCTAACGTGAACAGCTGCAACTTCTCTTGCATCTTCAATGCTTGCTTTGATAAATGCTTCCAGCTCAAGACTACGTCAGTTAAAACTGTATCTATTTCCAAACCCTAGTCCCAAGTGGACCACTTTACTTCTCACACACATTACAAGGTATTTTACACAACTTGCTGACTGTTGGTAGTGCATATGAGATGCACTCACGACATATACGTTAATACTAAAACAGCAGATACATGGGTCCACTACCCAACATGGGATAATTATTTCCTGCTAATTATCCCCAACATAAATATTACAACACACTCTGTGGACATATAACTTCGAGGGTGCGTCCCAGCTTAGAACACTGGAGCTCATGACCGTTGTTGTGATCGGTGGTAGTCAGACACATGGCGAGTCTGGGGTCTGGCACCACTGTCATGGTCACGTTGACTGCTGATCTATTTAACTAATGATTCTTATTAAACTCCACGACCGCAAAACATGAGTGAGTTAGCAACCCCCAAGAAGACATGTTTTTCCCCATAGACGCTACACTTGTGTTTCCCTCCTAGTTTGCCCCGCCTTTGTGAAGACAGTTATCAATGCTTTGTTGTTCCACTTTCTCCTGGGAAGCTCAATCTTGAATTAGTCTGTGTATATCAACTCAAGTATTCGCCAGACCTTTGTCAACTGAGGGTCATCTTTGAATGAGTAACAGTTAGTTTGTTTGTGATTGTTGTTATTGCATGAGTAGTGATCACTGGCAACTCAGGGGTATATATACCCGTGCATCGCGCAGGGAGAGCGTCCCCTGACGCCTCTCCAATGTTTCTCCAGGTATGTTTATGTGTAGCCATTCAGTTAATTCAGTCAATTATAGTGAATATCAGTGTTCATGATTTAACAGTTGAATTGTCATTCACCCAGTGTGAGAAGTAATATAACGGAAATATGTCTGTCGTCTAGACAAGAGAGTTGTTTGTGTGTTCATGCTTCCCAGTCCGTCCCCTGATGCCGCCCCAACGTTTGTTCCAGATCCCATTGTGATTCTTGCATCGCTCAACAACTGCCCCGGATGTAGTAGATACCCAGCAGGGATCATATATGAAACGATGGCACCGATGCGGCCTGATTAATGTGCTCCACTGCCTCGTTGGACCAGACCCCAGACTCGCTATGTGTCTGGCTACAACCGACCATAACAACGGTCGTGAACCCCAGTGTTCCACCTTGGGACCCTCCCTGGAAGTATATGTCCACAGAGAGTGTTGTAACATGTATGTTAGGGATAATTAGATGGAAATAATTATCCCATGTTGGGTAGTGGACCCAGGTATTGGCTGATTTCATTATTAACGTGTATGTTGAGTAAGGTCTTGTAACTGTACTGAGAAGTACCACTTGGATGTTGAGTAAAGTAATCTACAATGAGTACCATGTACTATGTATTGTGAGTAGGGCCAAGGAACTGGTCCTGCTATGCTATGTAATGTAACACCAGTAAAGTTGTGTGCAGTAAGAGTGTAAGATCTGAGTAATTACTGTTGAGTAAAGAAATAAGCAAATAAGAAAATAAGTAAAGAAGAAAGTACTGAGTCTGCAATAAGCCCAGGAGTTAAGCCTGGTAGTTATATGATTAAAAATATATCTTTTTCCCTTTGATTTCATATTAATAAATTTGTTTTTGGAGTACTTTAGGTGTATTCATTTCTCCCACAGTATTCTACCTTTATTTCCGTCCAAGTGACTTGATACCAGAATTACCTTACCCATGTGCCTAGACCCTCGACCATGCTACCAAAAGAATGACCATGCTACCAAAAGAATGACCATGCTACCAAAAGAATGACCATGCTACCAAAAGAATGACCATGCTACCAAAAGAATGACCATGCTACCAAAAGAATGTCCATGTTACCAAAAGAATAGGTGACAGAACCGAGTAAGAGTAAGAACTAAGATAAGAGAAGTAATTAAGATGAGGGTGGTGTAGAGGTGTTGTTGGGGGAAAACAAGCGCCCTCACACCACGAGTCAGTGGAGCATATTAATCAGGCAGCATCGGTGCCATCGTTTCATATAATGATCCCTGCTGGGTATCTACTAAATCCGGGGCCATCGTTGAGTGATTCAAGAGCCACAATTGGATCTGGAGGCAAGGAGAGAGCAGGCGTCAGCGGGGGGAACGCTCTGTCTCCCTTACTCTTGGTATATATACCCCTGAGATGCCAGCGTTCGCTACTCACGCAATGACAGAGATTACAAACAACTCGACTGTTACTCATTCAAGGATGACCCTCAGTTGACAAAGGTCTGGCGTATTACTAGAGTTGATTTACACAGACTAATCCAAGATTGAGCTTCCCAGGAGAAAGTGGAATAAGCAATGCATCGACAACTGTCTTCACAAAGGCGGGCCTTACAGAGGGATCACAAGTGTAAGCGTCAATGAAGAAAACACGCTCCTTCTCAGGGATAGCTAACCAGCTACCCTCTTATGTTTTGCGGTCGTGGAGTTTATTAAGAATCATTAGTTAAACAGACTAGCAGTCAACTTGACCATGACGCATAAACGACATAGTCCATGCCAGCTCACTCATAAAATACAACTTATCTGCAGATGATAGTAATCTCTATGCCAGCAACTCAGACCTCCATTCCTTGATGAGAACTATGAACACTGAATTGACTAAAGTCAGGACCTAGATAATACGTAATAAACTGACCTTAAACCTTGAAAAAACCCACTACACGATCTTTCACAGAAGGAAAAACTTACCCCCAGACCTGGACCTCCTGTACCTTGGTAATACAGTCCTCAAACGCAAACAAAATACTAAATTCCTCGGAGTTATTGTTGATGAGAAATTTGACTGGAGAAACCACATACAAGCCATTCACAGTAAATTCAATAAACAGTGCGGTATCATGTATCACACTCGACAGTCACTCACTCTCACAGCAATGAAAGAAATCTATCATGATCTTGTTTACCAACACCTGATACACTGTCACACACTATGGGGGGCCTCTGGCTCTTCAAAAACACAATACCTGGTTACTGCACAAAAGAAAGTTGTATGAACAATGACCTACTTGAAAAAACAGATCACACAAACGAAAAATTTGCTAAATTTAAAATGTTAAAATTCGAAGATATTAACACCTACTGCTGTGCCCTCTTTATTTACAAATCAATCAATCACTTGCTTTACAATAATTATTTCTAGTTCCAGAATAATCAAAGATACAACTTAAGACACCCAGAGCTACTAAGACCACCCCCTATGTGCTCCTCTCAGTCCCAGACCTCCATAAAATATCATGGTGTGAAGGTGTGGAACAACTTACCCCCACCCATCCGAGCAAAGACTAATTTGTGGTAATTCTTCACTATCAGTTGACACTAGCTCTTGTGAATTTGTAGATGATTGACTATCTGAGTCTGAGTCACTAATTTCCTGTTTGAAACCCAAAAATTTTGGAAGAGGGTCCATAAATAGAGATATTTATCACTTCACTTGCAGCATAACACTCACTAAGTTGCCCACTCAAGGAGTAATGCAAAAGTATTTATAATGAGTTATGGAAATGAAGATAGAAATTTTAAATTATTAAAAAGTATTAAAAAGTATTTAAAGTATATATACTGTGGTGTCTTCATTTCTTAAGGCTATTTATGTAAGAGACATTGAGGCACAGTCTTCTAAATCCCATGTTTATTTCCTGCTCTCTTTACAGTGACTCTCTGTAAGATTGTACCATCGTACGATATGTTTTCCCATGTTGAGATGGGGGCTTGTCTTTGGCAGTGCCCGGTTGCCAGTCACCAGCTGACGCTGTTAGAATAAAGTCTACAAAGAACGTGGTCTATGACTCCAACCTCTCACACTCTCCATATAAATCCACCTCCCTACAGTGAGTCTACATATAAACAATCAACATTTAAAGTAAATAAATACAGTTGTTGCTGTAAGGATAGAAATTATTCCTTTATACAATTATTTGTACAGTAATATATAATGTATATTTTATGTAAGTCCTCTCTTACTTTATAAATGTGTTTACTTAGTTTTTCTTTTAAGCTACTGTGCACATAGTTTATTTTATATTGACTACGTGTGAAGACTTCTTGAAGTTTACTTGTGTTTGTGTAGTCTGAGACTAGTAGGAACATTATAGAATCTAGTCTCATTAAACATACCGAAACAGTCAACATGAATTTGAGTAATGGCATGTACAAACTGGACAATTTTGTTATTGAGAAGATTTGTAACCAGGTGAGAAGGTTGGGTCACCTTACCCTCTGACCTGACTACCGACCGTTGCGGTGCTATTTAAAGATTAGTAGGGTCATTACCTAATGCCTGACCATTGTGGACCTGATCTCACCCTCTGTATATATACACCTTGTTTTGTACTTCTCCTTAGTCTGTACTCACCCCTGAAGATGTTAATTACACAAAGCGCTTGGGATCTTCGTGTTTACTTCTTTCTTCTTTCCTTGTGGTTATCAGCATATATATATATATACATATACAGTGAACCCTCACTTTACGTGGTTAATTCAACCCACGGCGGCCCGTGTAAAGTGAGAAACGCGTAAAGTGAACAACATAACATATGGGATTAATTGAAATAGAGACCGGGATGACCCCCAAACTCCACTTTTTCCTGACACATTACATACGTTTTACTAAAAATAACATCTTAACTTTATGATGGTATTCACCCACACATAATATAGAATGGAACAGTCAATAAGAGAAGAATAAACTGAAGGTTAGGGAATGGAAGCTGGTTCCGAGGCAGAGGGCAGGCTACTGGCCCTCAGGTGAGTCTTCATCGGTGTCATCCACACTTACTAGTGCCTCCCTGACAAATCCCTCAAAGTCATCATCACTGTCTCTGCCTCTGTCACTATCACTGGCTTGGGCTGGCTGTGGTGGGTTGCGGGCGAAGAACTCTGTTATGCTTTGCTGACGACTGGTGTTTATGTTGTCGTGATAAACCTTGATGTAGGGCTCCATAGTCTGCAGCAGCTGGGTAGTGAAGATTTCATACCTGTTTGCGTCAGGGTCGTCGGAAAGGAGGAACTTGACTTTCTCAATACACTCGATGGCACCCCTAACATTACTATGGGATAAGCGGCGTTCTTCTTGGGATGACGCACCACCTACCTCTTCAGTGATGTCATCATCATCTACCATCTCGTCGGTAGTCACATCAGGATCCCTTATCACCTCCAGGGATGTCATCGTTGGTGGTCTCGGAGAAGCCTGCAACTGTAACACTCTGCGCAGCTTCTCTGGCAAGGTCCACTACTACTGCAACAGTCTGAACCTCACCAGTCACAGATTTACTCTGCCCAACACCCGGAATGCCTTGCAACACATGTCTCCATGCGTGACGAACAGTTGCTACAGACAGCTGATCCCATGCCTCCACCAAGAAGTCCACAGCTTTCTTGACGTTGAATGTTCTCCAGAATTGTTTTAAAAGTACTTCTTGCTTTGCCAACTGTTGATTCTCGTCGTCTTCGCTCTTGCTATCGGTGTTGGTGTTACTCAGGTTACGCAACTCTTCCTTGGTGTTGGTGTAGTCGTTCAGGAGATTGAATTTTTTAGCAGGGAATGCAGCTTTTACATTGCAGATAAATTCTTGGTCCATGGGCTGTAATATAGACGTAGTGTTGGGAGGAAGGAAGACCACTTTTACGTTGGGGTGACGATCTAGCAGTAGGGGCGAGTGTCCTGGTGCGTTGTCCAGCAGCAACAAAATCTTGAATGGCACATTATGTTGCTCACAGAATTTCTTCACATCGGGAACGAAACAGTCATCAAACCAGGAGAAAGACAGTGTAGAGAACATCCACGCCTTACGTGCAGTCAGCCAGTGGACATTTAGCTTGGTCATGTCCATGCTCTTGTAGGCGTGCAGCTTGCGTGCTGCGTGGATCACCGATAACTTGAGCTTACAGGTACCGGAGGCATTGGTGGTAAACAGGATGGTAATGCGCTCCTTCTGCAACTTCCGGCCCTGACACTTGCTGGCATTCTTCACAACAAAGGTCTTGGAAGGTAGCTTTTTCCATAAAAGACCAGATTCGTCTATGTTAAACACCTGGTCGTCGGTGTACTGTCCTTCCTCCATAATCTCATGTAAAAACGGAGGAAATTCCCTAGCCGCAACACGGTCAGCACTAACTTCTTCACCACCAATGTTGATATTGGTGATCTTGTTTCTCTTCTTAAGCCTCTGTTACCATCATTCGTGACACTGCAGCATACAGTTCACGTGCGTACACCCTTAACTGAGCGCGTGTCCACCACCATGTTCCGTCGCGCCTGACACACCAAGTAGCTCACAAGTAATTTATCTGTCTTGAGAAGCACCTGGTTGTGGCAATACTTGATCATAGAAGCACCTGTAGACTTTGTGATGTTCATGTGCTCCTTTATCTTGGCTACATCCTTCTTAATTGTCCTGATCGTAGACTCGTTAACACAATGCTGGCGAGCGAGATCAACCTGTCTTGTTCCTTTCTCCAACTCTTGTATGATCTTATATTTAATTTCGTAGCTTAAGGAACGTCGTGTCTTCTTTGGCTTAGGGCGGCTGGGTCCAGGTAATGCAAGGTTTCTTTGTGGTGGTGGTGGTGGTCCGGTGGAAGCCATTCTTATGGAACATTGGATACCGATATACACAGTGTAGCCTGGAGGGGTGTAACTGACGCGATAGGTCGAGGGGCTTGAACGCTCCCGCGGCGGGGCACGTCATAGTACTACATTAAACCAATCACAGCTAGCAGGGAGGGAGGTAAGGATGCTTTGCCCAATCACAGTCCGCTACGTCATATGACGTCACCGATAATGCAACAAAGACATACACTGCGCAACCTACTCGCACCGCTAACACAACATGGCGGATGGCGGGAGGTTTGGATCCAAAAATGGCGCGGCGTGAGAGGACCGCCAGCCGCTCTTCGCATAAAGGGGTACATGCACCGCGGAAAGTGAGCATTCCGGTTTCGGCAGGGTACCGAGTAAAGCGAGGGTTGAATATATATATATATATATATATATATATATATATATATATATATATATAATCAACGACCTCACCAGCAAGGAATCGAACCCTCAACCTACTGGTTGTGACTAGGGAACGCTTACCGGCTAGGCCACAAGGACACTAAAAGCAGTTCTAGACTCTGTTATATTTCACACAGAGCCTGTTCATCGAGCTGATGGCACCGTGAACCTCATTGGGAAACTGCCCGTGCCTCTTATGTTCAAAGTCCACGTGTTAAATGGACTAAAAATGAAGTATATATATGCACCTCGCGTTTCATACCAGCTGGATTCGGTAAAATGCTACTGACACCACATAAGAGGCACGGGCAGTTTCCCAATGAGGTTCACGGCGCCATCAGCTCGATGAACAGGCTCTGTGTGAAACATAACAGAGTCTAGAACTGCTTTTAGTGTCCTTGTGGCCTAGCCGGTAAGCGTTCCCTAGTCACACCCAGTAGGTCGAGGGTTAGATTCCTTGCTGGTGAGGTCGTTGATTATATGTTCAAAGTCCGCGTGTTAAATGGACTAAAAATGAAGTATATATATGCACCTCGCGTTTCATACCAGCTGGATTCGGTAAAATGCTACTGACACCACATACGAGGCACGGGCAGTTTCCCAATGAGGTTCACGGCGCCATCAGCTCGATGAACAGGCTCTGTGTGAAACATAACAGAGTCTAGAACTGCTTTTAGTGTCCTTGTGGCCTAGCCGGTAAGCGTTCCCTAGTCACACCCAGTAGGTCGAGGGTTCGATTCCTTGCTGGTGAGGTCGTTGATTATATGTTCAAAGTCCGCGTGTTAAATGGACTAAAAATGAAGTATATATATGCACCTCGCGTTTCATACCAGCTGGATTCGGTAAAATGCTACTGACACCACATAAGAGGCACGTGCAGTTTCCCAATGAGGTTCACGGCGCCATCAGCTCGATGAACAGGCTCTGTGTGAAATATAACAGAGTCTAGAACTGCTTTTAGTGTCCTTGTGGCCTAGCCGGTAAGCGTTCCCTAGTCACACCCAGTAGGTCGAGGGTTCGATTCCTTGCTGGTGAGGTCGTTGATTATATGTTCAAAGTCCGCGTGTTAAATGGACTAAAAATGAAGTATATATATGCACCTCGCGTTTCATACCAGCTGGATTCGGTAAAATGCTACTGACACCACATAAGAGGCACGGGTAGTTTCCCAATGAGGTTCACGGCGCCATCAGCTCGATGAACAGGCTCTGTGTGAAACATAACAGAGTCTAGAACTGCTTTTAGTGTCCTTGTGGCCTAGCCGGTAAGCGTTCCCTAGTCACACCCAGTAGGTCGAGGGTTCGATTCCTTGCTGGTGAGGTCGTTGATTATATGTTCAAAGTCCGCGTGTTAAATGGACTAAAAATGAAGTATATATATGCACCTCGCGTTTCATACCAGCTGGATTCGGTAAAATGCTACTGACACCACATAAGAGGCACGGGCAGTTTCCAATGAGGTTCACGGCGCCATCAGCTCGATGAACAGGCTGTGTGTGAAATATAACAGAGTCTAGAACTGCTTTTAGTGTCCTTGTGGCCTAGCCGGTAAGCGTTCCCTAGTCACACCCAGTAGGTCGAGGGTTCGATTCCTTGCTGGTGAGGTCGTTGATTATATGTTCAAAGTCCGCGTGTTAAATGGACTAAAAATGAAGTATATATATGCACCTCGCGATTCATACCAGCTGGATTCGGTAAAATGCTACTGACACCACATAAGAGGCACGGGCAGTTTCCAATGAGGTTCACGGCGCCATCAGCTCGATGAACAGGCTGTGTGTGAAATATAACAGAGTCTAGAACTGCTTTTAGTGTCCTTGTGGCCTAGCCGGTAAGCGTTCCCTAGTCACACCCAGTAGGTCGAGGGTTCGATTCCTTGCTGGTGAGGTCGTTGATTATATGTTCAAAGTCCGCGTGTTAAATGGACTAAAAATGAAGTATATATATGCACCTCGCGCTTCATACCAGCTGGATTCGGTAAAATGCTACTGACACCACATAAGAGGCACAGGCAGTTTCTCAATGAGGTTCACGGCGCCATCAGCTCGATGAACAGGCTGTGTGTGAAATATAACAGAGTCTAGAACTGCTTTTAGTGTCCTTGTGGCCTAGCCGGTAAGCGTTCCCTAGTCACACCCAGTAGGTCGAGGGTTCGATTCCTTGCTGGTGAGGTCGTTGATTATATGTTCAAAGTCCGCGTGTTAAATGGACTAAAAATGAAGTATATATATATATATATATATATATATATATATATTACCAGTTCTTCACCCGCCACCCACCACAGCCGGCCCAAGTCAGTGATAGTGATAATTACGGTGAGGATATGGACTTTGGGGAGTTTGACAAAGAGGCCCTGCAAGCCTCTATGGTGGATAGTGATACAAGTGACACAGGTGAGGGCTAATAATCTGCCCTCTGCCTCGGAACCAACCGCCCATCCCCGTGTGCCCAGCCATTTTTTCTACTAATGTAAGTGTTAAAAAACCTAATATTATTGATATTTCTCTTAATTATTAATTGTGTGTGCATACCATCATAAAGTTAAGATAATATTTTTACTACAAAATAGTTGTGTGTCGTCAAAAAGTGGAGTTTGGGGATCGGCCCGGACTCCATTTCATTTAATCCCATATGTTGTGTTATTCACTTTACGCGTTTCTCACTTTACGCGGGACCCTCCAGGTTACATTAACCGCGTAAAGTGAGGGTTAACTGTATATATATATATATCGCTGCCACCAAATGTGATAGCTGTTTTGGTATCACATTACTGTAATTGTTTTAATTAAGTTCTGGAACTCTTTAAGTGGCTGGGTTTGATGTAAAAACTTATAGCTGTTTTCTAGGGTTTATTACGGAAGCAGCTATATACATATTTATAATCCAAGAGAATAAATTATGAATTCTCTCCAGGGAAGTGTTGTGAATACAATTTGAGATAACACTTGAGTTACAGGTCTCTTCCCTGTTCAAGTGGTAAGAATCTACTGGCACTGGCCTCTCCCTGTCTGAGAGAGGTGTGTGGGAGTGACCCAGCTGTTTTGATTAATCAGCTGACCTGCATTCTACCCTTGAGATTGTCGCAAGCCCAGCTGTCTGCTGTCAACAAGAGGTTGGCTCATTGTTGAATAACTTGGTGTTATTCATCAGGGTGAATATTTATATAAAGCAAAGGTGCTGTTACAATGTCACATCACAGTATCTTTAAATACTTGTTTATTTATTTTGTCTTATGTAAATTGCTGGAGTTTGACAAGATTTATTTTAAAAAAGTATTTTCTAACCATGAAAACTTCCAATTTTGTTAATTAAAATTTGTCTTCCAAATCGAAAACTCATTCCCAACTTTTTGGATTCTGTTAAAGCAAATTTCCTTAACTAGTGGGATACCTGTACAGTACAGTATTTATTGATGTATAACTATATACTGTGCTATACTGAACAGCAGTCCAGTACTTTGGTGTTCATTTAATGTTAAAACTTAGTTTGAATTATTTTTCCTTTCACTGTTATGGAGAGTAGACCGTAAATAGCCTTTTGGGGAAAAAAAAAAGTTACTAACATAAGAAATACTTTATTATTTACATGATATATCTGTAAAACAGCAAACTGTGCATGTGTTATTTATTATTCATTTACTTATTGTAGATACAATCTTGGCATAGATTTGAAATAAGACTGTCCTTTTGTACAGCTTTTGGGTTCCTCTACACCAGGCGCCCAAACACGGAAATGATACCACTACTTAAGTCATAATAAATAAGGTCAGAGAGTATGGGTTATAGGAAGGACACTTTCTGTAAGAGATGGTCTTGTATGTTTGAGTGTTTGTGTGGTTGGGGGAAGTCTCGGCCACACTCCGAGCACCTCCACACCCCAGCCATCCTCATCCGAGGCTACACACAGTTACTGTGTAGGTGGGAGGATGCGGTAAAACTGGGATCACTTCTATAACAGAGGAGTGGCAATGTACCATTAAATCTATGCGAGGGGAAATCCTAAGTGATGTGAAAATGGTGGATGGTCGTGAGATGGAGGGGTGAAGGACACAATTATCTGGAAAAGTAATGAGCCCAGAAGTGAGAACTAAAATCTAAATAATATGAATGTAAAAACTTGGACAACAGATTACAATATTAAGGTCAAAAGCCAACAGACAAGTGGAGTTAGAATATGTCAGGAGAAAATTAACAGAATGGAAGTGCAAATTATTGATGATGACAGGAAAGATTAAAGCAGAAAATGGGTAGGTCAGGTCAGGTCAGGTTAGATCAGATGAGTGAATCATGTTGAGGGTTGGGACTGTGAAGAGTGGTAACTCGCACATAAGAGCAGGATTCCCTTACCTGCCAAGGCCTGGCCACTGGAAGGCTCTGAGGCACAGTCTTGATCCATAGTAAAAACAATAATTCACTGGCGCCCCATTAATGCAGATCAACATATTGTCACACTTGGAGGGAAGAACATAACTTGGGAAAGTCTATAAGGGGGATTTACCCAGTTCCTTAGTGGAACAGAGTGAAGATGTTTGAAAAGTTATAAGTACAAGAGAGAATTTATTGTTAATGCTAGTTTAAAAAAGCAATAAGAAGACTTGCATGGGGCGCAGAATCCACTATACTCGTGGAAGGATATTGTACTGTGTTAGCATTACTACTCACTTACATATCACATTTCTACATTGTCCTTAACATTGGAAATATATCCATAATAGTTACTCCATATTTCTCTTTAACTGACTCAGAGCCTGTGGGAACTGCATAATTTTGTGCATATTTCTGTTTAACGGAAGTCTTAACCACATATCAATACGTCACTATCGAACCTGAATTTATCCTGGTCAACGAGTAAAGCAAGAGTGAGCGGCAGCAGCATAATTCACTAACCCAGCTAGTGCTATCCAGACAGCCAGCATCAACTGCCTGCTTAGCCACACACAGTCCAGTCACCTTATAAACTTGATCCTGGCAGTTCAGCTGCCCCATTTCACCAGGGACACAAATTCTAACTCCACCAAAATATACTACATAATGGAACATTTGTAATGTGTAAACAAACAATGTTAGTCACTGGTTCAAGTCAACCATTTACCAACAGTTAGTTAAGATCATCTTGGCCAATATGGCTTAACAAACATATTTGAGAATGAACAATATGAAAGAAAAGTGACAACGCACAGAATGGTGGTATCGTCCAGTGCTCGGGCATACTAGGAAGACAATTTGCTTACACAACAAGAGGAGCTTGTGTCCCTAGTGAGGTTTCAACCACCTACCCACATCAACCACCTCTGGTTACCACCTGCTATCAACATGGTAAGCGATCGTGACAAAAGGAAGTACAACTTTACAGTAAAAAAATTTGTGTAAAAGAAAAACTATCACTTGTACCTGTCTTCTTGAACGTGAAGAAAATGCCTGTAGTTCAGGTGAAATACCTACTCAATGAGATGAAAATATTATACAATATATGAATAATATTCCATTATAAAGTATGAAATGATATGAATGAGTGAGAAAGAGTGACAAGGCAGAAAGAAATGAAGACACCTAGTTGTAGTTGTGTTGATTATTTCATCACAGAGAACAGGGTTTGTGATTTATCCAAACAATATGGGAGGACTTCAAATAAGCCAGCTGCCAGTGCATCTATTATAAGGGACGGGAAAAGACAGCCCACTCATGATCAATGTCCAGTGGCAACCAGAGTAAAGGAGATATAAAACAGACAACCATAAGAAAAAAGTAAAAATGACCTTCATCTGTGAATGAGAATAAATCTCATATAGGTTTGTGACAAGAAAATAATTTAATGCATTCATGGTTCAATATAATTTAGGACTACAAGTACAAATATCAACTTTATATCATCTATAACGAGCATATGAGCATCCATAAAATTAAGTATACTTAACAATATTGCCCTAAAAGGACAAAATAATTGAAAACATTGCCATACATTTGTCATTATCAACTTTCGTTACTTACAAAAGTTCAAGGTTTTCGTGGGAATTTAACCCCAGTACAAAGTACTATATCATTAACATATTTATGTCAGTACCATTATTAAATCTCAAAATATGTACAAAAATATACATCTGGCAGGGAGTGTGTGCTCAGTTACATGCCACAATATATTATTTAAGTTGCCAAACAGGCCAGCAGAACCAGGTAGGAGTACAATGGGCACAGCAGGTGCAAAGCAACCCCTCAGGAGCACAACCTTTGACTTTACACCACTGCCTCCATTTCTTGGACCACACTTACTCAGGAGATGGCATGTCCTTCAAACCACTCACAATTCAGCATTATTGCCATTAATGCATTTCCTGAGGTGTAGAAATTAATTTTCTTCACGGACTCACCTCCCCACAAGAGGTATTACAGTCTCTGTATCAAAGTTACTTCACTGCTGGCCTAAAAAGAGTGAATCTTTTTCCAGTCTTCTTCAAGAATCACTATGCGCCAAAGAGTCTACAGCTACACAGCTAAAAAAGAGATCTCTATTGGTCAGGCAACCAACTTTGATACTTTACCCAGTGTCATGATCAATATCCAAGATGTTGATCTGGCCATATACTAGAACTACTCTCAAGTACCATAACATAGGAGTGGTTTTGGAGCACTTCTCTGGAGAATGGCCATGAATGCACTTTAACATCATAAGAGCACACAAGGCATTGTCTTCACACACATGGACCTCTCAGCAAATTTGTACATTTTGGGTGGGAAGTATAACACAAAAATAATAATAATATAATAATAACAATAGTATAATAGTAATAATAATAATAATGATAATAATTATAATAATAATAAAAACATTGAGACTATTTGTAGAAAACCATCAATAACTAAATTTAATGATAAGGCATCACAGTTGTCACACCAGGAAGCCAAATATTTGGGATCTTGGGCCCCCATACTGTACATAACCAGCAGGATATATCGTTAGCCTCATGTATTTGCCACACTGACTGTAGTACTTGTTAGCTACTATTATCTTATACTTTCCATCTCAATGAGATCTGAGAACAACCTATAAAAATTTCACTTAGCACTGCACTACAGTACTGTACACTACCGTATCTATCAAAACTTATGAGAGTTATTTCCTTGAGTATCTGGATCCTGTGGTAAGAGTTGCTTCATAAGACGCTATGTATATGTAAACTTCTCAGATGACAAGGCATAGCGAGCTGTGCAGGAAATCAGGCTTCTTGAGATTGCTACACCAGAGGTTCCATTATACTGAATCTCTATATATTTCTTCTCCCAAAGTTGTGCTGGGGCAGGGGGTTGGATGTGGCCAAGCAAACCCTGGGTGTGAAGAACAGTGGTGGCAGAACCTAAATGTGCATCGCAGCAGCTAGTCCTTGAGTCGGTGGAGGCCACACTGCACGTAACACACAAGCTCGTACAGGGAAGAGTGGAGGGTCAATGGACTAACATGACGGTCCAGCTCTATGAAGAAATCTGTAATAAAAATTAAAAATTTTAGTGTGAATAAATGACACATCAACACTATTTACTGTATATGGTCATATTTATAAGCGATTGAACTAGAAATCAAAGTTATAAAAGTACGATTGGGATGAGTTCCTGAAAAACCGATTGTTAAGTGAAATGATCGCTAAACGAGGGGTAGTGAAAAATAATATTCTAAATGAGAAATAACATGAAATAATATCCATGGAGATGGCATGTAATTGTGTTGCTGAGTTGCAGCCTCGCCACCCAGTAGCACACAAGAGTGGGTGAGGCCGAAATCGTAATTTTGGGTAGATATACGTAATTTTCATCATTATCTTTTACCGTTACATACACACAGTTGTTCATACAGATTGTGAGAAAAAAATAATAATAATAATTATGGTAAGGTCAAAAACATAAAGCAGTTAATCCACAGAGCAAGGGAGGGGGAATGGAAAGGAGAAGAGGGGAGTGGCAAGGGGGATCTCTCTCTCAGCTGTTCTCTGTCTTGTATCCCATGAAATGATTGCCAAATGGCAGTGCAGTTTTTCTTTTATTTCATATATTATTATTTGTATTTATTCCTCACATATATTGGTACATTTTACACACAGAACAGTTCATCCAGGCAGTCCCCAAGCTGACCCAAGAGACATGCGTGGCTGCTGCCTGTATGCCGTGACTACACATGGGGGGGGGGGGGGGGGGGGGGGGTGCGGCTGGCCACAGTTACAGTTAAATGCCTCAATACATACGCTCACTTCCAGCACATACACACCCATGCTCTTCATTTTTCTTATTTTATAGTTTTGCAGTATACTCTATACTGTACTGTATTTCTAAGCAACATAACAGTATTCTACGATGCACACTTGGAGTACAGAATCCCCAGTTTTTCAATTTCCCTCCCAATCGAAGATTACCGAACCAAAAATTAATAATTGTTAAATGAGATAGGGTGTTAAAATTTTCATATTGAAAAATTGCTTAGTGAACGATTGTTAAACAAGAATCTGCCAGGATGAGTCTGAAGACTTCTGAAATAATACATGCATCTCGTGGTGTCCCGGGAGGGTTGGTAAGCATGGCTCTGTGGCATACTGATCCTACCACAGTTGTTAACTGAACATCATTTAAATCATGCCAAAATCAATGGAAATTTCATTACTGTACAGGTGCTCCTCTACTTACGAATGAGTTACATCCCTGAGGCTTGTTTGTAAGTCCAATTGTTTGTAAGTCCAATTGTTTGTAAGTCCAACTTTACTCTTGTAGATACCAAACATATTGTAAAAAATGAAAAGATTATGGATATTTAGTACAGCTATACCCTTTAATACAGCCTTAAAACCTGGCTCACTCTTCTCCTCTTAGGTAATGTTTGTTCTATCTGGAATATTCTTAAAAATAATCCAGTCTCATCCACATTAAACACCTGTTCTGACAGGTAACCCCCCCCCCCCCCCCCCAGTGATGATGTTTGTATCTCTGAAAGTTTGAACGTTCTTAAGTAGAGGAGCACCTGTACTTATATTAAACTGTACAGAGCAGGAATGCGCATATCCCAAATCAATCATCCATAGTCTCATAATGATTTACACAGTGTATGGACAGATACTTTTTTGAGATACTGTACATATAAAGTGAGTGTCTAGTATCTTTATAGTGAGTATCTCGTTATTTACTTCTGACCCTATCTACTGTTTCTGTCTACTATGCCATCTCTTTACACCATTTCCGACAAACTTAGGAGGAACACATGTTACCAGCAGTCATCAATGACTTCTACTGTAACATATATTACTTCAACTCCCATTTCATATCACTTTTCAACATACATTTATGTTTAACCCTGGGTGTTGGACTTCTCAAAACACGGAGGTGCAGTACAGTAGAAAAGTGAGAGTAGGTCCCATAAGCCTTTGGGGCAGTGTAGATACTGAGGGGTGTGAACCAGTGAGTGACTTAAAGTAGGAGGCAAGTGATGTGTTAATTTAACCATTGAAAAAGAAGATTCCCTCAAAGGTTGGAGACAATAGGTCATGTTATAGGCATGACCCAAGGGCTAAAAGCTTCATTTATTACCCTAGGCATGAAGACAGTGTCCCTTTAACAGCAAGCAATGATATCACTGGTTATCAAGGTATTCTGGAAACCTTAAATGATACTGTCAATTCTCTGGCCCATCCAATAACACCTGTTTGTTCTGCCTTCCAAGGGTACTACAGCTGCCACAAATCTCATTTGCATTCATATTTACCATATTTTATTACTTCATTGTCCATACACTCTCAATATACTTTTATAGATGCATGTTTTAAAGGTCTCATTCATCTTCCAAAAGATCCTTCATTATCAATTCTATAACTAGCAATACTACTACAGAACAGTACTACTTGCATGAAGATGACGGTGGAAAATCACGTGTATCTCTTAAGTAAATGCAACCTTTTTCTAAAGTTTAAGGCCTATTTTGGCACATTTAATCATTATTTAGTCATTCTGTAATAAAACAGTTGTATATTTAAAAGGATTTATCTATAATTTTCACCCATCTCCACAAGCACCATGTTATAATGGTCCCTTTTAATAGATATTTCGCTTAGTGGACACACCCTCAAGAATGTAGCTCATCCATTATAAGAGTTACGATAGTACAGTAGTACCCCGGTTTACACGGTCAATTGAACCCACAGTAGGGTGTCAATTTTGTCAACATGTTAAAAATCAAATTTGGTAGTCAAAATATTGTGCCTCTTTATGTCTAAACTTGAGATTAGCAAACAAAAATGAATTGAAATAACCCTCACCTACATCAATTATACCTTAAAGTTTCAAATATCAGTATTTCAACAAATTAATGAGACTTGATTAGAATTATTCGCTTGATATTAACTAATCTCATGTAAGCATATGGATTATGGAGTATTTTATGGTTCTATAGCTTGTGTACAATATGCATGTCAGAACATGAACCTGAACAGGCTCTCCGTGTGGGACAGTTTAATTCTTGTTTTGACTTGTACCAAGCGTGAGGATAAGGCGCCCGGCTCACTCTCCTTCTAGATATCATAGACGGTGGTTTGCTCTCATTGCACTTGCACCTACTCTACCAGACGAATTCTACATTTTAATTATTGTAAGTAGGGCATATTGATTGTCGCAGTTACTTATATCATTGTATAAAACATTATGTTCTAAGAAATTATTATGTTATTTCTGTTACAGCATTTTTGATAAACAAATTGATATTTTTTGAAACAACAATTGAATTATGAAACATTGAAATATTTTTCTATTTGTCAGATAGTGTGAAGATGTCAAAATTGAAGACAAGAAGTCAGTTGTCAACCCACTTGAGCCTGCTAGTTGGTAAAGGGAAGGAGCTTCCTGTATCAGAACTTCCAACAGTGAGAGACATGCTAAGATTAGGGTTACTCCTTCGAGAAAAAAATGCAAAGGACAGAAGGAACTATACAGATTAAGAACTCATAAATGACATGATAGTCCCTCTTCTGCATTAGTGGACAAAAGCTAATGCACTATTCAAACCACCTGTGATTAATCAGTGTCGAACTATTGAGCTAAAACTAACGAAATTATGGCACAAAGCAGTTGAAACATCACTTGGTAAAGGAAACTTGACCAGGAAAAATGAATTTCTGCACACACTTGATACTCTGTTTGACATTTTGACCTGCAAGTGCTCCATACAATTATGTTCTGAATCCAACTGTTCTCACTCAGGTAAGAGAGAAAATAATTCCCACATTGATTGTGGTTGTCCTCGTGAAAAGAAGATCCCTGTTTTAGAGCTTGAATTTATAAAGGCACAGAGGACAAAGGCAGAAGGCCAAGAAAGTATGCAAATGGGTTCAATAGATTATTCAGAAACAAAGAAGCAGATTGCTAATGCCAAGAAGAGAGAGCAAATCCGAGAGAGGGAACAAAAGAAGAAAATGAAGAGTGAAGAAGCCATCCAAAGAGAGGAAGAGCTGTGTCAAGATGTTTATCACTTCTTTGATAGTTCTTCTGATGAACAGGAAGCAACATCAGATGATAGTTCCAAAGAGCCATCTGAACCTTTACCAAAGAAAATGAAATACAACACAAGAAATATTTCAAACATTGCTTTAGCTAGTATTCGCCACCATGCTGGACTTCGTGAGGCTGCAGAAATTGCAACTGCCGCTTGGATAGATGCAGGCCTCATCAGCCGAGAGGATGTATCTTTGGTGATAGATCATAATAAAATTAGAAGAGCACAAGAAAAAATAATGAAGGAAATATCTGATCAGCATGAAAAAGATTTAAGCGAGGGAGGGCTCTCCTGTCTTTTGTTTGATGGAAGAATAGATGACACAAAAGTTTTGCTAGAAGTAGAGGGAGTGAACAGAAAGTTTCCAGGTCTCATCAAAGAAGAACACTACTCTGTCTGTTCTGAGCCTGGTGGTCGGTTTTTGTTTCACTTTGCTCCCGAAATTGAAGTAGAAGGGAAGAAACATGCAGAGGTCATTGCTGATCATATTTTATGTTGGGTTCAGGAGAGAGGACTTGGCAGTTCACTGCAGGCTGTTGGTGGAGATTCAACTGCAGTTAACACCGGATGGCAGGGGGGTGTAATGACGCATTTAGAGAAAAAACTAGGAAGAAGACTTGTTTGGATTGTATGTGATTTACATACAGGCGAGCTACCTCTTCGTCATCTCATCCAGGAACTTGATGGTCCTACAAAGAGCAACAACAAGTGGTCAGGTCCCCTTGGCATCATGCTGGATGAAGCAACACAACTAGAAATAAATACAACCTTTCCAAAGGTCGAAGTTGGCCCTCCCCTTCCGGCGTTGTCTGAAGGAGTCATCAAAGATCTCAGCACAGATCAATCCTATGCTTATCGTATTGCCCAAGCAATAAGATCAGGAGAAATGCCTCAGTCATTGGCTCTCTTGGAGATTGGACCTGTCAGTCACAGCCGTTGGTTAACTACAGCTCTTCGTTTCTGCAGGACTTGGATTTCCAAACACGAATTGAAGGGAAAAGTGCTGAAGAATTTGAGGTTAATTGTTGAATTTATTATTGGAGTTTATCTTCCCCAGTGGTTTAGTGTGAAACTTAATCCTATGTGGGTGGATGGGCCCAATCACCTTTTGTTTCAATTGCAGCTAGTAAGAACACAGAGGAAGGTAGTGAGGGACATCGTGTTACCTGTGGCAAGAAGGTCCGCTTGGTATGCTCGATCAGAAGCAGTTTTGCAAGCAATGCTTTGCAGTCAATGTACCAATCTCCGAACCGAGGCTGTAGAAGTCATTCTAAAGATTAGAGGAACGCTAATAGATGACGACCAGTTGGGAGACTGTTCGTTTCATTCAAGAAAAGTTCCCCAATAAACGTCAATGCCACCAAATTGTCAGAATTGGTTGACTTGAGTTTGGAAGTCTTAGAGCCACCATTGACAACAAGTCTAACTAGCCAAGAATTGAGAAACCTTAAAGAGACTCCAATGCAGGTGCCGAAGTGGCCTTCCCACACTCAAAGTGTGGAGAGATGTGTGAAAATGGTCACAGAAGCAGCGGGCCATGTTTACAGCCACGAGAGGCGAGAAGGTTACATCAAAGCACAAATAGCAAGCAGACTACTGATGACAAGAAACCAAAGCAAAGAGAGTATGAAGGCATTGGTTACTTTCAAATAGACTACGGATAATAAAATATAATAATTTGAAACTTGAAACAGTAACATGTGTGCAAACGCTGGTTATGTTATAAATTCACAAATATGTACATTTAAAAATCCATTTGATGTAGGTAGGACTTATTATAAAAAAAAATTTATGCCAGAATATTGTTTTGCATGCTTAAAGACTACAATAAATTGCTACCAAATTACTCAATTTTCAATTTAGCCAGTTCATCCCCTAAATTGACACACCCTAACCCACAGGGTACCGTGGAAAGTGAAAACTGCATAAAGTGAACAACAGAACATATGGGATTAATTCCAAGAGAGACTGGCCCGACCCCCAAACTCCACTTTTTCCGATATAATACCTATGTTGTAGTAAAAATAACATCTTAATTTTATGATGGTATGCTCACACAATTAATATTTTAGAGAAATACAGTCGCCAGGTTAATGTCCATTCAAATAATGGACTCAAATCCCCCCCCACCCTCTTCCTAGCTCACTAGCTCCTACTTCTCTGAGAAATGTTTGGGTGAAAACACTAGATTTTAACATTTAGTAATAAATAATACCTCAGACTAAAATTAGGATAATATAATTGACATTTATGGATTCCCTGTAGGTCAGGGAATATTTTGAATGTAGACTTCATATATTTTGAACAAAAGATAAAATATTTGCTTTGTGTAAACCAAATTATTACATTAGATCTAAAATTTGTATATCTAATGCAAAATCCATGATGTTTATATTCAAAATGATCATCATATTGTAAGAATTCCAGCAATGTAAATTATATTCTGGCCGGGTAATTTGTATGAATTTTATGAGCTAAAACAAATATCTTCAGTAAATAAACAAAGAAATATTCTTCAAGGACACTATCTGTCAATTAAAGTACCCCACCTTGCCTCCCCCCCCCTCCTCACACTCACACCAGCTGGGTCGGTCCCTACCCGAGAAATGTTTGGGTGAAAACACTAGATTTTAAAGTTTAGTAATAAATAATACCCTGAGACTAAAGTTAGGATAATATAATTGACATTTCTGGATTCCTTGCAGGTCAGGGAATATTTTGAATGTAAACTTCATATATTTTGCACAAACGATAAAATATTTGCTTTGTGTAAATCAAATTATTACATTAGATCTAAAATTTGTATGTCTAATGCAAAATCCATGATGTTTATATTCAAAATGATCATCATATTGTAAGAATTCCAGCAATGTAAATTATATTCTGGCCGGGTAATTTGTATGAATTTTATGAGCTAATAAAAAAAAAAATTATACAGGTAGTCGTCGACTTACGACCTATGCGACTTACGTCTGTTCGACTTTACGACCGGCGGTACGACAGTTTTGGCCCCAGCCTCCTGGCGCTGCCGGGAGCTGGAGCCGCGCGCATCCCCGCGCTCAATTACAAACACGCTCGCTGGTACAGCACACTTCCCTCCGTGTCTGTTTGCCTTGTGCCTTTCTTTTGTCTTGGAAATTTTTCTTGAACCACCACCCCCCCAAGATGTCTACCAAGAGGAAACTGTCTTCATCTACTCCTCAACCTGCCACTAAGGGATTATCAGAAGGTTTATCTCTACTGAATAAACTTCTTGCCCATTTTGAAGGAATGGACCCAAACATCGAACGATTTGCAAGGATTGAGCGGATGGCACGCAATTCGTTTCGTCCGTATCAAGAAATTTACGAGGAGAAGAAGAAACGAACAATTCAGACAAAGCTCACCATGTTCATGAAAAAAACAACTCCTCCGGCTACCCCAAAGGCTGCCCCAGCTGACGACATCGACGATCCACAGCCAAGCACCAGCGGCCAATAAGATGTTTTTTGTTTGTTTGTATGTTTTGCAACTAAAATGTTTTACAGTACAGTATATGTTTTGCACCTGTATTTTTTTTTTTGTATGTTGTGTAAATAATAAATCAATTGTACTGTAGTATGCAGTGATTTACTTAAACCTGACGACCGTAACAATAATGAACAAAGAAAATGTTGATAAAATATGACTTAAAGATGATTATATTATCATTACACATTATAATATACGTAAGGTAATTATAACATAGGCCGACTTACGACCAGATCAACTTACGACCGGGCGGCCGTAACCAATCTAGGTCGTAAGTCGACGACTACCTGTACTTCACTGCGTATATGAGTAGATGCACCGCGGAAAGTGAAAGTCTGGTTCTGGCAAGGTACCGCGTAAATGAGAAATGTAAATGAGAAAGTGAAACCGTGTAAAGCTTTTACACGGGTAATACTGAATAGTATTAATAAATGTAAGAATTTTTTTCTAAGAGAAAGAAATTTGCAACAATTTACTTCTAAAAATAGCAAAAAATATCAAATTAATTATTCAAAATACTTACAATGGAGATAGTGTACTGTATATCCAACTACAGATAAAAAAGATGCTCGTGCCCCCACTGGCACAAAAACTGTGTAATACAACTTCAAAATATATTCATGTATTGTACAGTAATTCAGAATACATATGGAGAAGCTTACACAATTTTAAAACTTCTGGGTAGATAGCTTTTGTTTAACCCTCTGCTGGAGAACAAGAGAGGAACAAAAGTCTGTTTGGTTGGATGTAAAGGAATAAATCAATGTACGACCTTGAACATGCAGTGGGGGCACAAGAACTATTGTAACACAGAGGGCTAACCTTGCATGCCGTTTTGAAAGACGTAATGGTCAGCTTCTATCCACATATCATGGGCTGAGGCAAGGTGGCTAGAGAGCTGGTTCTGCTTAATGATAAGGTTATGGATGTTAACAGGCACGGGTACAACAGGTACTGTGGCATGTGCCCCCTGAGGTGGTTGTGGATGAGGGGGTGTGTGGCCAACTGGGGGAGGAGCAATGCCTCCCTTAGAGCGGGTGCCCTCCGTGCTTGTGGTGTAGCCTGATGACTGGGAGCCTTCTGAGCCAACAGATCCAGCAGGTGAGGGGGTTTGAGACAAGTGGGAAGGAGAGCCAGTGGCTCGCTGACCCCCCCACTGCTGACCATTGCTGCCAGCTGTTTCCACACCTCCAGTTTTATTATAATTCTGTAAAAGAAGAAAAACAGTTGTACCAATAATGATCTCAAAATATAATAGTGCACTTTTTTATAACTTATACATTACTGTATGAGTAGTAATGAACATTATTACTGTTTGAAAGGAAGAAACATTTGGAGGGAAGATAGGAAGAGACAGGAGAGATCCTAAGTGAAAGGAAAATATGAGATAAAACAGAAATACCTGAAAGCAAAAAATAAGAAATATAATTTACAAAGTACATTACCATTAGTCTCAAATAGAATCAGTGTGTCACTTTTAAAACCTAAAAATTAAAGGATGGTTTATGGGAAAAGCATCATCGTCATTTTAAAACAATTGGCAGTTAGCGCCATGATTTTAAAGCTGGGCCCCAATAGTCATGCTAAGAATGGAAAGTTAATGGTTGGTAAACACTAGAGTGAGACACAAGGCTGGTGGAGCCTCAAATCAACTTGGTATTATTATCTTAGAATTATTTATGTTTCATCACCCTCCTCCTGACTTCGGTGGCACCTCACCCACACCTACAACACTACAGCCTGGCTCACCACCTACATAAGGGCTTACCACCCACTTTACACCACTACAACCACGTTGTCACCACAACCACTTTTGCATCACAACAACAACTAGGGCTCAGCAGTTAATCTCTGCTGAGAGTTTTTATAGCTTCTAAATACCTGTACAGTGACCCCTCGGTTAACGAACTCAATCCGTTTCAGAAGATCGTTCGTTAACCGAAAAGTTCGTTAACCGAAACCATTGTTTACAGATAAGGACCCAAATCCGCCGCAAACAGAGAGAAGCTCGGGAAGCAGCCATCCGCCTGGACTCCCCGCCCACCTGGTACGATGTCCTCCGTAAACTTCCTGACCTCTCGTACGTCTACGGGAAAGGGTCGCGGAAGGGGGACGTGATTGCTGCCCGTATCATCATTGGGTATGACTTTGCTTGGAAGATTGGTATCCCCGCATCCCCTGAGCAACGCTCTTGTGCGTTATGCAGAAGACCCGACAGCCGCACCCTTATTCACTACCTCCTAAGATGTCCCCACACACAACGCTTCCGTGATGCCTGCTGGACCACCACTCCACAACCCCCTGACGGAGACACGATGATTCTCCCAATACTGGCCAGATATTTTGTAAATAATATTGATTATGTGATAAAGGAATATCCTTCCTTCCTTAGGCTTTAGTAAGCCCCTTTATAATATTTATACTGTATATACTTTTCACACTTGCCAGATGATTCTGGTGTCATTGTACAGGGGTACCTAGTGACAGCACTAGGATCCCGCTTCCTCTATCAAGGAATAAACAATTGAAATTGAAATTGAAACCATTGTTTCAATGGGTTTTTGGGTAATTGGTTCCAGCTCTCCGAAAATTTCCTTAATTCAACAAAAATGGTAGAAAAGTTCACTTACTTTGAGGTGTGTATGTAGAAAGCTCCTGGATGATGGGAATTAGAATGGGGGGTGGAGGAGAAGGAAGAAGAGAAGGCATTGGGATGGAAGAGAAGTCACCCCATGGCACCATTTCACCCATAAAATTTTAGTTCTCTTGGTGTATTTCAAGATTATTTTCTTTAAATCAACACTGCACTGCATTATATATTGTCAATATGTAAAATATATTTCAAAATGACCAATAATTTGCTTGGAAACACGGAAAAAAAGCGTTTAGTTGAAGAGAGTCTCAAGCAAGATGTTACCTCCAGTGAAAACAGAGAGAGACTAACGCCTGAAGAGGCTGGATGCCGTGCATTAAACTAGTCACTTTACCTTCAATTATGTTCAATAATTGTTAAAAAGACTAAAAAATTGAATATTAAACTTTTAAAATTATCGAATAGTATAAACTTCTTGATATTTACTAAAATGGTAAGGAATTTAAGCCCTAGAACCGATTAATGTATTGGCGGACTGATACTAAAGCTGGTTGCCCGGTCAATGCAAGCGAAAACGTGTTGAGGTCGGTTCGTAAGAAATTCGTTAACCGAATTTTTGTTCGTTAACCGAATTGAAGATCCTTATGGAAGGCAGTTCGTGAACCGAAATTTCGTTAATCGAGGCGTTCGTTAAACGAGGGGTCACTGTACTGTATCTTCAATTTCATAAAAACACTATTTTATTTTAATTTTCATATACTGTAGTATGCCATTTTTATTTTTTGCTTATTTGCTGTGCTGCATGTGGTGTGCCCTTGATCTCCCAAATGCTGCAACAAGTCATTGGGTCAACTATGAACAACTTCATGGTGAAAAATTAATATTGTCTTTCATCCATGCATATACTGTACATCATCATCACTAGTTTATGAAGGCGAGTGTCCACATTTGGAATAATCATAATTAACTGATGGTAGTGTGTCCCAGTTGCCATCAGGCAAATTCAAGGCATGTTTTACAGCTGGATGCTGTTCCTACCACCAACCCACTTTTCCAGGACTTCCAAGTGCCTCTTAGCTGGCAAGGCTGTGTCACTACTCCTGAGGTAAGCAGAGACTACCCATATGTGTGGGTACAGAGAATTTACTTTTGGAAATTAAAAACTATTTATGTCAAAGAGTGAATTATTTCTTGGTGATTGGCCTTAGAGTAAATGTGCTCATTTTCAGTGACAACATCCTGGTGACTCATTAATAAGCACACTGTATGTGGTGTGTTATAATCTCTCCAGTGGTTATTGAAATACTGTACAGTATTACCCCGCTTTACGCGGTTTCACTTTACGCGATTTCTCATATACGCGGTGCCTCACCAGAACCAACTTTCACTTTCCCTGGTTCATCTACCCATATATGCGTGAAGTATAATTTTTTTTTTTATTTAGCTCATAAAATTCATACACATTACACCGGCCAGAATATAATTTACATTGCTGGAATTCTTACAATTTGATAATCATTTTGAATATAAACATCATAGATTTTGCATTAGACATACAAATTTTAGATCTAATGTTTACTTTGAGTAAATGTTATCTTTTATGCAAAATATTTGACATTTATATTCAAAATATTCCTGGTCTTACAAGGAATCCAGCAATGTCAATTATATTATCCTAACTTTAGTCTGAGGTATTATTTATTACTAAAAAGGTAAATATTCTGGTTTTCCCACACATTTATCTGGTAGGGAGGGTTGGTGGGGGGGTGGGGGGGAGGGAGGGACCGACTGGCCATCTGGCACGGTGTGAAGAATATTTTTTTTCTTATTAACTGAAGATATTTGTTTTAGCTAATAAAATTCATACAAATCACCCGGCCAGAATATAATTTACATTGCTGGAATTCTTACAATTTGATGATCATTTTGAATATAAACATCATAGATTTTGCATTAGACATACCATTTTATATCTAATGTTTACTCTGAGTAAATATGTTATCTTTTGTGCAAAATATATGACATTTATATTCAAAATGTTCCTGGTCTTACAAGGAATCCAGCAATGTCAATTATATTATCCTAACTTTAGTCTGAGGTATTATTTGTTACTAAAAATTAAAATTAGTTTTTTCACCCAACATTTCTCTGGTAGGGAGGGAAGGAGGGGGGTGGTGGGGGGAGGGTTGGGACCGACCGACCACCTGGCGCGGTTGGAAGATGGGGGAAGGCAAGTTGGGGTACTTTGATTGACAGATAGTGTTGTGAAAAATATTTTTTTTTTTATTAACTGAAGATATTTGTTTTAGCTCATAAAATTCATACAAATTACTGGACCAGAATATAATTTACATTGCTGGAATTCTTACAATATGATGATCATTTTGAATATAAACATCATGGATTTTGCATTAGACATACAAATTTTAGATCTAATGTAATAATTTGGTTTACACAAAGCAAATATTTTATCTTTTGTGCAAAATATATGAAGTTTACATTCAAAATATTCCCTGACCTGCAAGGAATCCAGAAATGTCAATTACATTATCCTAACTTTAGTCTGAGGTATTATTTATTACTAAACGTCAAAATCTAGTGTTTCACCCAATCATTTCTCAGAGAGGTAGGGGCCAGTGTGCTGGGAAAAGAGGGGGGGGGGGGGGATTTGAGTCTATTATTTGAATGGACATTAACCTGGCAACTGTATTTCTCTTAAATAATAATTGTGTGAGCATACCATCATAAAATTTAGATGTTATTTTTACTACAACATAGGTATTGTGTCGGAAAAAGTGGAGTTTGGGGGTCGGGCCAGTCTCTATTGGAATTAATCCCATATGTTCTGTTGTTCCATTTACGCAGATTTCACTTTCCGCGGTACCCTGTGGGTTCAATTGACCGCGTAAATCGGGGTACTACTGTACTTTTTTTCACAACCTAGTTTAAGTGAGTCATTACCCTAGTGTTTGTGTGATACAAAAGCTACAGTGTAGTACAATATTTAGAAGTGAAGCTCAGCCAAACATTAAATACTTCCTAGTACTGTACTGTATTCCCTTTTTGTGATCTGCTGCAGTCATTGTTAAGACTGACTCAGCACACTAAAGTAACACTATTAAGTAAAAACTGTGACTTGCAGTAAATCTCTTATGCATTGTATGCACAATTTTCATGAGAAATGATGTTACAATGAAGAAAAAAATTACCTGTAATCTTCAAAAATATGAAGCTTAACATGAATGCTAACATGAAACTAAAGAATAAACAGTGTGTGTGTGTGTGTGTGTGTGTGTGTGTGTGTGTGTGTGTGCATGCGTGGTGTGTGTGTGTGTGTGTGCGTGCAGCCAGGAACGTTGGGGTCCCGTACATTAGAAACTTACCTGGAAGTATCTGTTGAGCTGCCTCTGGTTCTCCTTGTGCTCGATCCTCCTCATCTTGTAGATCTTTAGTGACAGTAAACTCTGACATCGCAAACTGCAATTGTAAAGCATAATATAATATAATATAATATAATACAGTACAGTATAATATAATATATAAACACATACATCATGTTCACATAAAAAATGTATTTTCCTGCACTTCAACTTTTTTTGCATAAGTTGGTCATGCTTACTTTCTCGAGTTCATCAGAATGTAAAGAAAATCATGAAAGGTTTCAGTCTACCAACTCTCTCAACTGTTATACCAATTCATTCAACCAAGACAATAAACATAAACAGCAAGCCCTTGACTTGAACTAACATGTCAGTGACCTTATCTAACCTGGTACTGTATTGTATTAACAGTGTTAAAGCAGATATTGTACTGCACTCTAAAATTATCTCAGGGAGTTGTAACTCTGCCTAGCCAGCTGTTCCCACCCTGTGAGTTGGCATTACAAAAGGTACCCAACCATAAAACTTTGCTTCAACATGCCTGATGGCAGCCAGGTCTCTACTGCTTTTTCTGGGCTGGAGAGGTTTTCAGAAAAGCCAGGAGAGCAGTGGGTAAAAACAAGGTTGTTGTTGGTGAGCAGTGTGTGTGTGAGAAATGTGACCATGGTAAAGTGGTTGTTGATAATGAGGAGTCATAACATACTGTACTGTATAGTATTTGATATGCAGATACATGATGGCTAGATTTGGCTACTTGTACAAGACAACTGATTAATAAATAAACAAGGCTATATGCAAGCACATATTATACAATAAAAAATTATTTATTAAGTGCTGAAGACAGAAGTTGTAGTACGCATGACGACATGGTGAGGGACAGTGCGGGCAATCAGCTGTTTGCGTATGTAAACAAAGCTGCCGGGGTTTTGGGGGGTGTGGGAATTTATTATTTTACGACAATTTTTTATTAACCAGGCACCAAATGAACTTAATATTCAAATTACGGTGAATTGCATACAGTCGTTTTAAAGGTGTCACGGCTTTGCTGGAACTGAGGAAGCAGGGAGGGGGTTGTCGCAGTCCTCCAGCCACTCACCCACCCTACCTCCCACCTATCTCCACAAAGAATTCACACCACACTCTTAATTTTTCTTATTTTTTATTTCCTTTTCTTTATTTAAAAGATAACATTTGAGTATTGATATGAGATTTCCATAACTCTTAATAGTTTCTTACATAACAATGGCAAATGCACAGCCTTCTCACAGCTAACAAGTGCCTGTGTGTTATGGTGATTTCTAGACTCAATACAGCTCCTCCCCGACTTACGACCAGCCTCGGTCGTACCAAAATTTTGTCAAATTACATATTTTCGAGTCCCAACGTCAGTACACAGACAAAATTTTCGTTTGTAATTCACTTTAAAATGGCTGGCAAGCTTAAACGTGAGAGTTTTGTGGTGAGAGAAGAAAAAGGGACACCCATTTTAGATTTTCTATGTATTATTTAAGCATTTTCGGCTTACGACCTGGATTTGGGTCCCTAACCCCATCGTAAGTCGGGGAGAAGCTGTATTCTCCCACAAACAAAATATCCCTACACTTCTATTTTTTTTCATACAGTATATTGTATTTTCTTTATACATACGGCACACTAGCACATTGAGATGACTTTTATATGGTTACAAAACACAACAATGGCAGTCGCATTCAGTCGTGTGAGAGATAACTGACGTATTTAGGCATGATAGGGCACTTTTATTACTTTTATTATGGTTCTTTTTACATTATATTAGATATTTGTAACACTAATTATGCATCATATTTGGATACATACAGACCTTGTATAAAACAGTGGATGATACAGATGATCTTGATGCAAAACATTTGACGTATAATGAAAATTTCTTACTTAATGTTAGTGACATATACTGTGCGTGAAATGACGTATACCGGTACAACGCATAGCAAGGACCCTCTGCGTGCGGCTGATGTGAGAAGTGTCAAGTTGTATGTCAGTGAAACATGGGCAATTAATGAGGATGACATAACTTACACAAGTGTGGAAAATGGTCATAAAATGATAACAATGAAAACCAATACCCAAGAAAATGTCTCCTCCCCCTTGAACCCTCACTGATAGGTCCAAGGATACACGCCCAACAAATAATCCAGAAGCATAAAATGTTTTCTATAATGAACAAGTTAAGATATTCTAACATTAAATTTAGTGGTTTGTAGAGAGGATATTCAGGTACTGGAATGCATCCCATTTCTTCCCCAAGCTGATAACTTCCACAGTCAAGTGTTCTTGAGCAGTGTGTCCTCACATGAGGGTTTACTGTACAGCACAGGGTAAATAAGTTCTGTTATTAAAAACACATAATCATTTTTAGTTTCAATAATTTGGCTAATCATACTGCAAACTTAAATAAACTTGCCTAATAACAGCTAATTTTGTGTTGATGGATCCTTCTTGATTTTCTCTTCTGAATACTGATGATACCCACCTGGAGGAGGGAGAGCAAACATTAAGGCAGGAACACATTAGTGGTTATGTGCACAAGTCGCCTGTTACTAATTATTCACTTCTTATATTATAAAATCGGAACAACCAATACGCAAGCATTTGTCAAGATAAGAGAAATATATCCCCATCCCCACACACAAAGCACAGGTGATATCAACTTTCAATGTTAAGCATTGGATGAATGTGTTATGGTAGCTGAAATGAAGAGCAAATACACAAACATACCCTCTCTTCATTCATTCATTCTCACTACTGTAATGTGTGTATTCTTCTATGATACAGTGCTACCCTTCCACATCACTTCATACAAAGCCACAATTATCTGTCATCCATCTTTCACCCAAAATCACTTGACGCCACACACACACATGCACCCATTCACACAAATCCTTAGCCACCGAAGGGTCAAGACGTACCTGGTGCTGCTCTGGCAGCAGCCACATCAACTGTTATGTTAACCCATACCAACTCCCACCCCTGAACCCTCCTCCCCACCAGAAATTTCAACAAGTTCTCGCCAGAAGTTACTATTTCACTTAGGAAAGGAATGGAACCAGTGTTGAATAGTGGTGAACAGTGCTTAATTCAGTGAAAACCAACTCGACAGTAATAGCCGAGTCGTACCCAAGCTAACCTTCACACAGTGAGGTCCAAGGTACTCAGTGATAACTGCCCCGAGACTCAACAACACCAGCTATGAGTAATCTGTCCATGATAGGGAGGCCTGGGACCACACCTCACTCATTTGAGTGAGTGAGGTCCTGTGACACCAGACCCCGTGGTGTCCCATGATGCTACGACACCACGTAGTGAATGAGCTGCTACAGCATCATCTGAGATTCCTCAGAACACCATCTGTGAGGGAATTGCTACACCACGTGATGCCCCTCATAACACCATCTGTGAGGGAATTACTACATCATCAGGCTCCTCATATCACCATCTGTGAGGGAATTATTACATCACATCAAGCACCTCATAACACCACCTGTGAGGGAACTACTACACCACATGATGCCCGTCATAACACCATTTGTGAGGGAATTACTCCACCACATCAGGCCTCTCATAACACCATCTGTGAGGGAATTACTACATCATCAGGCCCCTCATAACACCATCTGTGAGGGAATTACTACACCACATCAAGCACCTCATAACACCACCTGTGAGGGAACTACTACACAGCGTGATGTCCCTCATAACACCATCTGTGAGGAGTTACTACACTACGTGTCTGCCGTTCAATACCTCAGTGCACACGATCTACATGACCTCCACTGTAAACATAAATGTGTGTGTTCACTGTTTGTTCCTTTACCTTTCTCTAATGAAGGCTTTTGTTAAACCACCAATGTATGTAATAAGTCATTTATGTCCAATGTATATTTTCAGCCCTCGGGTTGCAGAACTTTTTCAATAAACCGTTATTATTATTATTACACACATGCATGCAAGCACACACTGCTGATTCCTGAAGGTTCACAGCTAGGTTTTCATGCCTCAATTTTAGTCTTGATTTACCCCCTTTCTCCTATCATGTATACCTCACAATTACAATCTCTTTTTATCAACTTTTCACTTAACATTCCCTGGAACACAAGGGAAGAACTTAGTCCTCTTCTTTCAACAGGAGTTGAACCTGTGGCCACACACTTGCAATACAGACATTTACCATAAAATAATGTCATACAGTCAATAAGTTGCTATAATTCTTGTTCAGTTATATACTTACTTGATAAAATTAAGAGTGTCCTTGTACATGGTAAGTGATGCTGAAGTATCATTGTCAGTCTCCATAGCCTTCCCACTGAGTATAAAGTACAGTGCTGCCTCCAGGTACTTCATGGCCTGCATAGAGCGATCTGTCTCCCCATCAGCTATGTGCTTCAGCTGCTTAGCCATGTTCAGATACCCCATATAATCCCTATAAAAGTAAATAAAAATAATTAGTGAAGCTACAAACTTTACATTAACTGTGAAATATAACTCAGTAATATCACAATTGCAAGATAAACAAGCAAACATGACAATGGCAGACATTCAGGTTATATGCTTTACTGTTGTTGGGTTTTGGTGGGCCTGACAACTCCAGGCACTTACATTTCAACATTAAGGGCACAGGAAGCATGGCTACAACATTCCAACCTACACCCGCAACACCTAAAGTAGGTGGAGATGGCCTATCATCTTACCTGTTAATCTCTGGTAATCTCCTTTCAAAATATGAAGCATACAGTCTCTCTTGTGAATTTGCATAGTGTCCATGCAGTAGTGATCTGCAATAAGGGGAGCACTTGCTTTAAATAAATAATAAAAGTAATAATGAAAACAACCCGCGTAATATATCTGCATCTGACAGTTAACCATCTTACGGTTGTAACACCTTATCAACGTGCATTCATTATTAACCCAGCTTAGTATTTACATAAAAACAAATTCTTCGGCAAGAGGCACATGGCAAAGACCACAAATACGCACTGTTCAGAAGGTGGTCTCGCAGTGGCGAGGGCAGAGGTAGCAGGAGCAGCTGAGGAAGTGGTACTTGAGGCAGATTGTCTTTGGGCTAATGGTGCGACCATTGGAGCACTGTTATCCAACTGAGCAGCAGATGAAGAAGCATCTGTTCCGCCTGAGTCAGAGGTTTTGGTCTGGTCACCAGATGATCTGTACGAGGCACTGCCAACTCTTGACTCATGTTCTGATGCTGGTCGTGAAGCATAGCCATTACTGTCAGCACTTGGAGTTGTACCACTTTCTTCAGCTTTGTCCTGGAAGAAGTAATGAAACTTGGTATTATATATATAACAGGTTTTTGGGTGACAGATTACCATACTATCCACCTCTGGTATTCTCATTTTATTAACAGTATTTCCTCTCATTCTCTTAGTAAGCCAGTATCATCTCTATCCAACACTTCCACATCTCCTTACTTCTGTACTTATTAACTATCTACAGGCTGTTTACTTCACATATTGCTCTTAAACACAACATTCTACTGATTCAAATCTACTGGCAACTCTTGCATCCAGTCTATATAATAGTGCTGGCTCATTAAATCTCCAGTGCTTCCCTCATCCCTACCTCGTGTGATGCTTCTTTATCTCTCTTATATTTTTCAACCCAACCATTACTTTCTTCATTTCTGCTCCTGTACTGTACTGTACTCTGGGTCAATTCAGCATTTATATCTCCACCCATTGACACACACACACACTCCTAACTGCCTCTCTTCTCTACACACTTTGCTCAAATTCAATTTTTCTTCTTGAACATTCATCCAGACTTGGTTACTGACATTTGAACTTTTTCTGAATCACCTCCAACAGCACTGTGATTGTTCCCATACCCCTGCCCCTGCTCCTCAACCCTCACTGGAACATCTGCCTACATCTCCAGTAACAACTATTTCATCATGGACCAATACTCAACCAACCATATCTTTATTATTTTCAATTCTTCATCATCCTAATATACCTAAACTAACACTGCATTTCCTTTAATCCCTTCACTATGGGAACACCATTTCAATATTCTATTTGACTAATGCCAGACAACTTTATTCAGCAGAGAGGGGACCACATGCACAAGAGGTTAAGTTCTTACACATCTACATCTTCATCATTCTTCTACCACCTTCAGAGGGTTTCATTTATCTAATAATGTACCATTATAATGTAAATCAGTGTTTGCTGTGATATTAAGAATGTATTAATGCTAAATGACTCACT
The DNA here is from genome assembly GCA_958450375.1 of Homarus gammarus. NCBI lineage: Eukaryota > Metazoa > Arthropoda > Malacostraca > Decapoda > Nephropidae > Homarus > Homarus gammarus. Next base: position 252,721 of record CAUDMG010002577.1, on the reverse strand, counting down.
TTGCCATAGATTCTTTGGTGAGAGGGGCGTGAGCCACTACCAGCAGCAACAGCAGCAGCAGCATCATCTTCACCAAACTCTGGCTCAGGGTTCACCCCAGCATCTTCTGACACACCATTGTAGCCCTTCTGGGGATACTGCAAAAACAGTTAAGAGTGAGAAGTCAGTAGTCCTTATATCTCTATGAAAATCTATGATGCAGTTAATATTTTATAGAAACTGTAATAACTATAACATTTTAATATTTGTTTAAACTCATAATAATTTCTTTTCAGATTCTTATAATAACAATAATAATTAACGGTTTATTGAAAGAGCTTGGCAGCCATAAGGCTGAAAATATACAGCTAAATATTTGGGGAATGGCAACAACTAGGAGCCTGAGAATTTAAAGTGTGTGTGTGTGTGTGTGTGTGTGTGTAATTATAATTTTCAAAATTAACTAACATTTTGTCTGGCCACCTCCTCAAAAAGTACTGAAAATGTTTACTTGTTTGTTGGTACAGTAGTGAACAATACATGTGTGCAGAAGCAGGAGTCAAGCTCACGTGTGGAAAATGTACAAAAAATTAGGCAGCAAAGCCTCACCTGACTAGATTGTTGAGAATGCTGGAGTCTTTGAGGATATTTCAGTTGCCAGGAATCTTCTTTCTCTTGAGTCCAGGCATGTTGACTATCATCAGCCGTGCGTTGACTAGCCGACCTTATGCTGGGACTACCAACAGCAGCCTCACCAGGATCCTTGCTCTTGGACACCTTTGGTTTCTTGTTCCGTTTTTCTCCAGACTCATTGTTGTTCCGGGAGCTGCTTCTGATGCTCTCCAAGCTGAAAACAGAGACACTGTAACCACAAATTCTTGTCTGATGACTATGTGTGTTGTAGGGAACTTTACAGCTGGACTAAGAAAATATTACTATTGAACGAACACCACTTGATAAAAGACAACATACAGAAACATCAGTGTGTCAAATTTAAACTAAATATTAACAGCACATCATAATCTCTCTCTCCCCAATGGGAATGTACCAATATCAACTCTCCAAGGAGATTACTTCCATATCTGTAGTTAATTTGTATGTTCACTCCATGTTACTTCTCTTTTTGTATTACTATTATGTTTATCTCCTTCACTACACACACACTGTACACACCACTGCCCCATCTACTAAAAAAAAAACCCTTAATATTAAGCTAAACACAACCATCACTTCTCAACGAATAGAAGCTAATGCATACACTCTCCTAAAAAAAAGCCTGGGTTGCAAAGTCTCTGATTATTAAGTTCGATGCTTTAGATGTAAAACCCAGTCAAGGTCCTAACGTGTAAATCAATACCTAGTCTTCCACAGTCTAAGTTAATAACAATGACAACATGAAAATTAGCCCCCAGCTTATTTCACCTGATGATTAAACACTAACATTACCTGGGGAGTTACATTAGGTTAGTGTGTTTTAATCTCAAGACAAAAGTGGGGCTAACCTTCATGTGACACACACACACACACAACCAACCTGCTATCATGTCCTCGTTTTCTTGATGAAGCACATTGTTCACTCTCCACGCTGCCATCTCTTCTACTTCTGCGAAGGTCACAGTCGTCACAGGAGTTGCTGCCTCCAGCCACTAAACTTGTGTACTCTGGAGGCTGACGTTCACTGTTACTCTGAAATATAACATGCTTTTAGTTACACAATTTCTTAAAGGTTTATGAATGGATACATTCATGCCTTCAATTTCCCAAATTTATAAAGGGTTTTGTTGAACGACATTAAGTAAAATAATTATACTCCTGGACTCAAACTCAGACTCAGTAACTTTAAGAATTATTACAAAAGATCTCCCCTGTTATGGTGACCAACACACATTACAGTATACCTGTCATTTATAGTCAATCTGCTGCATTTACTTACTTTTGGCCTTTTTCTATCACGAGAAGATGGTGACTTTTCTGTCTGTCTGTCTCTCTTCTTCTTTTTGTATTGTCTGGAACTTGAGGTGTCTGAAGACACAGAGGACATGGGGCTGGCAGACACATTACGTTGTCTTATGCTGCTTGGCCGACCCATTGATGCTTCTTCAGGTTCCCTGCTCAAGAAATATTTAAGATATTATGCATTCCTTTCACAAAAAAAGAATCAATAATAATTTATCATGACTCTGATAAAGAGGACTAGCATAGTGCCTTCATTTTACAGCTGCCTATCACACAAATAAATCATCATGAAAGTAACAATGTTCTCCAGTGCCCAGGTTACCATCCACCTTTCCTTAATGGTGTCACTCTTTATTTTTGGCACCGTTTTATGCTTTTTCCCGCTAATGCTGCAGAACCCAAAACAAGAGTATTACACGAACCATCAACTCCCATAAATAACTCCACAACTGTACAATTATTCATAATACTTTCACTTCTTACTGTCACCTCACTTACTACCTCATCCAGGGACAATACTGAACAATATTCAAGACTCTAGAACAGCAACTTCCTTCACTCTCCTATTTACTGCAAACAGTAGTAATACTTCCTACACCACTCTTTTATCTACTCCATCAAATGCTCCTCTAAATCCATTATTGTCACAAGTTATTTGTCTTCTCCAGAAACATGTCGCTCGTGTTCTTAATTCCTTCACTACGGGGACGCCACTTTTAAGAGTTTATTTGGATGATAGACCATTTTATTCAGCTGAGAGGCAGCCCCATACACAAGGGGTCAGTGACAACACTTCACCTACACTTCCTACTCCTATTCCGAGCCAACTCTGCTCTTCCCCTTATATACTTGTGGTAATATTCTCTCAATAATATTTCCATTCATTCTCATCATCTTTTTACAGAGAACCTATACTTGCTCTCTCTCATTCCTTTAGTAGCTGTCCTTCCCTCACCAACACACAGCCTCAACGTTCATCAATAATTCTATCACTATTTGAGCTTCCATTCGTAGCACTTCAAAGTTCTTCCACCCACTCCTGATGCCTTACCATTCTTAAGCTTACAGCCAAGCTCACCTCCTCTCTTTTCACTTTTCCTCTTTTGCTAAGACATAATTCAACTAGCAATTCCCTAAGATATATAAATCTCTCTCTCCCTCTGTTGATTTTAGCTGTTGCGCATAATATTCTCCCTTTCACTCTTACTTCTTCTTTTTTGCAAATTATGTCCTTTTCATTCTAAACTGACTATAAGCAATTATCTCTCTGGTTGCTGATTCTATCCAATTCACTCTGAAACAACCTCTCTCATGAAGACCTTCCCTCCACACCTTTAATCTGTCAATTCCCTTACATCCTTTAACCAATTATTTCCTTTCCAAGTCCCTCTCATGCACCTTCTCTTCCTAATGCTAGATGATTTTATTCAGCAGAGAAGGGACTCTGCACACTACCAACCTCTCATTCCTCTACTCCTTCCTAATATACTTGGTCTACACTCTTGAATTGTTCTTCAATTGTTGTGCCCTTTACACATGTCTACCTTATCTCTATCATTTCCTTACATTTTTATTTTCCTTCCAGTTACATTCTTTTCTCAGCTCATCAACTTTTATTAACTTCATACACCATTTTTACCTTTTAGCATTCACTAACTGTGAATAAATCTTACCCCCCTCCAAGTAAACACTCCCTGTGCTGTCCCTTGTTTTGTTTCACACTAATAACATCAGGTGACTTGCACTTTATCTTCCATCCATCAACAGTCTATAATACTGTATATCTGTCTTCTCCATTGTCTCCTTTCCAGGTGGACGTATGAATTTCTTTCCTTTTGGAACATAGTATTGTACTACTCATCATCATCATAAACATCAAACACACTCGCACATAATTGTCTCCATATCAATATATTCCTCGAACTCGTATATACTTGCCCATAATCCCTTCGGCTCTTTCATCTCCAACTCTGACACTAAAATCCACTACCACTACCTCATGCATCTGCCCAGAACCTACCTACCTACCTCCCTCCCTTCCCTCATTCATCTGAACCATAATACCGTGAAAGTACAGTACAATACCTGCCTATCATACACTCTACACCTCACCACAACATTAAGCACAACACTTATCATTCCAACTCATCAAACACCCAAGTTCTTCTTCTTCAATTATAATCAACTAATTCCATTTGTTTGACACACCAGTCCTTACCCCATCATTTTCACACATCTCAAGTCCATCCGTTTGTGTTTCTTTTTGATACTAGGTGGTGGTATTGCCCGTCCAAAAAGTAAGAGTGGCAGTGCTACACCAATCTCCAGCTAGTGTCATATATTACTTGGGTAATAATGAGTGTGATGGTGTGAAGTCAACACCTCTGGGAACAAAATTCATCTAAAAAAGTTCAATACTATGAGAGTAACTTTATCTTCACTGTCAAAATAATCAAAATCCGAAATTATTGTTGCTATTTTTTCTACAAAATCTGTAATATACATTTACCAACAGGCCTCTTAAGATGTTTGTTACAGTCACCTGCACCATCATTAATGTTTGTTACAGTCACCTGCACCATCATTAATGTTTGTTACAGTCACCTGCACCTTCATTAATGTTTGTTACAGTCACCTGCACCTTCATTAATGTTTGTTAAAATCAACCGCACCATAATTAATGTTTGTTACAGACACCCACACCATCATTAATGTTTGTTATAATCACCTGCACCTTCATTAATGTTTGTTAAAATCAACCGCACCATCATTAATGTTTGTTACAGTCATCCACACCATCATTAATGTTTGTTACAGTCACCTGCACCATCATTAATGTTTGTTACAGTCACCTGCACCATCATTAATGTTTGTTACAGTCACCCGCACCATCATTAATGTTTGTTACAGTCACCCGCACCATCATTAATGTTTGTTACAGTCACCTGCACCATCATCAATGTTTGTTACAGTCACCTGCACCATCATTAATGTTTGTTACAGTCACCTGCACCATCATCAATGTTTGTTACAGTCACCTGCACCATCATTAATGTTTGTTACAGTCACCTGCACCATCAATAATGTTTGTTACAGTCACCTGCACCATCATTAATGTTTGTTATAGTTACCTGCACCATCATTACTGTTTGTTACAGTCACCTGCACCATCATTAATGTTTGTTAGTCACCCACACCATCATTAATGTTTGTTAGTCACCCATACCATCATTAATGTTTGTTACAGTCATCTGCACAATCATCAATGTTTGTTATGGTCACCTGCACCATCATTAATGTTTGTTACAGTCACCTGCACCATCATTAATGTTTGTTATAGTTACCTGCACCATCATTACTGTTTGTTACAGTCACCCGCACAATCATTAATGTTTGTTACGGTCACCTGCACCATCATTAATGTTTGTTAGTCACCCACACCATCATTAATGTTTGTTACAGTCACCCGCACCATCATTAATGTTTGTTACAGTCACCTGCACCATCATTAATGTTTATTAGTCACCCACACCATCATTAATGTTTATTAGTCACCCACACCATCATTAATGTTTATTAGTCACCCACACCATCATTAATGTTTGTTACAGTCACCTGCACCATCATTAATGTTTGTTACAGTCACCTACACCATCATTAATGTTTGTTACAGTCACCTGCATCAAAATTAATTCATGTTACAATCACCTGCACCATCACTAATGCTTGTTACAGTAACCTGCACCATCATTAATGTTTGTTACAGTCACCTGCACCATCATTAATGTTTGTTACAGTCACCCACACTATCATTAATGTTTGTTACAATCACCTGCACCATCATTAATGTTTGTTACAATCACCTGCACCATCATTAATGTTTGTTACAGTCAACCGCACAATCATTAATGTTTGTTACAGTCACCTGCACCATCATTAATGTTAGTTACAGACACCCACACCATCATTAATGTTTGTTACAGTCACCTGCACCATCATCAATGTTTGTTACAGTCACCTGCACCATCATTAATGTTTGTTACAGTCACCTGCACCATCATTAATGTTTGTTGGTGACCTGCACCATCATTAATGTTTGTTGGTGACCTGCACCATCATTAATGTTTGTTACAGTCACCTGCACCATCATTAATGTTTGTTACAGTCACCAGCACCATCATTAATGTTTGTTACAGTCACCTGCACCATCATTAATGTTTGTTACAGTCACCTGCACCATCATTAATGTTTGTTACAGTCAACTGCACCATCATTAATGTTTGTTACAGTCATCTGCACTATCATTAATGTTTGTTACAGTCACCTGCACCATCATTAATGTTTGTTGGTGACCTGCACCATCATTAATGTTTGTTGGTGACCTGCACCATCATTAATGTTTGTTACAGTCACCTGCACCATCATTAATGTTTGTTACAGTCACCTGCACAATCATTAATGTTTGTTACAGTCATCCACACCATCATTAATGTTTGTTAGTCACCTGCACCAGCATTAATGTTTGTTACAGTCAACTGCACCATCATTAATGTTTGTTACAGTCATCTGCACTATCATTAATGTTTGTTACAGTCACCTGCACCATCATTAATGTTTGTTACAGTCACCTGCACCATCATTAATGTTTGTTACAGTCACCCACACCATCATTAATGTTTGTTACAGTCACCTGCACCATCATTAATGTTTGTTACAGTCACCCACACCATCATTAATGTTTGTTACAGTCACCCACACCATCATTAATGTTTGTTACAGTCACCCACACCATCATTAATGTTTGTTACAGTCACCCACACCATCATTAATGTTTGTTACAGTCACCCACACCATCATTAATGTTTGTTACAGTCACCCACACCATCATTAATGTTTGTTACAGTCACCCACACCATCATTAATGTTTGTTACAGTCACCCACACCATCATTAATGTTTGTTACAGTCACCTGCACCATCATTAATGTTTGTTACAGTCACCCACACTATCATTAATGTTTGTTACAGTCACCTGCACCATCATTAATGTTTGTTACAGTCACCCACACCATCATTAATGTTTGTTACAGTCACCTGCACCATCATTAATGTTTGTTACAGTCACCTGCACCATCATTAATGTTTGTTGCAGTCACCCACACATGAAGGACTGGTTTAGAAAGGTCAGTTAGTAAACATAATGAACTACTACTCACTCTTTCACACTGACAGATGATGACTTTACTTCATTATTTTCATATTCCTCATCACTGTCATTCTTCTCCTTCTTCACTTCTTTCTTCACCTTGTCATCATCACTCTCATGGTCTACTCTCTTAACACCACCAAATATGGACGTAATTATTTTTCGCTTTGACGCATCTTCAGACGCTTTAGTATTCGGGTCACATGTTTTTCTTTTGCCTTTCCCTTCTTTAGTTCTATTGTCAAGGACTTTCTTTTTATCTACCTCTTCCTTGACTTCAGTTTTACATACATACGATGCACCATTTACACTAGATTTGGGCACTTTTTCAATAAAGCTAAGGGGTATTGTACATGTGAGTTTTGGAACACCATTTTCATATTGTACCTGGGGTATGGGCACTTTTGGTTCTGCACTAACTATGGGAGACTTGCACAACTTATTCACTACAGGAGAAGCACTAGGCCTCACCTCTAATCTGTTGTCCACACAACTTGATTCACTCACACCTCTACTTCTCTCTCTCTTACTTTTCTCACTTGTGTCTTTATTATTACAACTAACTTTTTCACTTAAATTTTTCCCTTTCTTATTTTTTTCCAATGGGTCCCTTTCCCGTCCCCCTTTGTCTTTCTTGGCCGACGTGCTAAATGCCCGGTTCACCAGTGCCCCCTTGTCTCTTGCAACATCCACTTTTTGAGAACTACTCTGGCCTCGACCAGAAGGAGAGTGTAATTCATCCTCACTTTTACTTGTTAATGATTCTGAACTTATGGCTTCACTAAGTCCTCTACCATTGGATCTTTTTACATTGTCCTTATACGTAGCACTAACATTCATGGTAGATACATGGGGGCTTGCCTGGACTGATTTCACAGGACTGGGAACACCTTTAGGTGTCCTTGATGGAGTACACTGTGACGACGGTGTCACCCTAGATTGTAACTTATCAGGGGATGTGTTCACTACATCAATAATGCTGTCACTGTCAGAGTCAGTGTCAATGTCAGATGGTACGAACTCCATGGATTTTCTTTCACGCTTTGATTTTCCATTCTCAGATTTGGCACCTATATGACTGTCTTTCTTTGAGGAGTCAGATTTCTTCCTCGGGGGCTTCTTGTTTGGCTCCCGCGAGATTTGGCTAACATTAGTTTTTGGAATTTTCTCGGAGACTTTTGGTATTCCTTTACCGGCACTATTACAACTACCCGACGACTGAGTCGCTCCAGACTTTCTGGGACTGCCTGGCTCTGAGTCGGAGTCACTGTCTGAACACAGCAGACGGCTGCAGGACGCCGCCTTCGTCTTCGACTGCCTGGCCCTGGATTCGTGGTCCTTACCATGCTTTGGCGTCTGCCGTAGCTCCGCAGATATACAGGGAGTCCTGCGAGGGTGTGGCTCTCTTTCATCTGAGGAGTCGTCATAAACCCCAGTTTTTTCTGGCTTGACTCGCCCTCTCAGCTCCAGACTAGCCCGAGTGCCACGACCACAGGGGTTGGAGGCCGAGGGCAGCTTGCTGACGCGACGGTCCCGCTTTTCTTTAGATGGCAGAGTGGGCGGCGTAACCTCCATCTGTGGCTTGCTCTCGGGCCGAGGCCCCGACGCTGACCCAGCAGCGGCAATCTTCATGAAAGAGTAACGACACAATTAAATAAATGAAATGGAAGTAAAGAAAAAAAATCAAAAAGGAAATTTAATTGTACAGTACAATAGTCTATAAATATCATGGATATTAACTTATAACTAAAGTTTTTAACTTAATTTCAATCATTAAAAAGCTACTCCTTTAGTTGCGAGGCAAATAAAATGGTCCCTCGGTTAACAAACACAATTCGTTCCACAGAGTCGTTTGTTAACTGAAAATTTTGTTAACCGAATCCATTGTTTCAATGGGATATTGGGTAACTGGTTTCAGCTCACAGAAAAGTACATACAAAGTAAAGAAAAATGCAGTAAAGTGCACTTACTTTGAGGTGTGTATGTAGAAGGTTCCTGGTTGATGATGATGATGGAATTAAAAGTGGGGGTGGAAGAGAAGGGAGAAGAGAAGGAAGTGTGGACAGAGGAGAAATCACCTTTCAGGGGATCCATGCTTGATTCAGTAATTTCACCAATAAAATTTTAAGTTCACTAGGAGTAATTCAAGATTATTTTATGTAAATCAACACTGCACTGCGCTATATATTATCAAAACGTTAACTAAATTTCAGAATGACCAATAATTTTAATGTAAAAATGCAAAAATATTCAAGACACCAACAAAATCGATGTTCACTCCACTGTAAACAGAGCCACACTGATGCCTAGTGGGCGAGTTAAGAGGCTGATGGGCGCACAAAATACTAGTTCCCTGTACTGCATATATTATCAATATGTTAACTAAATTTTAAAATAACTAATAATTTAAAAACAAAATTGCACATTTATTAAAGAGCACAACTTTCTTTATATTTATTCCACTGGAAACGAATGTAAACATAGAACAGATTACTGAATTGGCAGACTAGCCCATCAGCTGATGCTCACAATAAAGTGTGTTTGTCGTAAGGATTTCGTTAATCGAAGTTTTGTTCGTTAACCAAATTGAAGATCCTTATGGGAGGTAATTCCTTAATCAAAATTTTGTTAATCGAGCCGTTCATTAACCGAGGGACCACTGTACTTGCACTACATTGTGATGCTTTTTTCAAAATACATTTTAAAAAGTTCCAACATTTGGAATTTTGTTCAGCTCAGATGTAAATACTGTACAGTAATGAAGTGAAAGAACTACAACAATCCGACTAAGAAAGAAATTTTGTAGTAAAAGCTTGGAGACATCTACGATAAAGAAAGAGTCACATACCCCCTGTGATAAAGGAGAGTTGGTCTTCCTCTGCGTGATGAAGTTGTCCAGCTTCCACGCATTGGAGTTGCCCTCTTCTGGCTGTGGTGGTACAAGGATTCTAATGAATGAACAACTCAATCTTCACACAAGAAAATGCAATATAAAGATAATATTAAGTACCTGCAGGTCAACCTCGCAAAAATAATTCTACGCAACCTAAGAAAATATTCCTATGAATTTCTGTATACAGTATTTTAATAAAACAATATACAGTAAAAGTCCAAAAACCCGGACTGCTTGGGGATTGGGTCGGTCCGGATTTTCGGATTTTCCGGATTCTCAGGCAGTACTTTTAAAATTAAAATTTAAGGAGGAATAAAGAAGAGATGAACAGGTACATTTTGATAGTTTATTCATTAGCAAATATAGCATGCTTCATTTATCAAAACGAGCAGTTTTAATGAAAAAGCTGTGAATTCTAGAATTTTATTCTTTGCCTTTTTGATATCATAAATTGTAGACTTTCCAATGTTGTATTTTCCATTAGAACAGTATTGCTCACACCACGTACTAGTTTCTTAACTATTTCAAGTTTGTCACTCAATTTCAACATGTTCTTCTTTCTCTTCACACAACGAAGTTTATCTACTTTAGGAGCCATTATTATGGGCTTGTACAGTAATCTGTAAATGGAAAGAGTAAGACCCAAAATATTGTTCTATTCATACTGTGCTTGATATAATACATTCACGGAAATGTAATATTTTTGCTAAAATGACGTCCGTATTACAGTGGAAAGTGGGATCAAATCGTGACGAAAACAATGACTTTCGCTTTCTTTCGTTCAAAAGATGTTACCGTAATCACTTTTCGAATGGTTTAGTTAAAAAACTGTGGTATTGTATTACAATAATAGCCTAATTGACTTGAATAAATACTACGATACCATATTTCTGAATATTTTCATTAAAATCCATCAAAATCATTTTCCTTGTTATCGTCTGCAGCACCAAACAGCTTCTCCCAGTCCTCTCCTTGAACAGGGCTAGAGGCTACGTGTTTTTCGAATCGTTTTCAGTTAAAAAACTATTACATCACACGTATATTTTACCTAAACTGCGCCTGAATGAATATAGTCTCGGAAATAAATAGTAGTTTTGCTGAAACGTGATGTATTTCAATGTAAAATAGGATAAAATACATGACGAAAACAAAAGACTTTACCTAAGCTTCCGATGTTCTTGAGATGTTACTCGTTTTTTTTAATAGTTTTTGGTTAAAATTCTGTTATATTACAATGATATTCTATTCATACTGTGCTTGATATAATACATTCACGGAAATGTAATATTTGTTGAAATGACGTACGTATTAAAGTGGAAAGTGGGATAAAATCATGACGAAAACAATGACTCGCTTTCTTTCGTTCAAAAGATGTTACCGTAATCACTTTTCGAATGGTTTAGTTAAAAAACTGTTGTATTACAATAATATTCCCTCCTAATTGACTTGAATAAATACTTGAATGGAAATATACAATACTTTTGTTGAAACTACCCGCGTTTCAGTGTAAAGTGTTGTAATAATAAATGGTAAACAATTTGCCTTGGGCACTCGTGTTTCAGGCACGGCGAGCCTCAGTTTATAGGGCGTAGAGCGTTTTTACTGAAGGTTTTGTTGTTCGCTTACCCTCAAAAACGTGGGTCGAACTATAAACGAGGAATATCATAAATTAACGATTTCTTAGTCAAAAAATCAGGGTCGACAGATAAACGAGGGGGGGTTTATAGACGTGTATATACGGTATGTTGTCACAGTTTGACTGCTTGTTTTAAAGTGGAGACCACGTGGTCACTTGTTGTCACTGTGCAGCTGTGGCACTCACGCATGCGCACATACACACAAAAGCCCGCTAAAAAAAATAAAAAAAATAATTAGTTTTCCAAAAGTCCAGATTCTCGGGTGGTCCGGATTTTTGGCATCCGGATTTTTGGACTTTTACTGTACAGTACTGTACCGTACAGTGCTCTATAACTGGAAGACTAATCCTGAGGTGCCAGTCATGACCACCAGCCCTGAACAAAGCAACTCATGATATCCCGCTAAAGTGCATTACAGTGCCAGAGAACCCAGGCCACTTTGCTTATGGTGGCTTTGCATTAAGGCAATGATTAGTTTTTGACCTTCCTCTTGTAATCACAGCTATTTATAGGGAGGGTTAGGAACAACAGTGTTACTGGTGGCTGATGGTTCATGATACACACACAGACATAAACATCGTAAAAATTATCAACAACTCGTAGTTAACCAGGTGTTTACTCCCTGCCATTCTTACTTTTGTATTGTTACTATGATGACATTCCTTGTATGTTGCTATTATGTATCCAATGTATGCCACTTATGTTACTAGTATATTATTTGTCAATTATGTGACCCATTCCCATCTCTGCTGAATGTATAAGGTCAGGCTTTTCAGCCATGTTCTTTCAATAAACCATTAATTATCATTACTGTATACAAATAAGTAAAACAAAAAAGGATAAAGATGCAATGGCATCCCTGAACTTTTGCTACACTCAACATACCCCCCACCCCCACAAAATCAATTAATAAATAAATACTGCATAGAGAAAATCTTCCAAGGAAACCTTAGAGGTGGAAGGGAGGACCAAACCAAAGTGCCGTGCTGTGTCCACTGAGTGGATCAGTACAGTATGCCCCAGCAAGGAGAGTGAGTGACCCATTCAACAGGTAGAAAACACATCAACAAATTTATACAGTGTAATGCCTCTGGTAGGTGAGAACTTAGTTTGTGAGCAGATGAGTGATTCGTTGTTTAGACCCTCAATACCACCAACCACCACTGTATGTAAACCTAAATCAGTTCCTAACAAAGGTCCTAAGTTAATAAACCCTACAGAAAAAAGAAGCACTTCAAGGTTCGGTGTTATTCCAAGTAACGTATCGCAGGAGACAGTACAGTACACCTAAACCATGATATGAACTCGGCTTTGCTAAAATAAAGTACAGTACTGTACAATATTCACAACTACAGTACAGTTTTGAGCAATTTTTCAAATTACATAATTATGTGTGTAGATTACTGTATATGAAAGGGCTACAACACTTAAATAGTGAACAAACCGAGTACTGTAAAGTGCAGTATGGATTACTGACAATAAAAACAAGTCCTTGGAGTTGACTTTTGCAAGGAACATTTACTTGGGTATAACACAAGGAAGACGGATGTAATTTATTTTTTCGGGTGGGAAAACAAGTGTTGTACCAAGGCACTCACTCGGTGATAAACCCAAACCTGTCCACAATGGTCAGACAATATGAAACATTCCCCCATGATCTAAAATAAAGGATCACAAGTGAGCAAACATGAGAGGATAGTGTACAGTACATCACAGTATGTGGGTCTGTTTCTTCCTGAAACAGACAACCACTGTACTGTACCACAAACATACAATCTCTGGTTCTATACCAGATGACGGCAGGGACCAAGACCATACAGTATTGAAAATTACTGAGATAAACTCCCAAGTGACAGCTGTGTACAATTGAAGGCCGGGGGTTGGGGGCTTGGTTCCACAACGATCCTTATGTCCGTGTCAGATCTACAACGTGTAATATGTGGCAGCTGTTGCCTCTAATATCCTTTTCTTAACAACTATGGTTACAACACACAGGTAAAAACTAATCAGTGAATTAATTGGCAACTGTTATGGTCAGGTGCCCTGGGTTTTATAACTTAAGCAGATATAATACAGGTTGTTTTGGCTGGTGGCAGATCATCAATTGAGTCAGGTACAGTTGACTACCAAGGTGTAAACTTATGTGTTTTTTAAGCTTCAATACTATACTATATAATAAATCAATTGAGCAAGTAGCACATAGTTAAATAAAGTACAGAATATCTTTTCATAAAAAAGCTAATACAAAACGTCATGCCTTCATTATATAAAGAGAATAATTGTTTGATAAAAACCGTTTTACACAATGATGAAAATATGTAAAACTAAGTGGACAATTTTACCCACACATTACTAACTACTTGCTGGTAACTAACTTCAAACACTTTGTAGTGGATAGTCTTGGTTGGCTATCAAAGGCGCATGAGTCCTCGCCTAACGTCAAAAGAACATCTTTCATTACCTTTGGGGAGCACTCGGGCTGCTCATCATCAGACGACACATCCGAGTCATCGCTGGTGTCGTCCGAGGTGGAAGATTCCTCCGACGTCTTTGGTGAAATTGGCGAGAGTGGGGGAACTGAATTTGTGTGACCACCTAGAGAGGACTGTAAGTGGCCAGCAGGGGTGCCAAACTGGGTGGTGGAAAGTAGAGGTCTGGTATTGGCTGCCCCACCTTCCCTCTCCTGCAATACATTACAATGCTCTTATATGTCACCTTAACAATGAGGGTAAACACTATGTGACTCCTTACTATACTAAACTCTCCTAAACTAAGTAACTATCCAATTTACCATTTACAACCACTGTACAGTAGTACTGTATAACGAAAATTATTAAATTCTAAGTGCTCTCACCACCTTCCCTACTACACTATTAATACTGTATACATTATACTGCACAGCATTACTCTTCAACCTTTGCAAATAATGTACAGTATACAGGTATTCAAAAAACCATCAGCGGAAATATAAACTGTACTCTTCTGTATTACTGATTATACTACTACATAACACTGATTACAAGTTTATTGTACTGTGTAACACTGATCCTATAAATATTATAAGCATACCGTACTATATAATACTGACTACAAATATACTGTACTAATATGCAACACTGACTACAAGTATAATGTACTAATATGTAACAGACCATAAGTATACTGCATTACTCTAACACTGTTCATAAGTATAATATATTACTCTAACACTGTTAATAAGTATACTGTATTACTCTAACACTGTTCATAAGTATATTGTATTACTCTAACCCTGTTAATAAGTATAGTGTATTACTCTAACACTGTTCATAAGTATACTGGATTACTCTACACCGTACAGTACTAAGTCAACAAATGGTACCCACCTCGTCTTCGCTGTCCTCCGATAAGATAAGCTCATCGTTGACATGGCTTCCCTCTCTGTAAACCCAAGAAATGTAAAAATTTTACCTCACTCAATAAATAATAGATACAGTACAGATGAAACAATTATGGCCTATAAATATCCAAGACTACGAGGGTTTACAGTATACCGATATAACACAGGCAACACAACAACAATGAAAACTTACAGGGCTTTTGGTTGTTTTGAACGTGACATTTCCAGACCTTTGCCTGAAATAATAAAATGGAATAAGTTAATCAAATATAACTCTCAAATAATGATAATAAGCTAAATACATTTATTTGTGTATACAGTATACATTAATAGTGTATGGTGCAATGGTAATGTTTCTCACCTAAACATTTATTTATACACATCAGAGTAGTTCCTCTCCTGATAGTTGTTAATAATAATAAAGTGACTGAGCCGAGTCATCACAGCAGTGAAGCGACACCAGAACACCTACACCGTAAACTCCATTATAATGACATGCTCTCTCTTGTAAAGCGTCATAAATGTTTTCCTGGATAACAAGCAACACAAACAACAATTTCAAATTCCAGGCAAAATGACCAGGTTCCGCTGTGATGAGTCACCGTCAGCCTTCATTCTATGACAACTGTTAAAGCAATAATTATCAAGTGACAATTTATCTCAAGTGTTAGTTTCTAGAATAGTGGGCCAAGACACGCGGGTGGCAGGACAGTACTGTTTGGTGGCGCGCTAACCGATGTGCACGGGCGGGCTCCTTAACCTACCTTGTTGGTTACCGGAGCTATGGTGGTGGTGATGGTGGTTGTGGCCATGGCCAGTCCTGTGGTTGTGGCCATGGCCAGTCCTGTGGTAGTGGTGATGGGGGCGTGGTGCAGGTGGTTGTGAGGTGACAAGAGGGGCAGCAGGATGATGTGCGGTACGGTGGTGGTGATGGGCACGAGCCGTGGGCAGGTGTCCTGATGCCCTGCTGCGACGGGCAGTCAGCGGCAGCCCCCCTGGCGCCGGTAGTGGCCCCTGGTACATCCGCATCCCTCCTGCCTGCCTTACACCCTGGCCCACACACGCAGCCAGCTACAGCACCAATACCAATAGTGCGAGGCGGGGCACCCTTCACTGTACATGACACACTGGTAGCAGCACACACAGCTGTGACTCGTGTCTCTCCCGCACATTGCCAGGTGGCGCGAACACTGTACAACATGAGCATTAAACACTCAACACCAGCACAGCGCCAGCATCAACCACGGTAGCGCCACTAACAATCACTACAGCCTGACTGCCGCCGCCTCCGCCGTCTTGTAGTGTCACCAATCAACAACACTGCGTGTAGAGCTTATCTGCGATCATCAGGTGTGGCACTGGCTAAGTAGAGGTTTAGTAAGTGTAGTGTTTTGGTGCGTGGCGCTGCCGCTAGGAGCGTGGAGTACGTGATGGGGGTGAGGGGCCAGGCAGAAGTGAGGGGCTGGGGGGTGCGTCGCTATGGCAACGGCCTGATCAATGAGCTCCTCGGCGTCTCCCACACCACTGCCGATTATCACGACTTTCTCTTGACGCTACCTATGGCTTCTACCCCGTGATATCACGCACGTTGCCTCCACCTCCCACTCGTGACCACATTGAACCAAGCTAGTGAGGCAGGAAGGCGGGAATCTGTGCTGCTTCACGATGAAGACCAGTCACTTAGTGGACACGCTACCACCTCGTAAATCATACCAAACAGACGGCGCCAGATGAGGAAAAACCTGGGTGTCCTTCGCTGAGGCGCGGGAAAGGGAGGGAGTGTGTGAAATGCGGGGGGGGGGGGGGGGGGCGCAAAGGGGCAGGAGGGAATTCCAGAGCCAGTTGGGGCAAGTGTTGACGCTTGTCACAACGTCTTCACATCTTCATATAATATTATAATGTCTTTAATAAAAAATAAATAAAATAAAACGAATGGGGATAAACTAAAGTGAGGATAGACCGTGATGGTTGTCATGAGGCACGTGGTGGACCATGCCTGTCCAAACCACCACCTGCCTCATCCTACCCGTAACATCCGAGGCCCTCACAAAACCGCTCCATCTTCTAATAAAACATGGCCTCTATGCTTAAAATCCATCTGTGTTATTAATAATAACAAAAACATGAGCCACGCGACCATTAAATCTGACAATTGTACAGCCGCGGAAAATTGTCAGCCTGGGAAAAGAGTCTACCCTGAAAACCGTTTTCTGTCATGCTGGGAGGAAGATGCCTTACACCTGGCAGCCGCGCAGCGCGTCTTGCTAAACAATGTGTCATTACTAAACTGTAGTGAAAATAGCAACACCAGGGAGACCATAACTACACTTACTTTTTAATGGCTAAATTGGTATTAGAGTCAATGCTCGCAATTTGGAAACAACTAGTGTTAAGTAATGTACAGGAATACCTATTAAATTATTGTTGTATAGAGGTGGTTTACAACACATCAGCAGCAAGAGTTTGATTGCCGA
This sequence comes from Homarus gammarus, assembly GCA_958450375.1. Lineage (NCBI taxonomy): Eukaryota > Metazoa > Arthropoda > Malacostraca > Decapoda > Nephropidae > Homarus > Homarus gammarus. The sequence continues at coordinate 235,198 of CAUDMG010002577.1, read as the reverse complement.
AAATCACGCAAAATTTATCTTATAAAACTGTTCAACAACTTGTATGAATACACATTATAACGATCACATGAACTGCTTCACTCTGTCTTCAACTGGGACAAGACAAGCACTGGACAGACCTGGAGATATAGCTAACATTTACCGTCACCCACAGCTACCCGCCGAATCATTACACACCGCATCACTCACCCCGCCCGCACAAAATTAATTAATCACGCGAGAAACTATTGTCACATAAAGCAGTCGAGTAAAATGTAGAGCCATTAGTCTGTTGTGATACACCACTCACTCACTTCCGATGATAACAACAGTATTAGCATCAGAGTTCTACCACGCTTAGTAACACCCGCCATTTGGTATCAAAGGTGTGTGTGTGTGTGTGCGTAACGCTACCAGGTGTTCCTCGCGTGTTACAAGGGGCATGATAGGCTCTGGGGCGGGGTGTGGTATCTTACTAAGTATAAATTCGTGGACAATACACACGCTATCACAAGGTTACTCTGATGTATATAAATGTATCTACGATGTATATAGACTTATGTAAGTATATATCATCCCTGAGTTTATACAGTATATTTAGTGTAAAATACGAATAATATAATTTTACGGCTATTCTCACAATAATAACAACAACAATAATAATAATAATACGTAAACAATTATCCAATGTGTATAAATGTATAAGCAATGTACATAGGTATATACAAACTGATGTACATAACAGGAGAGTACTTGTACTCACCAAAACACGGATGTAACAAGTATTATTGTACTCAACAAAGACAACAATAAAACTGTATTTTTCCGTATATTAATTAATCAGTTCCCACACCTGACACTGTAACCTTTGGCGACGCTACAATACTGCACCTCGGTGTTGTCTGTCCCTTGTGTCCGTCCATATTGTAACAAACATGAAACACGCAGTTTTGTTTGGTTTTCTGCTACAATTAATGAACAATGTGTTTGCTTTGTAACCAGACTGTAACTGTAGTGTGTTTGTGTAAGTGGATAATTATGTGCAAGTGTGTATATAATATAATACATGTATACACAACACTGGCGGCGTCTGATTGGTTGATGTGTGAACCATAACAGCGGAAATATTACCATTAAATGTATTCATAATCTTAATGTCTATACCTGGTCTCGGTATACTAGTACAAGGGGGGGGGGGAGGGACTAGTGTATACTAGGTGCTGCGTATTGTACCTGTTGTTTGTATACCTGCACTGTTTATATGCCTGTACTGTTTGTATGCCTACACTGTTTGTATACCTGCACTGTTTGTATGCCAACACTGTTTGTATACCTGCACTGTTTGTATGCCAACACTGTATAACTGCACTGTTTGTATGCCAACACTGCATGCATGGCACTGTTTGTATGCCTACATTGTTTGTATGCATACACTGTTTGTATGCATACACTGTTTGTATGCCTACACTGTTTGTATGCCAGCACTGTATACGTGCACTGTTTGTACGCCTACACTACAATGTAAACTTTTAAGATGAATTTATTTAATATATATCTACCTATCTTTATCTACTTCCCTATCAATCCATCTATCTACCTGCCAAACAATCCATCTAACGACCTACCTATCAATCCATCTATCTACCTGCCTATCAATCCATCTATCCACCTGCCTATCAATCCATCTATCCACCAACCAATCCATCTATCTATCTACCTACCTATCAATCCATCTATCCACCTACCTATCAATCCATCTATCCACCTACCAATCCATCTATCTACCTACCTATCAATCCATCTATCTACCTACTTACATCAGTACTAATAATTAATAACTTCACTACAGCTAAATTCTACTTACAATCTATCTTAAATAAATAAGCTTACTAACACCCGACACACTTAAGGTAGGGAATAATTTGGAGTCTTACGTACCTCAAGTGTGTGTCCTGCAACGTGATAAACAGGGGAAACTGACCCTGAGTCGCCGTTTTCTTTTACCTCAACAAGGAAATCCAATACAGTGAGGAGAGGAGGTGTGAGGGGCGACTGTGAGTTGTGAGGGGCGACTGTGAGGTGTGAGTGACGACTGTGAGGTGTGAGGGGCGACTGTGAGGTGTGAGGGGCGACTGTAAGGGACGACTGTGAGGTGTGAGTGACGACTGTGAGTTGTGAGGGGCGACTGTGAGGTGTGAGTGACGACTGTGAGGGGCGACTGTGAGGTGTGAGGGGCGACTGTGAGGTGTGAATGTAGGTCACCGTGGGCGCCGGTATACCTGATGGTTCTAAAAATTATAAACACGATAAAGGCACTAATTTCTCTCTTAACATAAATAAGATGTATCTAATTGTACCATAACTACTGCACCCGATAAAAAAAACTGTATCATTTGAGTATTTTAAGTAATCATACATTCCCTTGAGTGTGTGTGTGTGTGACGAGGGACAACAGCAGGAGAGGAAGACATTACTTAATATATAAACCTTTCTGGAGGTCACCATCTTGTGCGAGCGAGGCGCCACTACTGTCACTCAACACACCTACCTGTAGTCACTCACACAACAGGCACGGTAGAGAGCGCGGCAGGTGTGGAAAGAGTGTGACAGGTGTGGAAGGAGTGTGACAGGTATGGGAGGAGAATGTGACAGGTGTGGAAAGACAGCATGATAGATGTGGTAAGACAGCATGATAGATGTGGTAGGACAGCATGATAGATGGGGAAGGAGAGCGTGACAGGTGAGAGAACAGCATGATAGATGGGGAAGGAGAGCGTGACAGGTGAGAGGACAGCATGATAGATGAGGAAGGAGAGAGGTGACAGGTGTGGGAGACTCACCTAGCCTGTCGGAAGTGTGGGAAGAGTTGCGGGCAGGTTTGGACTCCTTGAGGCCCACCATGCTGGAGAAGAAGCTGTGGTCTTGGTGGTGTGTGGGGGTGTGAACGATGGCGGACATGGGATGCTTCACCGTCATCTCTGACATTATCTGCTGGATGGTTTTGTCCACAGCCGCCCCCGCCCCGCCCTCCACCTTGATGGGCGGGAGGGAGGCCTTGGCCAGAGCCAACGTTGACTTCCTGCCGCCCCCACCATCGCCCGGCCCAGGTCCCGGCCCACCCTTCAGGTTGCCCTTCACTTCGCCATTCTTAGTGTGGGCGTGGTTGGAGGGCGGATGAGGTGGTTTGATGGAGGAAGGCAGCGGCTTGGGCGGCCGCGTGGTGCCGTTGGGAGAGGACTGTGGGGGCGGGAGTGACCGCTGTGACGACTTGGACGACCCAGGGCCGGGCACCTGTGGCCCCGGGAACTTGGGGGCGTCAGAGTCGTGGAGGGGCTTGGGCGTGGGCGGCTGCTGGTCCACGCCCACCATGTTAATCTTACTGCCGCCACACCTGGCGAAGTTGTCATACTTGCCTAGTATGCGCTCGACGTTGTTGTCGTGGATACTGACGTTAGGAGAGCGACGCACTACGTCGAACACCACCGGCTGTGGGTCCCTCTCTTGTAGTCCCGACGACACCTGGAACTCCCTTATCTCTCGCGCCTGCTGCTTCAACTTCTCGCGGTCACGGTCCTTCGCTGCTGACCGCTCTCGTGACGACATGCTGTCGGGGGACACTCACTTAATATAACATGTTAATAGAACAACAAGCGTGCAACATCCTCTCAAACAACAGCAGCTACACCACCGCCAAACAAATCAACTAACACCGTAAAACTTCCCAGTGTTTACCTGATCATAACAACACACATACATACAGTATACGCCCACATACATAATTATAAATACACACATACTCGTGTACCCACATACACACAAACATACATATATAAACACACACACACACACACACACACATTATAAAGTGCTGTGTGTTTTACAATGAAGAGCTGCACAACACAATACACTTTGAGTTATTCACTGGACAATAACACCGATGTTTACTGTAGGTGGACGACATACACAGTAAACGGCATTTAAATATCATAATTTGTTTTATTTAAACGAGAGAGAGAGAGAGACTGACTTTGGTACCTAAAATCAATTGTGTAAAGTGAATCTCTCTCTCTCTCTCTCTCTCTACAATGTACACCTAAAATCAAGTATCAGTAGAATATCACCAACATTATCATTAACTATAAATTCGTTTACCATCGTTCGTGTTCTCGTTAAACGCTTACACCACCACTTTAAGTCCTCGTTAACCACGTACCCTACACGGTCACGCTCCGTTACAACACTAAGAGTACAACACTGTATCGCGGCTGGACCCGTACGAAACCACAGTTACGCCACGTTACGTCACGCCTCAGGTTACGTTGTTACCCAACACCGACATAACAGAGTACTACTCGTTTCCTACTTTGGGATTACCTTACGTCAAGATGGGTAGTTGTGATCAAGATGGTTCAAAATAGGTCAAGACAGGTTAAGACAGGTCAAGGCAAGTCAAGGATAGGTTAAGACAGGTCAAGGATAGGTTAAGACAAGTCAAGGATAGGTTAAGACAGGTCAAGGATAGGTTAAGACAGGTCAAGGATAGGTTAAGACAGGTCAAGGATAGGTTAAGACAGGTCAAGGATAGGTTAAGACAGGTCAAGGATAGGTTAAGACAAGTCAAGGATAGGTTAAGACAAGTCAAGGATAGGTTAAGACAGGTCAAGGATAGGTTAAGACAGGTCAAGGATAGGTTAAGACAGGTCAAGGATTGGTTAAGACAAGTCAAGGATAGGTTAAGACAGGTCAAGGATAGGTTAAGACAAGTCAAGGATAGGTTAAGACAGGTCAAGGATGGGTTAAGACAGGTCAAGGATAGGTTAAGACAAGTCAAGGATAGGTTAAGACAAGTCAAGGATAGGTTAAGACAGGTCAAGGATGGTCAAGGATAGGTTAAGACAGGTCAAGGATAGGTTAAGACAGGTTAAGACAAGTCAAGGATAGGTTAAGACAGGTCAAGGATAGGTTAAGACAGGTCAAGGATAGGTTAAGACAAGTCAAGGATAGGTTAAGACAGGTCAAGGATAGGTTAAGACAGGTCAAGGATAGGTTAAGACAGGTCAAGGATAGGTTAAGACAGGTCAAGGATAGGTTAAGACAGGTCAAGGATTGGTTAAGACAAGTCAAGGATAGGTTAAGACAGGTCAAGGATAGGTTAAGACAAGTCAAGGATAGGTTAAGACAGGTCAAGGATGGGTTAAGACAGGTCAAGGATAGGTTAAGACAGGTCAAGGATAGGTTAAGACAGGTCAAGGATAGGTTAAGACAGGTCAAGGATAGGTTAAGACAAGTCAAGGATAGGTTAAGACAGGTCAAGGATAGGTTAAGACAGGTCAAGGATAGGTTAAGACAGGTCAAGGATAGGTTAAGACAGGTCAAGGATAGGTTAAGACAAGTCAAGGATAGGTTAAGACAGGTCAAGGATAGGTTAAGACAAGTCCAGGATAGATTAAGACAGGTCAAGGATAGATTAAGACAGGTCAAGGATAGGTTAAGACAGGTCAAGGATAGGTTAAGACAAGTCAAGGATAGGTTAAGACAGGTCAAGGATAGGTTAAGACAAGTCAAGGATAGGTTAAGACAGGTCAAGGATAGGTTAAGACAAGTCCAGGATAGATTAAGACAGGTCAAGGATAGATTAAGACAGGTCAAGGATAGGTTAAGTCAAGTCAAGGATAGGTTAAGTCAAGTCAAGGATAGGTTAAGACAGGTCAAGGATAGGTTAAGACAGGTCAAGGATGGGTTAAGACAGGTCAAGGATAGGTTAAGACAGGTCAAGGATACGTTAAGACAAGTCAAGGATAGGTTAAGACAAGTCAAGGATAGGTTAAGACAAGTCAAGGATAGGTTAAGACAAGTCAAGGATAGGTTAAGACAGGTCAAGGATAGGTTAAGACAGGTCAAGGATAGGTTAAGACAGGTCAAGGATAGGTTAAGACAAGTCAAGCATAGGTTAAGACAAGTCAAGGATAAATCTTAGGCCAAAATAAATGGATAGGTTGGATCTAGTTTTGCAGCGGAGCAACAACATAAAATATTAAGTGTACTGAGTTTCCCGGAAATAAGACAGCTACGTGACAATAGTGAGAGAGAGCGCGCACACACACACACACACACACACACACACACACACACACACACACTTACTTACTTACTTAAAGTCAAGAAGGTCGTACCAGGCCATCAGGGTTCAGCACTACACAATGTCAACTCACACACAGTCTAACTCTCCACAAACGTATATTTATGTGTGAGCCAAGATACCCGACGCTCCCTACAAGCAACCAATCATACGTAACCTTACATGACAAATCAGTGCTGGTACACATCTTAACCAATCACACGCTAGTTTAGGTCACGTTACCTAACCTCACGAGGGCACATCACACGGACCGTCATATTCTAATAACGTTTGGAAGCTTTTATTTTGTCCAGGAATAATGACTTAATATAATGTAAAGTGTTCATAATATTAATAATGACAACCACGACTTATATAAACTATTTTGTCATTAATAACCAAAACAAAATTAACAGTCAGATCACCTACACTTTCCCCTCCCCCCCCCCCCTCCCATCCTCTACACCCTCCCTCCACCCTCTATACCTTCCCTCTATCTTTTACACCCACCATCCACCCTCTACACCCTCCCTCCACCTTTTAGGCCCTCCCTCCACCCTTTAAACCCCTCTCCACCACCTAAACCCTCCCCCCACCCACTACAGCATCCCTCCACCTTCTACAAACTCCCTCCTTCCGCTTCACCCTTCCCTCCTCCCTCTACACCTTCCCTCCACCCCCTCCCTGTACTCACTACACCCTCCTCTCCACCCTCTAAACCAGGGGTTCTCAACCAGGGGGGAAATCCCCTCAGGGGGGGAATTCAGGTATTCAGGGGGAGGGGGGAAAACTGATTCGGGAGCAAGAGATATGTTCGATGAGAAATCAATCACAGAATTTTGGCCCTTGATGTGCGATTCCTACCCAAAAGTGGCAGGAGCTATCCGTGCATTGCTTCCGTTTGTGTCGACATATCTTTGTGAGTCAGGCTTTTCAACTCTTGCAAATTAAAACGAAGCAACGTAGTAGATTAGAGGTAGGAAATGACCTGCGTTGTGCCCTTTCAAGCACTCCTCCGCGTATCCCAGAATTGACGAAGAAAAAACAATCACAGGTTTCTCATTGACTGTAATCTTCATCTGAATAAAATTAATTACAAATTTACAATATCCTGGTGTTCTATTGAACCTTTTGTTTATTGCATTATGCTTCAGTTTGGTCTGTTATGTAATTCATTATAAATATAAAAAACTATTTTACTTTTATTCAAGTTTTATAAATCCATCAACATTTTCAATTGGCATTTAATTTGATAAACTCCACTATAAAAATAATTCATGTAAAATTGTAAATGTATATGTACTAATATGGAAAAAATAGAGGATTTTCAGTATTATATGCATATTATTTGGAATGCACTTTTTGAGGCAGACAATCTTGGAAAGGAGGGGGGAATGACATTCTGACATATGGTGAAAGGGGTTTATGGGGCAAACAAGGTTGAGAACCACTGCTCTAAACCCTCCCGCCCTCTACACCCCCACCACCCTCTTCACCTTCCATCCACCCTATACCCCCTCCCTCCACCTTATACACCCTCCCTCCACCCTCTATACCCTCTCCCTCCACCCTCTACAACTTCACTACGTCATCTTTTTTTTAACAATAATATAATTAAAGTTTGCGTTAACCACTAAATCGTTAACCATCGCTCTCATTATTATTATCATTATTTCCACCCACAGCAAGTTACCCCAGAGAGAAGGAGTGGACTACCTCAGTTCATCTGCTAATCAGGTAGTGTGACCTGACTTGACCTCACCTGACCTGAACTGTCTTTACCTTCTCACGACAGAAAAGACTATTCAGGCTCCTCGCGTTTCTCCAGACCAATTAATTAAGCTAACGTATGAAGAGGTGCTAGTTAAACTATTATTACCACACCATCCTATCGCTAGTTAAGCTAATTTTACTACCATCTACAACAACTACAATTATAGTGCGTTTTTCTCAGCTGTGAAGAGATGCCCCGCCCCCTCCTCAAGAGTTACAGCTGATTCGCTGTTGCAAATTTGTTCAATTTCGTCCTCAAGTAATGATGTATTTCTAAACGAGTTTATTCATAATGACAGCTTTTGACGAGAAAGATATTTAGCTAAATTATATAAAGATACATAAATTAATTATTTCAAACATGAGAACGTAGGAAGTTTATCAGAAATATTATACAAGAATTAACTGATAGACTGGTAGCAAATCGATGCTTTCGGAGGAAGCATTTAATATATATATATATATATATATATATACAATCAACGACCTCACCAGCAAGGACTCGAACCCTCGACCTACTGGGTGTGACTAGGGAACGCTTACCGGCTAGGCCACAAGGACACTAAAAGCAGTTCTAGACTCTGTTATATTTCACACAAAGCCTGTTCATCGAGCTGATGGCGCCGTGAACCTCATTGGGAAACTGCCCGTGCCTCGTATGTGGTGTCAGTAGCATTTTACCGAATCAGCTGGTATGAAACGCGAGGTACATATATATACTTCATTTTTAGTCCATATAACACGCGGACTTTGAACATACAATCAACGACCTCACCAGCAAGGACTCGAACCCTCGACCTACTGGGTGTGACTAGGGAACGCTTACCGGCTAGGCCACAAGGACACTAAAAGCAGTTCTAGACTCTGTTATATTTCACACAAAGCCTGTTCATCGAGCTGATGGCGCCGTGAACCTCATTGGGAAACTGCCCGTGCCTCGTATGTGGTGTCAGTAGCATTTTACCGAATCCAGCTGGTATGAAACGCGAGGTACATATATATACTTCATTTTTAGTCCATATAACACGCGGACTTTGAACATACAATCAACGACCTCACCAGCAAGGACTCGAACCCTCGACCTACTGGGTGTGACTAGGGAACGCTTACCGGCTAGGCCACAAGGACACTAAAAGCAGTTCTAGACTCTGTTATATTTCACACAAAGCCTGTTCATCGAGCTGATGGCGCCGTGAACCTCATTGGGAAACTGCCCGTGCCTTGCTGGTGAGGTCGTTGATTGTATGTTCAAAGTCCGCGTGTTATATGGGCTAAAAATGAAGTATATATATGTACCTCGCGTTTCATACCAGCTGGATTCGGTAAAATGCTACTGACACCACATACGAGGCACGGGCAGTTTCCCAATGAGGTTCACGGCGCCATCAGCTCGATGAACAGGCTTTGTGTGAAATATAACAGAGTCTAGAACTGTTTTTAGTGTCCTTGTGGCCTAGCCGGTAAGCGTTCCCTAGTCACACCCAGTAGGTCGAGGGTTCGAGTCCTTGCTGGTGAGGTCGTTGATTGTATGTTCAAAGTCCGCGTGTTATATGGGCTAAAAATGAAGTATATATATATATATATATATATGTGTGTATATATATACATATATATATATATATGCTGATAACCACAAGGAAAGAAGAAAACACGAAGTTCCCAAGCGCTTTCGTGTAATTCACATCTTCAGGGGTGAGTACAGTCTGTACTCACCCATGAAGATGTGAAGTACACGAAAGCGCTTGGGAACTTCGTGTTTTCTTCTTTCCTGGTGGTTATCAGCATATACCTAGATCACGCGCACCTACAGTGATTTACTTGCAGTTTCCTCCATTCTTATATATATATATATATATATATATATATATATATATATATATATATATATATATGCAAGTAAATCACTGTAGGTGCGCGTGATCTAGGTATATGCTGATGACCACCAGGAAAGAAGAAAACACGAAGTTCCCAAGCGCTTTCGTGTAATTCACATCTTCAGGGGTGAATTACACGAAAGCGCTTGGGAACTTCGTGTTTTCTTCTTTCCTGGTGGTCATCAGCATATATATATATATATATATATATATATATATATATATATATATATATATATATATAGATATATATATATATATATATATATATATATATATATATAAGAATGGAGGAAACTGCAGCGGGCCTATTGACCCATGCTGGGCAGTCCCATTTACTGTACACCCAACCCCTATTGCTCATATAAACATCCAACCTATGTTTGAAGCTACCCAGCGTATACGAGTTAATGATGATATTTGGTAACTTGTTCCATTCACCCACTACTCTGTTTCCAAACCAGTGTTTACCTATTTCGCGCCTAAATCTAAATTTGTCTAATTTAAAACCATTGTCACGAGTTCGCTCCTGGTTGGATAGTTTGAGTACCTTTGTAATTCCCCCTTTGTTTAGCCCTGACTTCCATTTATACACCTCTATCAAAATATATATATATATATATATATATATATATATATATATATATATATATATATATATATATATATATACTTATTTTTACCCACAATAAGTCATACTAAGGCAAATTACGTATCAATAAAAATACATTATGCAAAAACTAACATTTTAAAAGATCAGAATCACACGAAAATATGAAGTTGTTCAGTTACATTTCCTGCCTCTGCTGACGACTGTTAACAAGAGCAACCAAGTCTCACATTCATCCACCAATTTTCAGGGGCCGTGTAATATTTTCGTGTTAGTTTTTGCATAATGTAGTTTCATTGATACGTAATTTGTCTTAGTATGACTTATTGTGGGTAAAAATAAGTATTACCAGAGTTTATCAGTTAATTCTTGTATAATATTTCTGATAAACTTCCTACGTGCTCCTGTTTGAAATAAAGAATGTATGTCTCTTTATATAAATTAGCTAAATATCTTTCTCGTCATAAACGGTCATTTCAACGATTATGAATAAACTCATTCAGAAATGCATCAATACTTCAGGACTAAATCGAACTGACTTGCAACAGCCAATCAGCTGTAACTCTTGATGAGGGAGCAGGGCATCTTTTCTCATCTGAGAAAAAACGCACTATACTACTAACAATAATGTACTCTCCTCTCCAATAACATAAAATATAAGTCGGGAATGTTTTGGACAGGTGAGAGGTAATTACTGCCCGGTGAGTATATTACACTACATCACATATTACAATTATATCTTGCGCTAGTCAGGCCGCACCTCGATTATGCGGTTCAGTTCTGGTGCCCTTATTATAGAATGGATATCAATTCACTGGAGTCGGTGCAGCGAAGAATGACGAAAATGATTCCGGGACTCAGAAACCTTCCATATCAAGATTGATTAAAGAAACTAACCTTGCATTCCCTAGAAAGACGAAGAGTGCGGGGAGATATGATAAAAGTATCTAAGTGGGTGAAAGGAATCAATAAAGGAGATATAGATAAAGTTCTTATAATATCCGAGCAGGATAGGACTCGTAGCAACGGATTTAAGTTGGATAAGTTTAGGTTTAGGAGGGAGATAGGAAGAAACTGGTTCACAAATAGGGTGGTAGACGAGTGGAACAAGCTTCGCTGGGACGCTGGAAAGTTTTAAAAGGAGGCTAGATGGATTCATGGATGATAGAGAGTGGTTGTAACTCCCCACAGTAGCTGCCATGCACAGGCCAACCGGCCTATTGCAGACTCGCTAATGTTCTTATCACACAACACTAGTGGTTGATGTCTGCCACGAGGGGGAGGGGGGGGGGGGGACACCTGACCCACAATGTTCACCCACCAATAAAAGTCTTCATTCTTCTCCCATCCATGAACCCTGAGTCTCATGAACCTGTGCGGTAGGGAGGGAGGGAGTCCCGGAAGCTGGTACGTTAAAGTGGCACACGTGTTAACATGTTGGCCACCTGATGCGTATGACTATTATTCCTTCCCTCCCTCACCACCACTCCCTGTCTGTCTACCTCCCTCACCATCAATCCCTGTCTCCCTCCCTAACCGCAACTCCCTGTCTGTCTCCCTCCCTCACTACCACAACCTCACCACCCCCTTCCCTCCTCTCTCTCTCTCCCTCCCTGTGAGGACGCACCACAGTCAAACATATGTGTGGCCGTGGAGTGTGGCCGCATCCAACCCCATCATTTTCACAAAACCCACAAAATAACAACAAAAATGGTGTCGAAACAGCTGAGAGACTATACCGTACACCTGTGAACACGACCATCAGTGAGCACCTGTGAACACGACCACCAGCGTGCACCTGTAACCTCGACCATCAGTGAGCACCTGTGAACACGACCATCAGTGTGCACCTGTGAACACGACCATCAGCGTGCACCTGTGAACACGACCATCAGTGTGCACCTGTGAACACTACCATCAGCGTGCACCTGTGAACACCTCGACCATCAGCGTGCACATTGTGAACTAATAATAATAATAATAATTAATAATTAACGGTTTATTGAAAGAGCTTGGCAGCCAGAAGGCTGAAAATATACAGTTACATATTTGGGGAATGGGTTACGAATTACAAATAATATACAAGTAACATAAGTGACACAAATAAGACATATAATAACTTAGATGGGGAAAAGCTCAAACTACAGTTCATTTCAACATAGTGACAGTGTTACAGTATTACAAGTTATTGATAATTTTTACAATGGTTGGGACTGGGCTGTTCTTATAGCGATCAGTTCGTGCACGTATGGGCTGGATGCGGTTGTGGTGTCGAACAGCAATTCTCGGACAAGGGACCTCCGGTGGTAGTAGGAGCCGGTGTCGGGGATGGTGTAGAAGCTTCTTACCAAATTTGCAGATGAGGTCGTGGTGATGGTCAGTGAGAGTCGAAAGGGTCAGTGTGTTGAGCGCTTCTTGATATGTGGAGTAGGAGTGGGAGAGAATAATCTTGCATGCTCTCTTTTGCACTTTTTCAAGGTGTTTACGTTGTGTGGCATTTAGGGAGGAAGACCAGGTGGGGGAGGCATAGGTGAGCTTGGGAAGTATGAATGTTGTGTAAACACTGAGGAGCTCGTGTGCAGGAACTCCGAGGGATTTGAGTCGGCGGAGGAGGTGGAGACGGAAACTGGAGGATTTGACAACTTCATTGACGTGTGGTTTCCAATTTAGTTTGTTGTCTATGGTGACGCCGAGGAGCTTCGTGGAATCTACAACCTGGAGTGTGTTGGGACCTAGAGTAATGGAAGGAGGTGGGACAATGTCGGAGGAGAGGTTAATGTGCATAACCATGGTCTTGGTATGGTTGATGGTGACATGGTTGTTGGTGGCCCAGTTTTGGAGACTGTTCAATAAATCCTGAAGGGCGGTATAGTTGGGAGCAGAATTGTTGACACTGATCCCAATGGTGGAGTCGTCGACATATTTCCAGCGAGCAGGGGTTTCTCTTAGGGCATCATTGATGAGCATAAGGAAGCAGAGTGGTCCCATCTTGGTGCCTTGGGGGACGCCACAGGTGAGTGACTGAGAGGTGGAGACAGCCCCTCGGAAGCGTACAGCTTGGCGTCGGTCACTGAGGAAGTCTGTAAGCCATGGTATGAGGCTTCTTCGAAGCCCGAGGTCAATAGCTTTGTTGATGATTATATTGTGGTCGACTAGGTCGAACGCTTTAGTGAAATCAATGAAGGCGACAGCTACGACCATCAGCGTGCACCTGTGAACACAACCATCAGCGTGCACCTGTGAACACGACCATCAGTGTGCACCTGTGAACACTACCATCAGCGTGCACCTGTGAACACCTCGACCATCAGCGTGCACCTGTGAACACTACCATCAGCGTGCACCTGTGAACACGACCATCAGTGTGCACCTGTGAACACTACCATCAGCGTGCACCTGTGAACACCTCGACCATCAGCGTGCACATTGTGAACACGACCATCAGCGTGCACCTGTGAACACAACCATCAGCGTGCACCTGTGAACACGACCATCAGTGTGCACCTGTGAACACTACCATCAGCGTGCACCTGTGAACACCTCGACCATCAGCGTGCACCTGTGAACACTACCATCAGCGTGCACCTGTGAACACCTCGACCATCAGCGTGCACCTGTGAACACCTCGACCATCAGCGTGCACCTGTGAACACCTCGACCATCAGTGAGCACCTGTGAACACGACCACCAGCGTGCACCTGTGAACACCTCGACCATCAGTGAGCACCTGTGAACACCTCGACCATCAGCGTGCACCTGTGAACACCTCGACCATCAGTGAGCACCTGTGAACACGACCATCAGTGAGCACCTGTGAACACTACCATCAGCGTGCACCTGTGAACACGACCATCAGCGTGCACCTGTGAACACCTCGACCATCAGCGTGCACCTGTGAACACGACCACCAGCGTGCACCTGTGAACACGACCACCAGCGTGCACCTGTGAACACCTCGACCATCAGCGTGCACCTGTGAACACGACCATCAGCGTGCACCTGTGAACACGACCACCAGCGTGCACCTGTGAACACTACCATCAGTGAGCACCTGTGAACACTACCATCAGCGTGCACCTGTGAACACGACCATCAGTGAGCACCTGTGAACACGACCACCAGCGTGCACCTGTGAACACCTCGACCATCAGTGAGCACCTGTGAACACGACCATCAGCGTGCACCTGTGAACACGACCATCAGCGTGCACCTGTGAACACGACCATCAGTGAGCACCTGTGAACACGACCATCAGCGTGCACCTGTGAACACGACCATCAGTGAGCACCTGTGAACACCTCGACCATCAGCGTGCACCTGTGAACACCTCGACCATCAGTGAGCACCTGTGAACACTACCACCAGCGTGCACCTGTGAACACTACCATCAGCGTGCACCTGTGAACACCTCGACCATCAGCGTGCACCTGTGAACACCTCGACCATCAGTGAGCACCTGTGAACACTACCATCAGCGTGCACCTGTGAACACCTCGACCATCAGTGTGCACCTGTGAACACCTCGACCATCAGCGTGCACCTGTGAACACCTCGACCATCAGCGTGCACCTGTGAACACCTCGACCATCAGCGTGCACCTGTGAACACCTCGACCATCAGCGTGCACCTGTGAACACGACCACCAGCGTGCACCTGTGAACACGACCATCAGCGTGCACCTGTGAACACGACCACCAGCGTGCACCTGTGAACACGACCACCAGCGTGCACCTGTGAACACCTCAACCATCAGCGTGCACCTGTGAACACCTCGACCATCAGCGTGCACCTGTGAACACTACCACCAGCGTGCACCTGTGAACACTACCATCAGCGTGCACCTGTGAACACCTCGACCATCAGCGTGCACCTGTGAACACCTCGACCATCAGCGTGCACCTGTGAACACCTCGACCATCAGCGTGCACCTGTGAACACCTCGACCATCAGGTGCACCTGTGAACACCTCGACCACCAGCGTGCACCTGTGAACACCTCGACCATCAGCGTGCACCTGTGAACACCTCGACCACCAGCGTGCACCTGTGAACACGACCATCAGCGTGCACCTGTGAACACGACCACCAGCGTGCACCTGTGAACACGACCACCAGCGTGCACCTGTGAACACGACCATCAGCGTGCACCTGTGAACACCTCGACCATCAGCGTGCACCTGTGAAGACGACCATCAGTGTGCACCTGTGAACATCTCACCGCCACACAGTACAGTACATAACAACATAAGACTGGAGGAAACAGTAACTATTGGCCCATACTGGGCAGTCCCGTTTACACCCAACCCCTATCGCTCATATATCCATACAACCTATGTTTGAAGCTATCCAGCGTGCTGAGTCAATGATGATGTTTGGTAACTTGTTCCACTCATCCACTACTCTATTCACAAACCAATGTTTATCTATTTCGCGCCTAAATTTAATTTTGTCTAATTTAAAACCATCGTGACGATTTCGCTCCTGGTTGGAAAATTTGAGTACCTTTGTTACATCACCTTTGTTTAGCCCTGACTTCCGTTTCCTCGGATCATATCGCCCCTCACTCTACTTCTCTCAAGGGAGTGCAAATTAAGATGCTTTAACCTGTCTCTGTACTCAAGGTTCCTAATGCCCGGGATTATTCTTGTCATTCTCCTCTGAATTCTTTCTAGGGGTGGTATATCCAATCTGTAGTACGGTGACCAGAACTGAACTGCGTAATCCAAGTAAGGTCTCACAAGCGCAAGATATAGTTTTAGGATGACCTCGCTAGTCTTGTAAATAACACTCCTTTGTATGAACCCAAGTACTTTGTTAGCCTTATTTCGAGCAAATGCACAGTGTTGCCTTGGTTTAAGATTCCTACTTATAATTACTCCCAAATCTTTCTTAAAGTCGGATTTCTCCATAAAAACGTTGTTCATCTGAAATCTGGTTTCTCTGTTTATATCTCCTAGAGCAGGGGTTCTCAACCGGGGGGGAATTTCCCCCCCTCAGGTTTTCAGGGGGGGGGGGGGGGGAAACTGATACTAATATGGAAAAAATAAAGGATTTTCAGTATTATATGCATATTATTTGGAATGCACTTTTTGTGGCAGACAATCTTGGTGAAAGGGGTTTATGGGGCAAACAAGGTTGAGAACCACTGTCCTAGAGTAAGTACTTTACATTTGTCCACATTAAATTTCATCTGCCTTTTTTCAGATCATTCGAATTTTGGGGGGGGATCTTCTTGTACTTTTGCGGAGTCCTCGTCAGATTTAGTTACAGGTCTTATTTTAGTGCCATTAGCAAATTTATTTATGTTGCTGTCTACACCTATATCTATGTCGTTTATGTATATAATAAATAGTAATGGTCCAAGTACTGAGCCTTGGGGTACTCCACTAGCAACGTTACCCCAATTGGATTTAGTGCTGTTCATGCTTACTCGCTGTTTCCTATCCTGCAACCACGCCCTAATCCATTTTAAAATATCTCCTCCAATGCCACGAGCCTCTACTTTTCGTATTAAGTCTTTTGTGGGGGACTCTGTCGACGGCTTTGCTCAAGTCGAGATATACCCCATCGTGATCGCGCTCCTCGCCCACTGATTCGAAAACAACTGGAAAGAATGTTAATAGATTAGTTAGACATGAACGCCAGCTTGTGAAGCCATGTTGGGAATAATTGATCAACTTGAGCTTCTCCAGGTGATTTCGAATAGAGTTTGAAATTATTGCTTCTAGCAATTTGCCTACAATTAATGTTAAACTAATTGGATGGTAGTTAGAGGATAGTGATCTATCTCCCTTCTTGAAAATCGGTATTACATTCATTATCCATCAGGATTCTGGTACTACACCCGAGTTTAACCAGTCTCAACACACTAACCTGAAGACTCGTCCCAGGTTACTCTCTCTCTCTCTCTCTCTCTCTCTCTCTCTCTCTCTCTCTCAGGATGCTGGCAGTAACGGGTTGGTTGATTAAGTTGTCAACGAGAAATTTCGTGGCAGCCCCGAGCGAGAGAGGAAGGGAAGGAGGGAGGGAGCAGGTGAGGCGAGCGTCTCCCACCTGTACACACCTGTCAGTCTACTGTAACTGCAACCCAACACCCCTGTAATACCCTGTAACACCTTATGTAACACCTTATAACACTCCACCTGTAGCACACCCTGTAATACCCCATGTAGCACACCCTGTAACACCCCTTGTAGCACACCCTGTAACACCGTATAACACCCCTTGTAGCACACCCTGTAACACCTTATATCACCCCATGTAGCACACCCTGTAACACCTTATATCACCCCATGTAGCACACCTTACAACACCCCTTGTCGCACACCCTGTAACACCCCTTGTAGCACACCCTGCAACACACATTATAACGCCCCTTGTAACACCCCCTTGTAACTCCTTTTAACACCCCTTGCAGCACACCCTGTAACATCTCATAACACCCCTTGTAGCACACCCTGTAACACCTTATAACACCCCCTGTAGCACACCTTATAACAAATTCCCTAGAAAGACGAAGAGTGCGGGGAGATATGATAGAAATATTTAAGTGGGTGAAAGGAATCAATAAAGGGGATATAGATAAAGTTCTTATAATATCCGAGCAGGATAGGACTCGGAGCAACGGATTCAAGTTGGATAAGTTTAGGTTTAGGAGGGAGATAGGAAGAAACTGGTTCACAAATAGGGTGGTGGGCGAGTGGAACAAGCTTAGCAACTTTGTAGTAAGTGCGGGAACTCTGGAAAGTTTCAAAAGGAGGCTGGATAGATTCATGGATGATAGAGAGTGGTAGTAACTCTCGACAGGAGCTGCCATGCACAGGCCAACCGGCCTATTGCAGACTCCTTATTTTCTTATGTTCTTATGTTCTTAACTTAACACCTGACCCAAACAATAGGATAATGACAAAGTTAATGACTCTACTATCGAGTCTTGTTAAGGTAACGTCTCCAGGTGTCTCCGTGTTATTTGTTGTTGGTGTAATTTTGTTATTCCTTATTTTCGTGTAATTTGTTATTCTTGGGTGTTATTTAAGTTATGTTTGTTATTTTGATGTTATTTTGATGTTATTGTGTTATCTTTTGTTATTTCTAATGTTATTCGTCGATATTATTTTAATCCAAGATAACTGGAAAGAGTCAGCGTAAACACCTTACATAATGTAAAGTATACCCGACCGGGAAGCTACAGTTTACAGGTTAACAATATGTAAACTTTCTTACCACAGTACATGAGGTTATGCTTCAAGTATTTTACCAAAGTTTACTATCGCTAGTGACAAAGTTTACATCTTAATGTACAGTATACGGTAATTGACTCACGTGAAACTGTACAGGTAAAGATACCAGTGCAGGTACATATACGAGTACAGGTAAAATACAAGTACAGGTATATAACGTGAATTTTACCTGTTAAACACCCCTCCCATGTCCTGGCCGGTCGTTATTTGAATAAGAGAGAGGATTACGTGTGAACGCGCGCGCGCGTGTGTGTGTGTGTGTGTGTGTGTGAGAGTGAGTGAGTGACGCGTGTGTGTGGGTGGCGTATGTGACGCATGTGTGTGTATGTGTGACGCATGTGTGTGAGTGACGTGTGTGTGTGTTAGTGGGTGGCATGTGCGTGGGAGAGGTCTAGAACTCTAGATGAAGACAAAGAGGTGGCGTGGGAGGGCGTGTGTGGGAGGCAAAGTATTACGTACGTGCGTGCGTGCGTGTGTGTGTGTGTGAGAGAGAGAGCAGTGAAGGTGGGAGTATGTTTATATAGGTGGGGAGGGGGGAGGGAGGAGGGGGAGAGGGGGGAGAGAGAGGGGGGAGGGAGAGAGAGGGGGGAGGGAGAGAGGAGAGGGGGAGGGAGAGAGGAGAGGGGGAGGGGAGGGGAGGGAGAGAGAGATACCTGGCGGGTGATAGTCGTGAAGTGAGACACAGGTGAGGGAAGACATAGTTGAGACACGTGTAAGGTGAGACACAGGTGGTACGTCACTCCCACCCACTGTGTCACGTGTCAGTAATCATACACTCAAGAACAACGTCTGGCGACCCTTCACTCACACTGGCTGTCCTATAGTGACGTAATGATCCATAATATGCAATGATTATCATGTCATTTTCTACACCTCGTAACGACACCACAACACAACAGTGAATGTTGTCCCGCAAGCGTGACAGTTGGGGCGAGGGATCGATCCAACCACCCTCAAGACAGAAGGCAAGCGTTTTATCCACTCAGCCACCGCACACCTTATACGAGCAATACTGTAGTGTAGATCTGTTTTGGGGAGAGGCGGTGTTGCCTACTGCTGTACACTTCTTCCTCTTGTACGCGCACACGCGCGCGCGCGCACACACAAACAAACACACACACACACACACACACACCATCGACTTACACTTTGCTGTGTTTCAACGCACCGTCCACATCTCTCATGGCTCACCTGTAAACAAACAAACAAACAAGAATTAGACACAAACACTGTCAGTAACAACACAGTCTCGTGATGTCTTCTTATAAAGGCAGGTTAAGTGACATATTTATATAAAATTATTATTATACATTATATTATAAGGAAATAGGATATAAAACAGCTCTTGCAGGTAGTCCTTCTCCCAGGTGTTGGAAAAGTGTCTCAACCAGGTGAGGTACGCGCCAGGTAATATCTGGTACAGTGGCTGGTGCGTTATGTGGCAGCACTGTGAAGATAGCTATCTAGCATCCTACTGTGAGGTTCCTTAAGGCCTTTTCCGGAGTTATAACACCATGTAAACAAACACAGCAGTGCCACAAAACACGCTAACCACTGTACCAGGTAGATGTGCAAGCGACTGTACATTGAGACAGGTGAACTAGAGGTTCCTACCATAACAACATCTCAGCTATTATGAACAATGACTGTTGGAATATTTTAACGTTTGTGAACATTAAACACCTGTAATTACACATGTTGAACAAAATAACTTCATACAGGATTATTTTATTATATATTGTGCAATATAATTCATATATAGTGACACCCGTCCCCTTGTCCACCCACCCGTTGTCACCCCTCCCCCTCCCATCATATCTTCCCTCCCGTTTCCACCACACCTTCCCCATTTCCCACCAAGCAATCCCCTTCCATCCCCCTCCACCCACAACTGACCCTCCCCCTCCCACCACACCTTCCCCTCCACTATCTCTATCAACCGACCACACACACTGTCTAAACTTCCCTTTATTTTAGCCCCTTAACCCCCCCCCCCCCCTTTTCATGTTGGGGAGCGTAGGTGAGTGTGTGTGTGTGTGTGTGTGTGTGTGTGGGGGGGGGGGTGGAGGTTGAGGGAGGACAGATGCCTCGCCCGCCTGCTGTGGTAACCCTTTAAAGCTACAGTGCTAACACACACACACACAGCATTACTTCCGAATCACTCTAAGACAAGGCATTCAAAATTTATACAAGATATCGAGTAGATTATTATCTCTCTCTGTACTGAACTGCAGGGAAGTGAGAGTAAATTACTTTGTGTGAGTGTGTGTGTGAATGACACCTCTCCACCAATAATTTATCAGAGGTCTCAACAGATGTCTCGCTCACACCTGTCCCTTACAAGGATACCACGGTGCGTCTCTCTCTCTCTCTCTCTCTCTGGACGACTAAACCACACTCCTGTAAGGCGATATCAAAGACTAACCAATCAGGGCATTAGTAACAAGGAGAATAGCCAATCACGGGACGTTCATACCCCAGACTAGCCAATCACAGGACGTCCATACCACAGACTAGCCAATCACGACCGTTCATACCACAGCGACTAGCAAATCACAGGACGTTCATACCACAAAGACTAGCCAATCACGGCCAATCAATGCTACTGAACACGATGGTATTCACACACCAATCGTTCCTCCATTTTCCTCATATGTGTAAAGTGTCAACATAAAGAGCGGGTGAGACACGTCCAACACAACATAGCATAACCTAACCTAACATACTGGTAACACAGCATAGCATAACCTAACATACTGGTAACACAACATAGCATAACATACTGGTAACAACATAGCATAACCTAACCTAACATA
The DNA here is from genome assembly GCA_958450375.1 of Homarus gammarus. Lineage (NCBI taxonomy): Eukaryota > Metazoa > Arthropoda > Malacostraca > Decapoda > Nephropidae > Homarus > Homarus gammarus. The sequence goes on along the minus strand of CAUDMG010002577.1, from coordinate 213,789 downwards.
CTGGTAACACAACCTAACATAACATACCGGTAACAACATAGCATAACCTAACGTAACATACTGGTAACACAACATAGCATAACATACTGGTAACAACATAGCATAACCTAACATACTGGTAACAAAACATAGCATAACCTAACATACTGGTAACAACATAGCATAACCTAACCTAACATACTGGTAACAAAACATAGCATAACCTAACATACTGGTAACACAACCTAACATAACATACCGGTAACAACATAGCATAACCTAACGTAACATACTGGTAACACAACCTAACGTAACATACTGGTAACACAACCTAACATAACATACTGGTAACAACGTAGCATAACCTAACGTAACATACTGGTAACACAACCTAACGTAACATACTGGTAACACAATCTAATGTAACATACTGGTAACACAACCTCACATAACATACTGGTAACAACATAGCATAACCTAACCACCCCGCTTGTTACCACCAACACGCCTCACTTAACGACAATATTATTATTCATTCACAAAACACATAATAACACAACCACCATTTTCTTAACAGCTGACTACAGGATGTAAACGCACACACCAGGAAAGGTTCAACACAGTAGGAAAACTTGAACCTCTTAACTTTTTTATTTAGCTAACACCAGACGATTTTATTTAGCTCAAGAGGGATTAATGCTGTGAGAAAGCTTGAACAGTGTGAGAATGATTTAACGTCTAAGAAAGCTTTAACGTCAAGAGAAAGCTTAACAGTGAGAAAGATTTAACACGGTGAGAAAGCTTGAAAACTTCGAATGCTCGAACGAGAAAGCTTTAAAACACTGAGAAAGTTTTAACATACAAGAAAACTTTAAGAGATATACTGTACAGTAGAAAGAGTATGGGCAGCATGTACCAATAATTATCCCCCCCCCCTCTCTCTCTCTAGCTTAGTTCACCTGAAGATTTGCCCCGTAAACCCTCGGCCCCCCCGCCCTGTGATCAGTCGGCCCCCGCCCCGTAATCCCTCGGCCCGCGCCCCGTAAACCCTCGGCCCTCCACCATAATAAACCAGGTGTTACTCCCATCAACTCTCCTACCATAATTACTTCAGGTAATTAACAGGAGGTTATAGTGATGGTTAATGGCACTGGGGGAGGGGGAGTGGCATTGTAGGAGGGGGCGTAGCACTGTGAGAGGGGGAGTGGCACTGGGGGAGGGGGAGTAGCACTGGGGGAGGGGGAGTAGCACTGGGGGAGGGGGAGTGGGGGAGGGGAGGTGGAATGGCGGGATAGGGAGTGAAAAGAGGTGACCAAGAGAGAGAGGGGATTGATGGAGGAAGCGAGAGGTATGATGAGGAAGACAAGGAGGATGGAGGATGGAAAAGAAGGGGAGAAGGAAAAAGGACAAGAACGAGGAGGGAGAAAGGAAGGAAGAGAGGAAAGAAAAAGATTAAGAAGGAGGAGAAAAGGGAAGCAAGGAAGGAACACCTGAAGAGTAACAACGTGTGCATAACAAACTCATCAGGTGTGTGGTTGAGTAATTAAGGTGATCCACATGCTGTGCGCCCGAGTCATATAATCATAGACTCTTACAACTACCAAACAACGCCAGACAGTATCCACGCGTATGAGGGCTTACTGTGTGTTGATTGGTTCTAGCTTGATATTAAATTTTTAAGTGAAATAATTTACTTAAACCCTTACTTAATATGTCTCGAAATAGATTAACCTAAGCTAGTTTAAGTTCAAAGAGATTAAGCCTAACTTTTCCTGACCTAAACTTAATCCAAACCTTACTTAACTAAATCTAACTTAACTTGTTATAACAATGTAATTTTACCTAACCTAATGCAATTAATCTTGAACCTACACGCGCGCGCACGTGTGTGCATGTGTGTGAGCGTAATAGTAATAATAATTAACGGTTTATTGAAAGAGCATGGCAACCGGAAGGTTGAAAATATACAGTTACATAATTGGGGATTGGTCTCTTGGGTGACAAATAATATACAAGTAACATAAGTGATACAGATATGATGTATAATAACTAGGTGGGGAGAAGGTCATACTGCAGGGCATTTCAACAGTGACAACGCAAAAAAGTAGGATTGACTGGGAGTGAATACACTGGTTGATTACGAGTTGTTGATAATTTTTACAATGGTTGGGACTGGGCTGTTTTTATAGCGATCAGTACGTGCTCGTATGGGCTGGATGCGGTTGTGGTGTCGAACAGAAATTCTCGGACGAGGGATGGGGCACATGCTCCTCGCCAAATTTGCAGATGAGGTCATGGTGATGATCAGAGAGAGCAGAGAGGGTCAGTGTGGTGAGCGCTTCTTAATATGTGGAGTAGGAAGAGGAAAGAATAATCTTGCATGCCCTTTATTTTACTTTTTCTAGATGTTTACGTTGTGTGGCATTTAGGGAGGAAGACCAGGCAGGGGAGACACAGGTGAGCTTGGGAAGTATGGATGTTGAGTAAACACTGAGGAGCTCGGGGGCAGGAACTCCAAGGGACTGAGTCGGCAGAGGAGGTGGAGACGAAAGAATGACGAAAATGACTCCGGGACTTAGAATCCTTCCCTATCAAGATAGATTAAAGAAACTAAACTTGCATTCCCTAGAAAGACGAAGAGTGCAGGGAGATATGATAGAAGTATTTAAGTGGATGAAAGGAATCAATAGAGGAGATATAGATAAAGTTCTTATAATATCCGAGCAGGATAGGACTCGGAGCAACGGATTTAAGTTGGATAAGTTAGGGTTTAGGAGGGAGATAGGAAGGAACTGGTTCGCAAATAGGGTGGTAGACGAGTGGAAGAAGCTTAGCAACTTTACAGTAAGTGCTGGGACGCTGGAAAGTTTTAAAAGGAGGCTAGATAGATTCATGGACGATAGAGAGTGGTTGTAACTCTCGACAGGAGCTGCCATGCACAGGCCAACCAGCCTTTTGCAGACTCCTTATTTTCTTAAGTTCTTATTTGGCAACTGTACTGACGTGTGTTTTCCAATTCAGTTTATCTGTAGTGACGCCGAGGAGCTTGGTGGAGTCCACAACCTGGAGTGAGTTGGAGCCCGAAGTGATGGAGAGAGGTGGGACAAGGTCGGATGAGAGGTTGATGTGCATAACCATGGTCTTGGTATGGTTGATGGTAACGTGGTTGTTGGTGGCCCAATTTTGGACTGTTCAATAAATCCTGGAGGGCGGCATAGTCGGGAGCCGAGTTGTTGACACTGTTCCCAATGGTGTAGTCGTCGACCTATTTCCAGCGAGCAAAGGTTTCTCTTAGGGCATCATTAGCATAAGGAATCACAGCGGTCTCATCATGGCGCATAAGACTTCTTCGAAAGACAGATGTCTTTCGTTTTTCCAGATGGCGGTATATGTAGTCGAGAAAGCTAACAAGACAGTGAGTGGTGGAGGAAGTTTTCATATTGCCAAATTGCTGAGGACCTGTGGCGCCTGCAATATCAGTATAAGCCCAATCAAACACGAAATTTTCGCAGATTAAGCTGGGTATTGGGGTGATGGCAATGGGTCGTAGCTCATTTAAGGATTGTGGGCTGGTTGACTTGGGCACTGGTGACACATATGAGGTCTTCCAGTCAACTGGGCATCTTGCTTGGCTGAAGGGAGCATTGATGATGGAGCAGAGGGGTTTAGCTAGTTCCGGGGAGAACTCCTTGTAGAGTTTCAGTGGTAAGTTTGTCCAGACGTTGTGTCAAGCCGGGAGAGGGTCTGGAATATAGTTGAGAAATGGTCGTTTGATTGCTCTGCTGCGTCACCATTGGTGAGGTGGCTAAGGATGGGGAGGGGTGTCTTATTATTTAGTCCACATAGTTCTTTAAACGTACCATACCACTGACTGTTATTGGTCTGCTTCAGGTGTTGCAACTTGGTTGGGTCGTGGAAAGTTTTTGCAGTGCGTATTTCACGGATGACTTGGTTGCGAAGGGACCTGTAGTGGTTGGAGCTGGAAAACAGAACACTGATTGGTGTGTGCTGCACCCAATAGGAGGCATTAGTTGGGGTGGTTGGCACTGGTCCGCTAAGTCAGTGAAGACAAGGTCAAGGGTATTTTGACCACGTGTGGGGAAGTTCACAGCTTGTGATGGTAGCAGTTGGTCCTTGATATCAGTGGTGTCAATTTCGTGCAAAGATGTTTTCCACACACACACACACCTTTATAAAGGTGGCACGGTGCCTATGAACAGCTGTGACACTATGTTGGGGTGCCACAGGTGTGAGAGGTGGAGGAGGAGGAAGAGAAGGGAGGAAAGAAGAGGAGTGAAGAGTTGAGGGAGAAGAGGGAGGAGGAGGGGGTAGACACACCCGGCAGGTGACACTTGAGAGACAGGTGTTAAGTGGGTCATCACGGTGCTTCCCCCCCCCCTCCACCCCGTCCTCCCTCCCTCCCTCCACACCTTCCTTCCTTCCTTACTTACTTCCTTCTCTCTTTCCTCCCTCCCTTCTTTCCTTCTCTCCTTCCTTCTTTCTCCCCCCTCCCTCCCTCCTTCCATCCGTCTCTCCTTCCTTCCTTCCCTGACTGGCTCACTAATGAACTATCCACCAAATATATACCGTGCGACGTTTTGAGTGACCAGCTTTGTACTGTACCACAACCACTACCACTATTACCAGCCACAACCACTATTACCAGCCACAACCACTATTACCAGTCACTACCACTATTACCAGCCACTACCACTATTACCAGCCACTACCACTATTACCAGCCACAACCACCATTACCAGCCACAACCACCATTACCAGCCACTACCACTATTACCAGCCATAACCACTATTACCAGACACTACCACTATTACCAGCCACTACCACTATTACCAGCCACTACCACCAGCCACAACCACTAGTACCAGCCACTACCACTATTACCAGCCACAACAACTATTACCAGCCACTACCACTATTACCAGCCACTACCACTATTACCAGCCACAACCACTATTACCAGCCACAACCACTATTACCAGCCACTACCACTATTACCAGCCACAACCACTATTACCAGCCACTACCACTATTACCAGCCACAACCACTATTACCAGCCACAACCACTATTACCAGCCACAACCACTATTACCAGCCACTACCACTAATACCGGCCACTACCACTATTACCAGCCACAACCACTATTACCAGCCACTACCACTATCACCAGCCACTCCCACTATTACCAGCCACTACCAATATTACCAGGCACAATCATTATTACCAGCCACAACCACTATTACCCCACTACCACTATTACCAGCCACAACCACTATTACCAGCCAATACCACTATTACCAGCCACAACCACTATTACCAGCCACAACCACTAGTACCAGCCACAACCACTATTACCAGCTCTGTACTGTACCACAACAATCACCACTATTACCACTATTATCAGCCACTACCATCACCACCACTACCACTATTACCAGCCACCACCACTACCACTATTACCAGCCACAACCATCACCACAACTACCACTATTACCAGCCATTACCATCACTACCACTATTACCAGTCACTATCATCACCAGCCACTAACATCACTACCACTATTACAAGCCACAACCACACAACCACTCGGACAAATTCCCCTATGTACGCTCATCAACAGCAAGGGGAGGCTGAGGAGGAGAGGGGTGGGGGAGAGTGGGGTGGAGTTGAGTGGGGTGGAGTTGAGTGGGTGGGGTTGAGTGGGGTGGAGTTGAGTGGGTGGGGTTGAGTGGGGTGGGGTTGAGTGGGGTGGAGTTGAGTGGGTGGGGTTGAGGGGGTGGGGTTGAGGGGGAGAGTGGGGTGTGTTGAGGGGGGAGTGTGGGGTGGGGTTGAGGGGGAGAGTGTGGGGTGGAGTTGAGGGGGGAGTGTGGGGTGGAGTTGAGGGGGGAGTGTGGGGTGGAGTTGAGGGGGAGAGTGTGGGGTGGGGTTGAGGGGGAGAGGGTGGGGTGGGGTTGAGGGGGAGAGGGTGGGGTGGGGTTGAGGGGGAGAGGGTGGGGTGGGGTTGAGGGGGAGAGGGTGGGGTTGAGGGGGAGAGGGTGGGGCTGAGGGGGAGAGGGTGGGGTGGGGTTGAGGGGGGGGTGGGGTTGAGGGGGAGAGTGCGGGGTGGGGTTGAGGGGGAGAGTGCGGGGTGGGGTTGAGGGGGAGAGTGCGGGGTGGGGTTGAGGGGGAGAGTGCGGGGTGGGGTTGAGGGGGAGAGTGCGGGGTGGGGTTGAGGGGGAGAGTGCGGGGTGGGGTTGAGGGGGAGAGTGCGGGGTGGGGTTGAGGGGGAGAGTGCGGGGTGGGGTTGAGGGGGAGAGTGCGGGGTGGGGTTGAGGGGGAGAGTGTGGGGTGGGGGGTAGCCCGGGTAGCACAGTGTAGGTACAAGAGGAAGCTTCACCACACTACTTCACTGTTATTTAATGGTTCAAGACTCTCTCTCTCTCTCTCTCTCTCTCTCTCTCTACTAGGTCAACATACTCACAGGCAAAACACACACACACACACACACACACACACACACCCAACAACGTCAGCTAGAGAAGGTACAGAAGAGGGCCTACAGAATCATACTCGGCGCAGACTACTCCGGCTACAACAACGCTCTCGCCACCCTGGAAATGCCATCCCTCAGTGACCTCCACCACCAAGCACTAGCAAGGTTTGGCAGTGGACTACTGCACCATCCTCGTCGTTGCCACTTACTGCCACCAGCAGTCCCCCGCCCACCTCGCGCAGTCCGCCACTACAACAAAATTCAGCCCATAAGGGCCCGCACTGATAGATATAAGAATAGCACCATCCCATCTAATGTTAAAATAACAAACAGCTCCTGATTTATGTACTGTACAGCCCTCTAAATGTATTGGACGTATATTATTATGTCTAAATTACATGTAAGTTTGTATATTTTCAGCCACCGGCTGCAACTCTATTAATAAACCGTTTATTACTATTGTTATTATTATTATTATTATTATTATTATTATTATTATTACACACAGCAAAACTAAGTTGAATGAGAAACATACTTAAAGATACATCAACAATAACACAATTAACATCCATAATGACAGGTAAATTAACAGGCGTCATTTGAGTTTGTTTACTTGTGTCAATTGAGTTTGTTTACCTGTGTCATCAAAGTATCGTGGTCGTCAGCTGGTGTAGTAAACAATGCAGTCACCAGCTGATCGAGTAAACAATGAGACAATGGAGTAAACAAAGAGGCAGTGAGGTAAACAATGAGACGGTGAGGTAAGCAATGTCAACAATGGGTTTGGTGTCACATCATTTAACAGGTGAGAGGAAGCCAGACGACTCCTTCACCTCCCCCCCGCCCCATCACTCCTTTACGCTTACTCTTCCCCTCCTCACCTTCCATCCATCACACGTCATGCACAGTATCTCAAAAAGTTTCTGTTTTTTTTTCCGTTGGGGGCAAGCAGCGGATTGTAATAAAAATCGGTACACTAGTACAGTATAGTTTTTTAAACCGATTCCAAAAATAATTTTCGATTTTTTGAGAAATAAAAAACAAAAAAGTTACATCATATTTAAGCTGTATATAGGCAGATTAATACAAACAGATGCAGATAAATACTGTGGCGCAAACCCAGAGGATTAATGGCGGTTAGGTTAGGTGAGACGGAAAAATGCAGTATTTGTCCACACATTATGAGACCACGGCGAAGCAAATACACATTGCATTACTTATGTTAAACTATACAGGGTAGGAACACGCGTCACTGCCCTGTAATGCAATGTGTATTTATTCCGTCATAATTAATATGATGTTCGGTTACCAACTGTAGTAGGATTAGTATGCCACAGAGCCATGCTCACCAACACTCCCGGAACACCGCGAGATGCATGTATCATTTCAGAAGTCATCAGACCCATCCTGGCAAATACTTTTTGAGATACTGTACAGCTGATGCACAAAGCTTACTTATAAACACCTATACTAGAGAAGGTGTACATGTACTAGCACAGGCTTAAGTACAAAGAGACCGATAGATTAACATGAGAATCAAATATGTACATTAGGAGGTACAAGGGAGATGTACAGTAATATTGAGTATGTGAAGAACATGACCTTGAACTGTACTCAGGGAGGTGAATTTGCACTCCCTCGAGAGACGTAGAGTGAAGGGCGATATGATCGAGGTGTACAGTATACATGGAAGTCAGGGCTAAACAAAAGTGGTATAACAAAGGTACTCAAACTATCCAACCAGGAGCGAACTAGCAGCAATGGTTTTAAATTAGGCAAATTTAGATTTAGGCGCGAAATAGGTAAACATTGGTTTGGGAATAGAGTAGTGGGCGAGTGGAACAAGTTACCAAACATTATCATTGACTCGAACACGCTGGATAGCTTCAAACATAGGTTGTATGGATATATGAGCGATAGGGGTTGGGTGTAAACGGGACTGCCCAGTATGGGCCAATAGTTACTGTTTCCTCCAGTCTTATGGTGTTATGTTAAGTCACCGATCAGAACAAGTACAATAGTTGGGGTTGAGTCTCAGTGTACTTTCCTCACCATTTAGTTTGTTTATCTTTAGGCAAGGACGAGAAAAGTGAGACACTATCTTATCTATAGTCAGTTGGGGGGGGGGGGGATATGACCTTAGTGAGTTATGAGATTTCCGACAGCTGTTACTGAGCCTCATGACAGCTGTGGGGAGAAGGACGTTGAGGGACGTATGAGGAGGAGACTGGGGGGGGGGGTGGAGGAGAAGGAAGGGGGAGTTGGAAGAGGTTAGGAGACGAGGAAAGGAACTATAATACACTGAAAAGGAGGAAGGAAGGGGTAGGTAAGGGAAGGAAGGGGAAGAAAGGAAGGAAGGAATAGAGATGACACACAAACGAGGAAGAGAAGTTAAGAAGCAGAAACAGCAGCAACACGTGGAGACTAGGACAAGACTACACACCTGATATGGCGACGCATAACACCTGTGGGATTCCTAATTATCAACTTACCGTGAAATGTCCGACGTTTAACACCTGGGGTCACCTGAAGAGTTGACCCCCCCCCCCTTCTGGATTATTTCACCTGAAGATTAATTACCCTCACCCACGTTAACCTAACTTAACCAAACCTCATCTCATCTAACGCTAACCTAACCTCACTTCACGCTAACCTAACCTCACCTTTCAACGTTAGGTAAAATAAGATAGACGTAGGGACCAATTCTTAGGTCGATTCAACACCTGAGTCAGCTATAGGTGGTCATTCCTTCATTCCTCTCGACATATTAAGGTCAAGTAAAGACGAGGAAATTACCCAAAAAGGTGTTTTAAGGGTCGTGAAATTCTTGTGGTTAATTATGGCAACTAAACTGTGAATTACTGAAGTGGATAGAGCTGCCTCGTGACCACATAATGAGAGAGAGAGAGAGAGAGAGAGAGAGAGAGAGAGAGAGAGAGAGAGAGAGAGAGAGAGAGAGAGAGAGAGACCACTAGTGTACAAATCATTCGCATCACCAACACCACACTTCTTCCCCCACCCCCTCCCTCCCACACCCAACATGTCACCACCACGCCAATAATAACACAAACGTTAAATCACTTATCACAAAAAAAAATATAAAAATAAAAAATAAAAATCCCCTTTTGACGTCACCAACAAAAAAAAATATCCTCAACTCGGATTAATAAAGATTAGCCGGTTATTTTTCCCGCTGATTGAGAGATAAGAGAACGGATTTAGTTATGGGAGAGTCTTAGCGGCCAACACCTTTCATCTCTCTCACCTCAGTATCAGATTATGGTGAGTCATTTAATCCACCAGGCATAGGTGACCGATATTCGTTGATATTAAAAGGACATGAGAACCAGACAGACATCAACACAGGCAGGAAGTGAGGAGGAGGGCGACGTTAATGATCAGAGTAGTAAACAAACAGGGCGAGAATGGACGCTACCAGTCAGCTGACCTTGATAAACACACCAGTTGCCAGATACCGCCACACAACACAACACTGATCCCTCATCCCACACTACAGTACATTACAGTCTCTTATGGGTACACACACTTATACTCAATACACAATAATACACACTAATACAAAATTATACACAATTGTACTTAATACACGCATACACACCTATACCCAATAACACACAACTATACTTAATAATACACTTATACACATCTATACCCAATAATACACATTTATACACAAAAAGAGTAAGGGTGAGTGAGGGTTGAGGGGTAGTAAGGGGGGTGAGGGGGTAGTAAGGGGGCAGTAAGGGGGGTAAAGGAGTAGTAAGGGGGCAGTAAGGGGGATGATAAACACGTATGAGACATAAACGCGACGCGCCACTATCAACAAAACTGGATCCATACGGGAGTTAAAGGGACTGTGGTGAAGGGAGGGAGGGAGATACAATGAGCAAAAGGAGAATGACACCTTCTCCCTCTCTCCCTGGCACTACTCCCTCACTCTCTCCCTGGCATTCCCCCCCCCCTTCCCTCCCCATGGCATTCTTCCCTCCTCCCTCACTCTCTCCCTGGCATTCTCCCCTCCTCCCTCACTCTCTCCCTGGCATTCTTCCCTCCTCCCTCACTCTCTCCCTGGCATTCTTCCCTCCTCCCTCACTCTCTCCCTGGCATTTTCCCCCTCCTCCCTCACTCTCTCCCTGGCATTCTCCCCCTCCTCCCTCACTCTCTCCCTGGCATCCCCCCCCTCTCCCTGGCATTCTTCCCTCCTCCCTCACTCTCTCCCTGGCATTCTCCCCCTCCTCCCTCACTCTCCCTGGCATCCCCCCTCTCCCTGGCATTCTTCCCTCCTCCCTCACTCTCTCCCTGGCATTCTCCCCCTCCTCCCTCACTCTCTCCCTGGCATTCCTCCCCCTCCTCCCTCACTCTCTCCCTGGCATCCCCCCCTCTCCCTGGCATTCTCCCCCTCCTCCCTCACTCTCTCCCTGGCATTCTCCCCCTCCTCCCTCACTCTCTCCCTGGCATCCCCCCTCTCCCTGGCATTCTTCCCTCCTCCCTCACTCTCTCCCTGGCATTCTCCCCCTCCTCCCTCACTCTCTCCCTGGCATTCTTCCCCTCCTCCCTCACTCTCTCCCTGGCATTCCTCCCCCTCCCTCCCTCGCCCCTCCATTCCCCTTGTCATCTCCTCCTGCAATCTTCCTCCACTAACTCTCTCCTTCACAAGACCCCCCCCCCCCCACACTCATCTTAGGCTAACTGTAAACACGTGTGAACTGTAAACATCTGTTGTGGTATGCCCCCCCCCCCCCCCTCAGAGGTCAAGAGGTTAGGAGTTAGATGTCATCTTACACTTCCGGGAGGGCGGCGGAGAATGGCCGGATGACCCTTTTATTGTGTGTCAACGTGTTGGCCCAGCTCTCCCACTCTCTCTCACCCTCCCACCCTCCCTCCCTCCCTTATCCCCCACCCCACACAGGACAATCCACAAGAACACTATATATTCAGCAGTGTCATTACAGGAAGATAATTATTACAGAAATTACAGGTACAGTCAATATCCTCTCAGGTGGGTGACGGTGCAGGTACAGTCATTACAGCAGTTCAGTAAAATTACAGATGGATACAGTACACGTGTGAGAGTAACATAGAGACGGTACAGTGCCTTTACCATGTGCTTACTAACACACACCTGCATACAGTATATAAGAACATAAGGAATCTACAATAGGCCGGTTGGCCTGTGCATGGCAGCTCCTGTCGAGAGTTACTATCACTCTCTATCATCCATGAATCTATCCAGCCTCCTGGATCCCTATCATATGCGGTGTCCTGCCTAGAAGGAGAGTTGGCAGTGAATGGTTGTCAAGGGCAGTTGGTGTTAACGACCGTCTTGACAGATATTGCAAGTCAATATCAGTCCCATTCATTGACAACTGGGACAACTTCTATGGCAGAAGGGACCTTTATGCTAGGGATGGGGTGCACCTGTCTAGGGATGGAGTAGCAACCCTGGCTGGGGCTCTAGAGGGGGCAGTTCAAAAGATATCGAAGTCTTTAAACTGCTAAGAGAACATAGGGGCACGGGGGTGGAGGAGACTGCAGTGGGAGCGGGTAAACAAGGCGAAAGATTACAGGGAAATAGTGTTAGGAATAATGACATAACTAAATTAGACAGGGAGTTTAAAACTAAACGCGGTAAGGGGAGGACTCAGAACACGACTAACTTAAATGTATATTACGCGAACAGTAGAAGTATGAGAAACAAAATGGATGATATTAGGGCCTTGGTATGTACCGAAGAAATCGATATAATTGCATTCACTGAAACATGGATCAACCTAGACACACGTGAATTACCAGTCGAATACCAAATTGCGGGTTACAAACTGTTCCATACCGATAGGCAGACCAGGAAAGGAGGCGGAGTAGCAATCTATGTTAGGGATAATCTGAAGTGTGAAATAAATAAGGAAATAAAAACTGAGAGGAATACAGAAACAATTTTGATAGAATTAAGCGACGGTCGGGAAAAATTAATCACAGGAGTAATATGTAGACCCCCCAATCTTGATAGCGTCAATGAGCGACTTATCTGGGATGAAATGCGCAGGGCTTCCATGCACAACAAAGTCTGTATAGTAGGCGACTTTGACCTTGGCCAAATAGATTGGACCGACCTTACGGGCAACTCAGAATCAGAGGATTTTCTCGAGACGATCCAGGACTGTTTCCTAAGTCAACATATAACCGAACCCACACGGGGTAATAATATATTGGATTTAGTTTTGTCAAACAGAGAAAACCTCATTAGCAATGTCGAGGTAGGGAACGAACTTGCAAACAGTGATCACAAAGAAATTCGATTCCAGTTAGATTTTCAGGGCAGACGTAAGGAAAATTCCACTAAAGTACCAGATTTCAGAAGGGCAAACTTTGACAGTTTAAAGAGGCAGCTGAGAGAGGGGGTGTCGCGCTTGGCCGTGAACCTGACAGATGACACCGACCTGATAACGAGATCTGAGATTGCCGAGTTCCACGACAATTTAAATAGTGAGTTACTTAATGCACAAAGGCAGAACATACCATACAAAAAACTCAGATCAAACAACAATGACCCTAAATGGATAAATAATTATTTAAAGAACATCATTGGCCAAAGGAAGGCTATAGGTAGGAGGATAAATCGTGGCGAAATTCACCTCCGGGACTATTATAGGGTATTGGCGAGTAGGGTTAAAACCGAGATAAGGAAAGCAAAGAGGAATAATGAGGTAAGGATAGCAAGGGAGGCAAAGACAAACCCCAAAGGATTCTACCAAATGTATCAAACTAAAACACGAGAAAAGATTGGACCAATACGGTCAGACTCCGGCGAGCTCACTGATAACGACGGAGAAATGAGCAATAATTTGAATAAATATTTTTCAACAGTTTTCACCACCGAGAATTTAAAGATGATACCCGAGGCACCGACTCTATTCAGAGATAGTGAAGAAAACAAATTAAGTGAGATAGTAGTGACTAGTAACGATGTTAGTAAGCAAATAGACAAACTAAAGCCTAATAAGTCACCTGGTCCCGATGAGATATTTGCCAGAGTACTAAAGGAATGTAAGGAAGAGCTTAGTATGCCCTTAGCAAAGTTGTTTAACATGTCCTTAAAAACAGGTGTAGTACCAGAATCCTGGAGGATAGCGAATGTAATACCGATCTTCAAGAAGGGGGATAGATCACTATCCTCTAACTACCGCCCAATCAGTCTAACATCAATAGTAGGCAAATTACTGGAAGCAATCATTTCAAACTATATTCGAAATCACCTGGAGAAGCACGGATTGATCAATGATTCCCAGCATGGCTTCACAAGCGGACGTTCTTGCCTAACTAATCTATTAACATTCTTTTCATCAGTTTTCGAATCAGTGGACGAGGGGCACAATTGTGATGTGGTATATCTCGACTTTAGCAAAGCCTTCGACAGAGTACCCCACGAAAGACTAATTAGAAAGGTAGAAGCTCATGGCATCAAAGGTGACATCCTTAAATGGATTAGGGCGTGGTTACAGGACAGGAAACAGCGAGTGAGCATTAACGGCACTAAGTCCCATTGGAGCAACGTCACAAGTGGAGTTCCCCAAGGCTCAGTACTTGGACCATTATTGTTTATTATATACATAAACGACATAGAGATCGGCATAGACAGCAACATAAGTAAATTTGCTGATGATACTAAAATAGGACGTGTTATCAAATCTGACGAGGACTCGGCAAAACTACAGGAGGGTCTAAACAAATTTTTCGAATGGTCTGAAAAATGGCAGATGAAATTCAACATCGACAAATGTAAAGTACTCAGTATAGGAAATGTAAACAGGGAAACCAGATACCAGATGAACAACGATGCCATAGAGAAATCCGACTGCGAGAGAGATTTAGGAGTAATGATAAGTAGGAACCTTAAGCCAAGTAAACAATGTGTTTTTGCTCGTAACAAGGCTAATAAAGTACTTGGGTTCATACAAAGGAGTGTTAGTTACAAGACTAGCGAGGTCATCCTAAAACTGTATCTTGCTCTTGTGAGACCACACCTGGATTACGCAGTCCAGTTCTGGTCACCGTATTACAGAATGGATATAGAATCCTTGGAAAGAATTCAGAGGAGAATGACAAGACTAATCCCGGGTATTAGGAACCTTGAGTATAGAGACAGGTTAAAGCATCTTAATTTGCACTCCCTTGAGAGACGTAGAGCGAGGGGCGACCTGATAGAGGTGTATAAGTGGAAGGCAGGGCTAAACAAAGGGGACATTACAAAGGTACTCAAATTATCCAACCAGGAGCGAACTCGTAACAATGGTTTTAAATTAGACAAATTTAGATTTAGGCGTGAAATAGGTAAACACTGGTTTGGAAACAGAGTAGTGGATGAATGGAACAAGTTACCAAATATCATCATTAACTCGAATACGCTGAATTGCTTCAAACATAGGTTGGATGCTCATATGAGCAATAGGGGTTGGGTGTAAACGGGACTGCCCAGTATGGGCCAATAGGCCCGCTGCAGTTTCCTCCATTCTTATGTTCTTATGTTCTTATGTTTTGAAACTTTCCAGCGTTCCAGCACTTACTACAAAGTTGCTAAGCTTGTTCCACTCGTCCACCACCCTATTTGTGAACCAGTTCCTTCCTATCTCCCTCTTAAACCTAAACTTATCCAGCTTAAATCCGTTCCTCCGAGTCGTATCCTGCTCGGATATTATAAGAACTTTATCTATATCTCCTTTATTGAATCCTTTCACCCACTTAAATACTTCTATCATATCTCCCCGCACTCTTCGTCTTTCTAGGGAATGCAAGTTTAGTTTCTTTAACCTATCCTGATATGGAAGGTTTCTAAGTCCCGGAATCATTTTTGTCATTCTTCGCTGCACCGACACTAGTGAATTGATATCCATTCTATAATAAGGGCACCAGAACTGAACCGCATAGTCGAGGTGCGGCCTGACTAGCGCAAGATATAGTTGCAATAAGACCTCTGCACTCTTATTACTTACACTTCTAGACATAAAACCCAATACTCTGTTTGCCTTATTTCGAACATTAACGCACTGTTTTCAAGGCCGTAGGTCCGGGCTTACAAGTACCCCTAGGTCTCTTCCACAAGTCGACTTCTCTAGCTTGGTGTTGTTAAGGCTGTATACTAAATCGAGTATATTACTACCCCGGGTGGGTTCGGTTATAGGTTGACTTAGGAAACAGTCCTGGATCGTTTCGAGAAAATCCTCTGATTCTGAGTTACTCGTAAGGTCAGTACAATCTATTTGGCTAAGGTTAAAGTCGCCTACTATACAGACTTTGTTGTGAATGGAAGCCCTGCGCATTTCATCCCAGATGAGTCGCTCATTGACTCTATCAAGATTGGAAGGTCTATATATTACTCCTGTGATTAATTTTTCCCTACTGTCGATTAATTCTATCCAAATTGTTTCTGTAACCCGCTCAGCTTTTATTTCCTTATTTATTTCACACTTCAGATTACCCCTGACATAGATTGCTACTCCGCCTCCTTTCCTGGTCTGCCTATCGGTATGGAACAACTTGTAACCCGCAATTTGGTATTCGACCAGTAACTCACGTGAGTCTAGGTTGATCCATGTTTCACTGAATGCTATATATCGATTTTTCGGTACATACTAAGGCCCTAATATCATCCATTTTGTTTCTCATACTTCTACTGCTCGCGTAGTAGATATTTAAGTTAGTCGTGTTCCGAGTCCTCCCTTTACCGCGTTTAGGTTTAAACTCCGTGTCTGCTTTAGTTTTGTCGTCATTCCTAACACTATTTCCCTGTAATCTTTCACTTTGTTTACCCGCTCCCACTGCAGTCTCCTCCACCCCCGTGCCCTATGTTCCCCTAGCAGTTTAAAGACTTCGATATCTTTTGAACTGCCCCCTCTAGAGACCCAGCCAGGGTTGCCACCCCCTCCCGAGACAGGTGCACCCCATCCCTAGCATAAAGGTCCCTTCTGCCGTAGAAGTTGTCCCAGTTGTCAATGAATGGGACTCAAGGTCACTTTCCCACACTCCTACTACTACTACTACTACTACTACTACTACTACTACTACTACCACCCCACCATCATCATCATCATACCATCATCATCACATCACCATCATCGTCACCCCACCATCATCATCATCATCACCCCCCACTATCATCATCATCATCCCCCCACCATCATCATCACCCCCACCATCATCATCACCCCCACCATCATCATCACCCACACCTTCATCATCACCCCCACTATCATCATCCCCCACCATCATCATCCCCCCACCATCATCCCCCCACCATCATCATCATCATCATCACACCCATCATCATCACACCCAACCATCATCACCCCCACCATCATCACCCCCACCATCATCATCACCCCCCACCACCACTTCCACCACCATCATCATCCCCCACCATCATCATCTCCCCCACCACAATCACCCCCACCATCATCATCAACCCCATCATCATCATCACCCCCACCATCACCCCACCCCCACCATCACCCCCACCATCATCATCATCACCCCCATCATCATCACCCTCACAATCATCATCACCACCACCATCATCA
Organism: Homarus gammarus; assembly: GCA_958450375.1. NCBI lineage: Eukaryota > Metazoa > Arthropoda > Malacostraca > Decapoda > Nephropidae > Homarus > Homarus gammarus. The sequence goes on along the minus strand of CAUDMG010002577.1, from coordinate 196,723 downwards.
TCATCACCCCCACCATCATCATCATCACCCCCACCACCATCATCACCCCCACCATCATAATCATCATCACTCCCACCATCATCATCACCCCCATCATCATCATCACCCCCACCATCATCATCATCATCATCATCATCACCACCACCATCATCACCCTCACCATCATCATCACCCCCACCATCATCACCTTCACCATCATCACCCCCACCATCATCACCTCCACCATCATCATCACCCCCACCATCATCACCACCACCACTTCCACCACCATCATCATCATCAGCACCCCCACCATCATCATCACCCCCACCATCATCATCAACCCCACCATCATCATCACCCCCACCATCATCATCACACCATCACCACACCATCATCATCACCCTATCATCACCACCATCACCATCGTCACCCCATCATCACCACCACCATCCATCATCATCACCCCACCATCATCATCATCATCACCACCACCACCATCATCATCACCCCCACCATCATCATCAACCCCATCACCCCCATCTCCACCAACATCTTCATCGCACCATCATCATCATCAACCCCACCATCATCATCACCTCCACCATCATCATTACCCCCGCCACCATCATCATCATCACCCCCACCATCATCATCATCACCCCACCACCATCATCATCATCACCCCACCATCACCATCATCACACCATCACCATCATCACACCATCATCATCACCCTATCATCACCACCACCATCATCACACCATCATCATCGTCACCCCATCATCATCATCACCATCATCACCACCACCACCACTACCACCATCCATCATCACCCCCATCTTCATCACACCATCATCATCATCACCACCGCCTACCCATCACCACACCACAAACCATCATCCCCAACACACTTTACCTGGTGTTGATTGAGGGAGACTTTCCTACTCCACCTCCTCCCCCACGCTCGAGTCCTACCAGTCCAAGTTTCTTCAGGTGACACCCACACACCATAATGGAGGAAAAAAACTAATAAATTTGTCTTGTTTTCTGACCCTAACACCTCTCACCTCTGCTACCTCATTCTCCCTCCTCTCCTACCTCACTCCTCTCTACAAAAATACAGAAGGAGGAGGAGGAGGAGGAGGAGGAGGAGGAGGAGGAAGGAGGAGGAAGAAGAAGGAGGAGGAGGCAGTCGACACACTAACCTGAATTCACCAAAGTCGCTCAGGAACTCGCTTCCCTGTTACCGGACGCCTCCAGCCACACCATATAGTGTCACATCTATTGTACCAGCCACACCATATAGTGTAACACCTATTTTACTAGCCACACCGGTGTCACACCTATTGTACCAGTCACACCATGTAGTGCCACTCTTATTGTACCAGCCACACCATGTAGTGTCACACCTATTGTACCAGCCGCACCATGTAATGTCACACTTATTGTACCAGCCACACCAGTATATCTATTGTAACAGCCACACCATGTAGTGTTATACCTACTGTACCAGCCACACCATATGCGTGCGTTGACTGTCCTCGTAGTACACACACATAATACACACACGAACACATACTGTACATACATAACATAAGACTGGAGGAAACAGTAACTATTGGCCCATACGAGGCAGTCCCGTTTACACCCAACCCCTATCGCTCATATATCCATACAACCTATGTTTGAAGCTATCCAGCGTGCTGAGTTAATGATGATGTTTGGTAACTTGTTCCACTCATCCACTACTCTATTTCCAAACCAATGTTTACCTATTTCGCGCCTAAATTTTAATTTGTCTAATTTAAAACCATTGCTACGAGTTCGCTCCTGGTTGGATAGTTTGAGTACCTTTGTTATATGACCTTTGTTTAGCCCTGACTTCCATTTATACACCTCTTTCATATCGCCCCTCACTCTACGTCTCTCGAGGGAGTGCAAATTAAGATGCTTTAACCTGTCTCTGTACTCAAGGTTCCTAATGCCCAGGATTAGTCTTGTCATACATACATGTATAATAATATAATGGTTGGCCCTCGTGTAACGAGGATGGCCGGCCCATGGGCAAATGGCGTAAAGCTTGCCCATAGTTTCACCCGCCCGGGGATCGAACCCGGGTCCGCTCGCTTGCGAGGCGTGCATGCTGACCATTACACCACAGGTCACCGCATACATACACCACAGGGGGGAGGTAGGAGACTCCCCCACCCGTCAGCTACACGGTAAGAAAACATTAGCCAGAGGCAAGTCACCACCACCTCCCTCACTACCACCACCAGTCACCACCACAAACAATCACCACCACCAACACCTCCCTCACCACCACCACCAGTCACCAACACAAGCAATCACCACCACCACCTCCCTCATTACCACCACCAGTCACCACCACCAACACCTCCCTCACCACCACCACCCCCTCCCTCACCACCACCTCCCTCACCACCAACACCCCCTCAACACATAACATACAGTATTCCAGGGAAGACAATTACACAAATAAACTTTTAATCTTTCTTTCAGTAATTCAATTGCTACGAAAACCCTGTAGCTGTAGTGTTTGAGTGCATACCCCCCCCCCCCCCCCGTGGTGAGTGCCTCTTGAAGCTGTAGAGACTGTTGAGTGCCTCCTGTCAGCGTAAAGACAGAGGACCAGTCAGTCAGTCAGTCACTCGGGTAAACTGTCACCGTACACCGCTGTTGTCTCTGGGTCTCTTCACACAATCAACTGTAACTAACTGGTAACTGTATACTGTATCTAAACTGGTTGTCTTCCTTGTAACTGTAGACTGTAACTAACTGTGTCATGTCAGCTTCTCTGTGTCAGGTGTCAGCTCGGGTGTCAGGTGTAAGCCCGCGTGTCAGGTGTCATGTTACAGGTATATAATACTATTCAGTCACAAAGATTTGCGCCTGATGAATATTCCTCTTAAATAAAACCTAACCTAACCTAACCTAACCATACCTAACCTAACCTAACCTAACCATACCTACACTACCTAACCTAACCTAACCATACCTACACTACCTAACCTAACCTAACCTTACCTTGCCTACACTACCTAACCTAACCTTACCTACAGTACACTACCTAACCTAACCTTACCTACACTACCTAAGCTAACCTAACCATACCTACACTACCTAACCTAACCACCTGGGTGTAACTAATTAATGTAGATTTCTAGTTTAATTCCTCTCACTTGTTTCGGTGTTCTACCTGAAGAAAAACATTGAAGTGCATTACTACACCTTCACTACTGACTGCACACAGCTACACTACAGCCACACAGCTATACTACACCCACAGCTATACTACACCCACAGCTATACTACACCCACAGCTATACTACATCCACACAGCTATACTACACCCACACAGCTATACTACAGCCACACAGCTACACTACACCCACACAGCTATACTACACACACACACAGCTACACTACAGCCACACAGCTACACTACACCCACACAGCTATACTACACACAGCTACACTACAACCACACAGCTATACTACACCCACACAGCTATACTGCACCCACACAGCTATACTGCACCCACACAGCTATACTGCACCCACACAGCTATACTACTGCCACACAGCTATACTACACCCACACAGCTATACTACACCCACACAGCTATACTACACCCACACAGCTATACTGCACCCACTCAGCTATACTGCACCCACACAGCTATACTGCACCCACACAGCTATACTGCACCCACACAGCTATACTACACCCACACAGCTATACTGCACCCACACAGCTATACTACACCCACACAGCAATACTGCACCCACACAGCTATACTGCACCCACACAGCTATACTGCACCCACACAGCTATACTACACCCACACAGCTATACTACACCCACACAGCTATACTACACCCACACAGCTACTACACACACAAGGCTATACTTACACTCTACGGCTTCCTCACACAGGAGTACCAGCAGCTTACCTGAGGAGGGAAACAGCAATATTAATGGTGAACATTGAAAAGACACAACATTATGGTATTAAGTGATAACAATTCCTTAACTCTACCTAGTGGAGAGAGAGAGAGACTAACAATAACACCACCACCATACCCCCCCCCCCCCCCGGACCACACAACAAGTAGTATAATTTGCATACTTAACTTTCCCACATTGAGCTGAGTGTGTGTACAGTGTTACCAGACCTTACACTATATACTCCCCTGGGGCGAGATTCTCAAATATATCTTAGTTTTCCTCTTAACTCCGTGTGTGTGTGTGTGTGTGTGTTAAAGAAAAAGGGAGTAAATATTACGGAAACTTTGATATTATTGCGGATGCCTGTACACACCTGGCACTGCACACATCTGCTGTTCGACACCACAACCGCATCCAGCCCATACGTGCACGAACTGATCGCGATAAGAACAGCCCAGTCCCAACCATTGTAAAAATTATCAATAACTTGTAATAAACCAGTGTATTCACCCCCAGTAAATACTACTTCTTGCACTGTCACTATGTTGAAATGCACTGTAGTTTGAGCTTTTCCCCATCTAAGTTATTATATGTCTTATTTGTGTCACTTATGTTACTTGTATATTATTTGTAATTCGTAACCCATTCCCCAAATATGTAACTGTATATTTTCAGCCTTCTGGCTGCCAAGTTCTTTCAATAAACCGTTAATTATTATTATTATTATTTTTATTATTAAACTTGCCACTATACAATCTGCCACTAAACACATTTGCCACACACACATCTGCCACTACACACATCTGCCATTACACATATGCAACACATTTCTGCCACTACACACCTACTACTACACACACCTACAACTACACACATCTGCCACACCACAAATACCACAACACACCTGCCACTAAACATCTGCCACCACACACATCTATCATAACACACCTGCCACAACACACCTACCACTAAACACATCTACCACTACACACCTGCCACAACACATCTGCCACTACACACCTGCCACAACACACCTACCACTACACACCTGCCACAACTCACATACCACTACACACACACCTGCTACAACACACCTACCACTACACACACCTGCCACAACTCACATACCACTACTCACCAACCATTACACACCTGTCACAACACACCTACCACTACATACATCTACCACTACACACCTGCCACAACTCACATACCACTACGCAAACCTACCACTACACACATCTACAACTACACACCTGCCACAACACACCTACCTCTACACACCTGCCACAACTCACATACCACTACACAGCTGCCACAACTCACATACCACTACGCACACCTACCACTACACACCTCTACAACTACACACCTGCCACAACTCACATACCACTACACACCTGCCACAACTCACATACCACTACACACCTTCCACTACACACACCTACACTATAAAAAAAAGTGCGCCCCCTTCTCAAGAATTACAGCTGATTGGCGGTTTCAAACCTGTCCGATTTCGTCCTGAAGTAATGATGTACAGTATTTCTAAATGAGTTTATTCACAATCGTTGGGATGACCGTTTCTGACGAGAAAGATATTTAGCTAAATTATATAACGATGCATACATTCCTTATTTCAAACATAAGTACGTAGAAAATTTATCAGAAGTATTATACTGTACATGAATTAACTGTTAAAAGTCTGGTAGCAAATTCACGCTTTTGGAGGATGCATTTAATATGTACTTATTTTTACCAACAATAAGGCATAGTAAGACAAATTACATATTAGTAATACTACATTGCACAAAAACTAACATTTTAAAAGATTAGAATCACACTGAAATATTTACATGGCCGTCAGCGGAGGCGGGAAATATGAAGCTGTTCGCAGTCGCATTTCCCGCCTCTGCCCAGCCACAACACACCTGCCACTACACTGCGGGGTGTGGCTGGCTGGGCAGTTCACAAGACGTTGTTTATGTTAAGTCATGTTAGAAAGTTACACCCAGTATAAGTAAAGTGTATGTGTAATGTGTAGGTTATGTGCGTCAAGGTTATGTGTGTACGTATGTGTGTAATGTGTATTTTGTGTATGTATGTGTTTTTTTTATGTATAAAACTGTCACTTTAGTTTGCTGGTAATTATAAGGCTAAATATTCATATACTTTATAAGATGGCGGTGGTGGTGATAGTGGTGGTGGTGATAGTGGTGGTGGTAATAGTGGTGGCGTTGGTTATGGTGGTGGTGGTGATAGTGGTGGCGGTGGTGATGGTGGTGGTATAAGTAGGTATAAAAAAATAAAAAAAAATAAAAAAAATAGTAGTGGTAGTAGTTCCAGGAGTCAAGGTCATACCACTAACTCTTTACGCCTTCCCTCCCTCCCTCTCTCTCTCTCTTTTCCTCCCTTCTCTCTCTCTCATTCTTCCTTTCCCCTCTCTCCTTCCTCCCTCCCTCACACACTTACATAACCTAACCTAACCACAGCCACACTAATATCACCACACGCATACACACATCACAAACATACACACCAAATTACACTCAGGCAGTCACAAAAATACACAGTTACCTATGCGGTTATGTCCACCCACCTACACACACACCACAGATGCAAAGTCCCGCTTACCACTACACCCCCCCACCTACTACTACAACTACAACCACCACTACCACCACAACCCCCACACCACTACCACCACAACTTACCACTACCACCACACCAACCTTATCACAACCCCCACACCACTACAACCACAACCACTTTATGACAACTAGGTACCAACAACCACTTAAACTACCGAGATAATTAAAGGCGATTCAGGTCACTTTACAGTCATCGAATTAAGCCGATGTTATGTATGTATGCATGTATGTATGTATGTATGTATGTCAAGGCACACCGTTAGTGTGTCAGGGCTGTGGGGGTTTACACTACAGGTGGGTCAACAGTCAACACTACGGCGGTGAGGGGGGCAGGAAGGGGGGGGGGGGGAGGACGGAGGAGGGAGGACGGAGGAGGGAGGAAGGAAGGGGAGGGAGGAAGGGGGCCAACAAGCACCTACTCGTCCACACACTCTCTCTCTCTCTCTCTCTCTCTCTCTCTTTTCCACAGACCGATTTGGCAGAGTCCACGGGTATGCGGGCCTGCCGTGCGCTGATTGGATGATCCTCAAGGAGCCAATCATGACATCAGTGTCACTAAATCAATAAATTAGGGTATGGTTGGCGGGTGAACTCAGGTAAGGTGTGTTGATATTAGGTGTAGTGGGTGGGTTTAGGGGGGTGGGTGTACTTCAACGTCATGGTTGAGCAAGAACCAATCACCACACGACATGTCCGCATACACGTGTATTCTGGCACTGGACGGGCAGGGAAGGAGGGAGAGGTACCAGCGGTGGCTAAAAGTAACAGCATGTGTGAACCTGTTACTGCCTGTGTAGTGGCCAGGGTATATACTGAGTGTGTGGCCTCCCTCCCCCTCACTAACTCACACCCGCCACTAAGGTAGGTCTACAGCTCCTGCCCCGCCCTCCCAGTGACCACCATGGCCCGGCCAACTAAACTGTTTCTGCGTCTTGCTGGCCACAGCAACACACGGGAGTGCTGTTAAGAAGAGGTGAAGTAGTGGTGCAGTGTTGGTGGTGTCAGTGGCCAAGCATTAGAACGGGTGGTCACGCCTTGGGGTGGTTGGCCACGCCTCGGGGTGGTGGCAGGGCCAGGGAGGCACCAGAGCGGCGCCTGCGGCAGGTTGCAACACAATCAATGAGACGACAGCTTCCTCTAACACCTATCTCACCTCTCCCCTCGCTCTCTCCCTCTCCTTCATACCTCCCCTCACTCTCTCCCTCTCCTTCATACCTCCCCCTCACTCTCTCTTTCCCCCCCACTTTCTTCCTCTCCTTCATACCTCCCCTCACTCTCTCCTGTCCCTCACTTTCTCCCTCTCCTTCATACCTCCCCTCACTCTCTCCCTCACCTTCCCCTTACCCCAACACTTTACAACCTACCGCTTCATATGACTGAAGAGTGTTTAAAAATGTGTATTCGAATCTTTATAAATGTTTATCACACACACGCGCGCGCGCGATTATTGTTATCAAAGTTAGTAAAGTGTTGTTACTGTGATAAGTGATCTCGTACCGTTATCAAAGGGACTAGCATGAGTTATCAAAGGGTCTTCCACGTCAGACACATCCCCCTAATGGTGTCCGTGTGTTTATACTGTAAGTCTGTGTACGGCCGCCCGCCCTTCACTGTACTAACATCAGTGTACCTTGCTTCATGAGTAACTAGTGTAAGAGACATCAGTGTACCTTGCTTCATGAGTAACTAGTGTAAGAGACATCAGTGTACCGTGCTTGATGAGTAACTAGTGTAAGAGACATCAGTGTACCTTGCTTCATGAGTAACTAGTGTAAGAGACATCAGTGTACCGTGCTTGATGAGTAACTAGTGTAAGAGACATCAGTGTACCTTGCTTGATGAGTAACTAGTGTAAGAGGCCTTAGTGTACCTTGGTTCGTGGATAACTAGTGTAAGAGGCCTCAGTGTACCTTGGTTCATGAGTAACTAGTGTAAGAGACATCAGTGTACCTTGCTTGATGAGTAACTAGTGTAAGAGGCCTCAGTGTACCTTGGTTAGTGGATAACTAGTGTAAGAGGCCTCAGTGTACCTTGGTTCATGAGTAACTAGTGCAAGAGACATCAGTGTACCTTGGTTCATGATTGACTAGTGTAAGAGGCCTCAGTGTACCTTGGTTCATGAGTAACTAGTACATAAAATACAAGATTAAATAAAAATTATAAAAATAAAATAAAATAACCAAATAAAACAAGATATTTCTAAATTTTCCATCAAATAAAAACTACAAAAACACACAAACGTCATCATACGTCTGGCAACTCAGACAAAAATAAAGATGGCGGCATTTGTATGTAAACAAACCTCACTTATGAACATGTGTGGGAATTTCCAGCGATGTTTACCGAATTTTGAGAACTAAATAAATAAACATTTTACTCGTGTCTGTAAAAAAAGTCGAATTTCTTGTTAGTTCATCACTATTAAGGTAATATTAAGAGGATTTAGTGTTACTTTTATCGGTAAAATAGAAACGTGAGTTGAACTTCTGGATGAAGCTATGAGGAGTGTGGACGGCACAAGGGAGGTAGAGGAGGGAGAGAAGGAGGTAAAAGATGGATGGAGAGAGGAAGGTAAGGAGGGAGAGAGGGGAGAAGACAAGGAGAGGATAGTGTGAAAGAGGGGGGGGGGTGATGGAGAAAGGAAAGAGAAGAGAAAGTTAGGAATGCAGAGAACGAAGGAGAAGACGAGGAAGAGATGAAGGGAGGAAGAAAGAAAAAGGAGAGGAGGGAAGGAGGAAGGATGAAAAGAAGAGAAGGAAAAAGGATGGGCGTGAAGGAAAGACGGAGAGAAGGAAGGAGAGAGGGACAAGGAGAGGAGGGAGGCAGAGATATAGTACAGTCCACAACACTTCCCACGACACACTTGAGGGTGATGGGAACACAGTAAGCAAAACACTACACACACACACACACACACACACAGTAGCTTCACAGAGAGAGAGAGAGAGACCTCAGTACATACCCAAGACACACACAACACGCCTGTAAAAGCTATCAGCGCGCGTACACACACACAAACACACACACACACGAGAAATGTCTTAATGTAAAATAAATTGCGTCTCTAATAAATGGGGTGGTGGGGGTGAGGGAGGAGATGGAAGGGGGTGAGGGAGGAGATGGAAGGGGGTGAGGGAGGTACATGGAAGGGGGTGAGGGAGGTAGATGGAAGTGGGTGAGAGAGGTAGATGGAAGGGGGTGAGGGAGGTAGATGGAAGGGGGTGAGGGAGGAGATGGAAGGGGGTGAGAGAGGAGATGGAAGGGGGTGAGGGAGGAGATGGAAGGGGGTGAGGGAAGAGATGGAAGGGGGTGAGGGTGAAGGGGTGCGATTGGGGGTGAGGGTGAAGGGGTGCGATAGGGGTGTAGGAGTGAGTGCGGGAACGTACAGGTGGGTGAGGGCGTGTTACTCCCTGACCCCTGCCTCTACCACCACACCCTGCCTCCACCACCACACCCTGCCTCTACCACCACCACACACCCTGCCTCTACCACCACCACACACCCTGCCTCTACCGCCACCACACACCCTGCCTCTACCGCCACCACACACCCTGCCTCTACCACCACCACACACCCTGCCTCTACCACCACCACACACCCTGCCTCTACCACCACCACACACCCTGCCTCTACCACCACACACCCTGCCTCCACCACCACCACACACCCTGCCTCTACCACCACCACACACCCTGCATCTACCACCACCACCACCACACCCTAATGTAAAGTGTGTGGCCATACATATGGCCACACACTTGAACACTACGTCCTCGACTGTGTGAAGATAGAACCTTTTAGGGACAGGTCCAAGCACAGTGTGTGTGAAATGGCACAACACTTCATCTCTAATAGCAAGATAGCCGACATATTAAGATTGTATCCACTTTTTTGCACTTAATAACTACAGTATATCAATTCTCATGTACAGAACCAAATACGCAATGTGCTTGAATGACTCTCACGTAAATGTGAATAACAAAGTGTGAGGCCAGACATACTGCCTCACACGCCTGTTCTCACGCATTTGTGAATAAGTTACCCTTTATGTATAGAACTAAACAAAAAATGTAAATGAAATACTGTGTAACATTCAGTGCCATAATATCCTGACAACGGGGGTTAATTATTATGACCCTTTGTAAACTCTACTCTGTAATCCTTTTGCGCTGCCGCTCACAGGATGAGTGTGGGGTGCACAATAAAGTAGCCGCTGCAAGCGGCAAAATAAAAATCAAAATCATCTACCACCACCACCACACACCCTGCATCTACCACCACTACCACCACACCCTGCATCTACCACCACTACCACCACCACACCATGCATCTACCACCACTACCACCACCACACCCTGCATCTACCACCACCACCACCACACCCTGCATCTACCACCACCACCACCACACCTTGCATCTACCACCACCACCACCACACCCTGCATCTACCACCACCACCACCACACCTTGCATCTACCACCACCACCACCACCACACCCTGCATCTACCACCACCACCACCACACCCTGCATCTACCACCACCACCACCACACCTTGCATCTACCACCACCACCACACCCTGCATCTACCACCACACACACGCCACCTCTACCCTGTATCTACCACCATCACCCTCTGTCAACAGGGGAGGGTGTAGGTGTCAACAGGTGAGGGTGTAGGTGTCAACAGGTGAGGGTGTAGGTGTCAACGGGCGAGGGTGTAGGTGTCAAGGGGTGAGGGTGTAGGTGTCAAGGGGTGAGGGTGTAGGTGTCAAGGGGTGAGGGTGTAGGTGTCAAGGGGTGAGGGTGTAGGTGTCAAGGGGTGAGGGTGTAGGTGTCAAGGGGTGAGGGTATGATGATGATGATGATGATGATGATAAACGGTTTATTGAAAGAGCATTGCAGCCAGAAGGCTGAAAATATACAGTTACATAATTGGGGAATGGGTTTCGATTTACAAATAATATACAAGCAACAGGTGAGGGTGTAGGTATCAACGGGTGAGGGTGTAGGTGTCAACGGGTGAGGGTGTAGGTGTCAACGGGTGAGGGTGTAGGTGCCAACGGGTGAGGGTGTAGGTGCCAACAGGTGAGGGTGTAGGTGCCAACAGGTGAGGGTGTAGGTATCAACAGGTGAGGGTGTAGGTGTCAACGGGTGAGGGTGTAGGTGTCAACAGGTGAGGGTGTAGGTGTCAACAGGTGAGGGTGTAGGTGTCAACAGGTGAGGGTGTAGGTGTCAACAGGTGAGGGTGTAGGTGTCAACAGGTGAGGGTGTAGGTGTCAACAGGTGAGGGTGTAGGTGTCAACAGTGAGGGTGTAGGTGTCAACGGGTGAGGGTGTAGGTGTCAACGGGTGAGGGTGTAGGTGTCAACGGGTGAGGGTGTGGGTGTCAACGGGTGGGGGTGTGGGTATCAACGGGTGAGGGTGTAGGTGTCAACAGGTGTGAGTCACTTAATTAACCAAGAACTACGATGAGGCAGCGGTGAGTCATTCCAGCCAGGTGTGTTGATGACTCAGGTGTGTAACCAAGAGGCATCAATCTGGTCAACGTTGATGACAGGTGAGGTGATGAGTGACTGGTGCTGGTGAGGGAAGGAGGTGAGGGAAGGTGAGAGGTAGGAAGGGAAGGAGGTAAGGGAAGTTTGAGGAAGGAAGGGAAGTGAGAGGGAGAGAGGGAAGTGAGGAGGAGGGAGGTAACATCAACACAGGTAGTGGTGAGGTGTAGCTGTCTGTCTGTCTGTCTGTCTACGTGAAGCCCTACAACACCATTCTCCTCCTCTTGACTGACACTGACTTGACGACCTTGACTAAAACTGAATCGACGACCTTTACTGATAATGACTTGACTACCTTGACTGACTGACACTGACTAGACGACCTTGACTGACACTGACTTGACGACCTTGACTTGACTACCTTGATTGACTGACAATGACTTGACGACCTTGACTGACACTGACTGGACACGCTGACTCTACGACCATGACTGACACTGACTTGACTACCTTCACTGACTGACACTGACTTGACGACCTTGACTGACACTAACTTGACACGCTGACATGACGACCTTGACTGACACACTGATTTGATGACCTTGACTGACACAGTGACTTTACGACCTTGACTGACATTGATTTGACCTTGACTGACACACTATGGCTGAACATATGAACATAAGAAAATAAGGAGTCTGCAATAGGCCGGTTGGCCTGTGCCTGACATCTCCTGTCCAGAGTTATGGTCAAATGTTGGAGGACGACGTTATGCTTTCAACCTGATGTTGTTGTTATTATTATTATTATTATTATTATTATTACTAGCGGAATCGCCGCTCTTTCGCTAGGCCACGGTAGGACGCCACTCTCTGCTTTGATCCTGACTTTGTACTCGTCAGAAGGCATGTTTTCCAGGGCATATTTAAATGACTGTACATACGTGTTGCGCTAATGCAGCATTTCTTGGATAGATAGGACAATGTCATGTCTGACACCTTGAATGTTGCCACACCAGATAGCAGTCTGCTTTTCATGATCTCTCATGAAGTAGAATTGGAGGAACTTTGGCTGCTCATCTTCCAGTGGTAAGAGGGATCCTGCTTTGTGATAGACTTGACCCTGGACTTTGAATGTGGGCATGCATCCGTGCTCACGAACTACTCTGGTAGCTCCAGAGAATGTCATCTGGAAGCATGAATTGTACTTCCGTATATTTTCCAAGAAGTGTTTTGACTCTGGTGTTGTTCCCAGCATGAGAGTCTTCAATGGTTGTGGTGGTTTTTCCAAATTTGGCAGTCGTACTTTCCCATGAGAGCAGCACAGTCCAGCTGATTCTCCTTTGTACTTCTTTGCACCGCAGTATTCACCTTTCTTATCCATGTTGCCAATGACAACAGAGGTATACTTTTCATATTCTATTTATAACATCATCCATCATCACCTCAAATTGGTAAAGTAGTTTCCGAGATTCTCGTGCGGACACACAGACAGACAGACTTCTTTGTTTTATATACAGTAGATATACATCATCACTACATATAACACCACCCATCATCACTACATATAACACCACCCATCATCACTACATATAACACCATCCATCATCACTACATATAACACCACCCATCATCACTACATATAACACCACCCATCATCACTACATATAACACCACCCATCATCACTACATATAACACCATCCATCATCACTACATATAACACCACCCATCATCACTACATATAACACCATCCATCATCACTACATATAACACCACCCATCATCACTACATATAACACCATCCATCATCACTACATATAACACCACCCATCATCACTACATATAACACCACCCATCATCACTACATATAACACCATCCATCATCACTACATATAACACCAACCATCATCACTACATATAACAACATCCATCATCACTACATATAACACCATCCATCATCACTACATATAACACCATCCATCATCACTACATATAACAACATCCATCATCACTACATATAACACCATCCATCATCACTACATATAACATCATCCATCATCACTACATATAACATCATCCATCATCACTACATATAACACCACCCATCATCACTACATATAACAACATCCATCATCACTACATATAACAACATCCATCATCACTACATATAACAACATCCATCATCACTACATATAACAACATCCATCATCACTACATATAACAACATCCATCATCACTATAGATCGGTAAAGTAGTTTCCAAGATTCTCGTGCAGACATACATATAATCAGACAGACTTCTTTGTTTTATATATATATATATATACATATATATTTCATTAGCCCAATAAAGCACGCGGACTTCTACATACAATCAACACCTCAACCCGCCAGGATTCGAACCCACGGCCCACAAGCCTATGACTATGACCGGGGAACGCTAACCGCTGGACCACCAGGATGCTAAAAGCAGTCCTAGACTTTGTTATATTTCACACAAAGCCTGTTCAACGAGCTTATGGCGCCGTGAACCTCTAATGGGGACCTCCCACACTATATATATAGCACTTTCACTAGGCCACGGTGTGAAATATCGTATGTTTAGCATACCTCGTTAGAATGGACTACCTACCTACCTTGTTAGAATGGACAATCTAGAAAAGTTAGAGATCAAGGAAAAGTAAGCTGTAATGAGAGAGAGAATGAGGATAAAATTAGCTATAATATGTAGGATGGGATACAACTTTTCAACCTCTGTGATGTACGGGATGGACGTTAAATGCAGAGAAAAGTAAGCCATAATGAAAGAGAACCTAAGGATCAAAATAGCTGTAAATCATAGGAGGGAATACGACTTTTCTACGTGTGTGTGCGTCCGGGCTGTGTCGGATTGGGTTGGTTGGAGTTTTTTTTAAGATCACTACATATAACACCATCCATCATCACTACATATAACAACATCCAGCATCACTACATATGACACCATCCATCATCACTACATATAACACCATCCATCATCACTACATATAACAACATCCAGCATCACTACATATAACACCATCCATCATCACTACATATAACACCATCCAGCATCTCTACATATAACACCAACCAGCATCACTACATATAACACCACCCATCATCACTACATATAACACCATCCAACATCACTACATATAACACCATCCAGCATCTCTACATATAACACCATCCATCATCACTACATATAACACCATCCATCATCACTACATATAACACCACCCATCATCACTATATAACACCATCCATCATCACTACATATAACAACATCCAGCATCACTACATATAACACCATCCATCATCACTACATATAACACCACCCATCATCACTACATATAACACCATCCATCATCACTACATATAACAACATCCAGCATCACTACATATAACACCATCCATCATCACTACATATAACACCATCCAGCATCTCTACATATAACACCAACCAGCATCACTACATATAACACCACCCATCATCACTACATATAACACCATCCAGCATCACTACATATAACACCATCCAGCATCTCTACATATAACATCATCCATCATCACTACATATAACACCACCCATCATCACTACATATAACACCACCCATCATCACTACATATAACACCATCCATCATCTCTACATACAACACCATCCAGCATCACTACATATAACAACATCCAGCATCACTACATATAACACCATCCATCATCACTACATATAACACCACCCATCATCACTACATAAAACACCACCCATCATCACTACATATAACAACATCCATCATCACTACATATAACACCACCCATCATCACTACATATAACATCATCCAGCATCACTACATATAACACCATCCAGCATCTCTACATATAACACCATCCAGCATCACTACATATAACACCATCCATCATCACTACAAATAACACCATCCATCATCATTACATATAACACCACCCATCATCATCACTACATATAACACCATCCACCATCATCACTACATATAACACCATCCATCTACAGATCGGTAAAGTACTTTTCGAGATTCTCGTGCGGACACAGAGACAAACAAACAAACACACAGACATACTTCTTTGTTTTATATATATATATATATATATATATATATATATATATATATATATATATATATATATATATATATATATATATATATATATATAGATTATTATTAGTAGTAGTAGTAATAGTAGGTTTCGTTATTATTCTCATCACTATCACCACCATCATCACCACCACCACCATCATCCTCACCACCAACACCACCATCATCATCCTCACCATCAACACACCTTGACCTCGTCTGCGTCGTAATACAGGTCAAGAGAGAATTAACTTAAGTGACGAAAACATTCAAGTCTCCCCCTCACCTGCCCCTCCCCCTTCCCCGCGTCAACACCTGAGACACCTGCTCTGTCTCACTAACAAGCACCTGTATAATTTATGAGCACACCTGTGGTCAATATAACGCTCTCACTACACACTTAATTGGTGGTGTTTACTATGGGAATTAGTTATGGAAATGAGGGATTAACTACAGAGAGTGTGTGTGTGTGATTAATAAACTTAAACCTTTAATCTCCTCTACAACCATCACACCACTACCACCACAAACCACTACACCACTACCACCACAAAACACCACACCACTACCACCACAAAACATCACACCACTACCACCACAGAACATCACACCACTACCACCACAAACCACTACACCACTACCACCACAAAACACCACACCACTACCACCACAAAACACCACACCACTACCACCACAAAACACCACACCACTACCACCACAAAACACCACACCACTACCACCACAAACCATCACACCACTACCACCACAAACCATCACACCAATACACCACCACAAAACATCACACCACTACCACCACATTAGCAATGTCGAGGTAGGGAACGAACTTGCAAACAGCGATCACAAAGAAATTCGATTCCAGTTAGATTTTCAGGGCAGACGTAAGGAAAATTCCACTAAAGTACCAGATTTCAGAAGGGCAAACTTTGACAGTTTAAAGAGGCAGCTAAGAGAGGGGGTGTCGCGCTTGGCCGTGAACCTGACAGATGACACCGACCTGATAACGAGATCTGAGATTGCCGAGTTCCACGACAATTTAAATAGTGAGTTACTTAATGCACAAAGGCAGAACATACCATACAAAAAACTCAGATCAAACAACAATGACCCTAAATGGATAAATAATTATTTAAAGAACATCATTGGCCAAAGGAAGGCTATAGGTAGAAGGATAAATCGTGGCGAAATTCACCTCCGGGACTACTATAGGGTATTGGCGAGTAGGGTTAAAACCGAGATAAGGAAAGCAAAGAGGAATAATGAGGTAAGGATAGCAAGGGAGGCAAAGACAAACCCCAAAGGATTCTACCAAATGTACCAAACTAAAACACGAGAAAAGATTGGACCAATACGGTCAGACTCCGGCGAGCTCACTGATAACGACGGAGAAATGAGCAATAATTTGAATAAATATTTTTCAACAGTTTTCACCAGCGAAAATTTAAACATGATACCCGAGGCACCGACTCTATTCAGAGATAGTGAAGAAAACAAATTAAGTGAGATAGTAGTGACTAGTAACGATGTTAGTAAGCAAATAGACAAACTAAAGCCTAATAAGTCACCTGGTCCCGATGAGATATTTGCCAGAGTATTAAAGGAATGTAAGGAAGAGCTTAGTATGCCCTTAGCAAAGTTGTTTAACATGTCCTTAAAAACAGGTGTAGTACCAGAATCCTGGAGGATAGCGAATGTAATACCGATCTTCAAGAAGGGGGATAGATCACTATCCTCTAACTACCGCCCAATCAGTCTAACATCAATAGTAGGCAAATTACTGGAAGCAATCATTTCAAACTCTATTCGAAATCACCTGGAGAAGCACAGATTGATCAATGATTCCCAGCATGGCTTCACAAGCGGACGTTCTTGCCTAACTAATCTATTAACATTCTTTTCATCAGTTTTCGAATCAGTGGACGAGGGGCACAATTATGATGTGGTATATCTCGACTTTAGCAAAGCCTTCGACAGAGTACCCCACGAAAGACTAATTAGAAAGGTAGAAGCTCATGGCATCAAAGGTGACATCCTTAAATGGATTAGGGCCTGGTTACAGGACAGGAAACAGCGAGTGAGCATTAACGGCACTAAGTCCCACTGGAGCAACGTCACAAGTGGAGTTCCCCAAGGCTCAGTACTTGGACCATTATTGTTTATTATATACATAAACGACATAGATATCGGCATAGACAGCAACATAAGTAAATTTGCTGATGATACTAAAATAGGACGTGTTATCAAATCTGACGAGGACTCGGCAAAACTACAGGAGGATCTAAACAAATTTTTCGAATGGTCTGAAAAATGGCAGATGAAATTCAACATTGACAAATGTAAAGTACTCAGTATAGGGAATGTAAACAGGGAAACCAGATACCAGATGAACAACGATGCCATAGAGAAATCCGACTGCGAGAGAGATTTAGGAGTAATGATAAGTAGGAACCTTAAGCCAAGTAAACAATGTGTTTTTGCTCGTAACAAGGCTAATAAAGTACTTGGGTTCATACAAAGGAGTGTTAGTTACAAGACTAGCGAGGTCATCCTAAAACTGTATCTTGCTCTTGTGAGACCACACCTGGATTACGCAGTCCAGTTCTGGTCACCGTATTACAGAATGGATATAGAGTCCTTGGAAAGAATCCAGAGGAGAATGACAAGACTAATCCCGGGTATCAGGAACCTTGAGTATAGAGACAGGTTAAAGCATCTTAATTTGCACTCCCTTGAGAGACGTAGAGCGAGGGGCGACCTGATAGAGGTGTATAAATGGAAGGCAGGGCTAAACAAAGGGGACATTACAAAGGTACTCAAATTATCCAACCAGGAGCGAACTCGTAACAATGGTTTTAAATTGGACAAATTTAGATTTAGGCGTGAAATAGGTAAACACTGGTTTGGAAACAGAGTAGTGGATGAATGGAACAAGTTACCAAATATCATCATTAACTCGAATACGCTGAATTGCTTCAAACATAGGTTGGATGCTCATATGAGCAATAGGGGTTGGGTGTAAACGGGACTGCCCAGTATGGGCCAATAGGCCCGCTGCAGTTTCCTCCATTCTTATGTTCTTATGTTCTTACAACCACACCACTACCACCACAAAACATCACACCACTACCACCACAAACCATCACACCACTACCACCACAAGCCATCACACCACTACCACCACAAGCCATCACACCACTACCACCACAAAACATCACACCACTACCACCACAAGCCATCACACCACTACCACCACAAAACATCACACCACTACCACCACAAAACATCACACCACTACCACCACAAACCATCACACCACTACCACCACAAGCCATCACACCACTACCACCACAAAACATCACACCACTACCACCACAAACCATCACACCACAACCACCACCACAGCACAACCAGACACAACACAACACACACTAGAACCACACACAACACACACTAGAACCACACACATCACTACCATCACCACAACACAGACCCGCTAACACCAGACACTGCGGGTAGTGAAAGCGAGTAAGTGTGGGTGGTGAAAGTTCTTCCAGGTGGCGGTGAAGGTGTGGAGGAGAGCAGTGATGTGGATAGTGAAGGTGTGGAGGAGAGCAGTGATGTGGATAGTGAAGGTGTGAAGGAGAGCAGTGATGTGGATAGTGAAGGTGTGGAGCAGAGCAGTGATGTGGATAGTGAAGGTGTGGAGGAGAGCAGTGATGTGGATAGTGAAGGTATGGAGCAGAGCAGTGATGTGGATAGTGAAGGTGTGGAGCAGAGCAGTGATGTGGATAGTGAAGGTGTGGAGCAGAGCAGTGATGTGGATAGTGAAGGTGTAGAGGAGAGCAGTGATGTGGATAGTGAAGGTGTGGAGCAGAGCAGTGATGTGGATAGTGAAGGTGTGGAGTAGAGCAGTGATGTGGATAGTGAGGGTGTGGAGTAGAGCAGTGATGTGGATAGTGAGGATGTGGAGTAGAGCAGTGATGTGGATAGTGAAGGTGTGGAGCAGAGCAGTGATGTGGATAGTGAAGGTGTAGAGGAGAGCAGTGATGTGGATAGTGAGGGTGTGGAGTAGAGCAGTGATGTGGATAGTGAGGGTGTGGAGCAGAGCAGTGCTGTAAATAGTGAGGGTGTGGAGCGAGTGAGGGAGGTGAGATAAGAGTGGAGGGAGAGGGGAAGAGTGAGAGTGATAAAGATGAGGAACAATGGAGTTGTCGGGGAAGGTGAGGGAGAGTATGAGGTGGTGGTGAGGGAGAGAGCGTGGTGGTGGTGGTGAGGGAGAGTATGAGGTGGTGGTGGTGAGGGAGAGTATGAGGTGGTGGTGAGGGAGAGAGCGTGGTGGTGGTGGTGAGGGAGAGTATGAGGTGGTGGTGGTGAGGGAGAGAGCGTGGTGGTGGTGAGGGAGAGAGCGTGGTGGTGGTGAGGGAGAGTATGAGGTGGTGGTGGTGAGGGAGAGAGCGTGGTGGTGGTGGTGGTGAGGGAGAGTATGAGGTGGTGGTGGTGGTGGTGAGGGAGAGTATGAGGTGGTGGTGGTGAGGGAGAGAGCGTGGTGGTGGTGGTGAGGGAGAGTACGAGGTGGTGGTGGTGAGGGAGAGTATGAGGTGGTGAGGGAGAGAGCGTGGTGGTGGTGGAGAGGGAGAGAGCGTAGTGGAGGTGGTGAGGGAGAGAGCGTGGTGGTGGTGGTGAGGGAGAGAGCGTGGTGGAGGTGGTGAGGGAGAGAGCGTGGTGAGGGAGAGAGCGTGGTGGTGGTGGTGAGGGAGAGAGCGTGGTGGTGGTGGTGAGGGAGAGAGCGTGGTGGTGGTGGTGAGGGAGAGAGCGTGGTGGTGGTGAGGGAGAGTATGAGGTGGTGGTGGTGAGGGAGAGAGCGTGGTGGTGGTGAGGGAGAGTATGAGGTGGTGGTGAGGGAGAGTATGAGGTGGTGGTGGTGAGGGAGAGTATGAGGTGGTGGTGGTGAGGGAGAGTATGAGGTGGTGGTGGTGAGGGAGAGAGCGTGGTGGTGGTGGTGAGGGAGAGTATGAGGTGGTGTGGTGGTGAGGGAGAGAGCGTGGTGGTGGTGGTGAGGGAGAGTATGAGGTGGTGTGGTGGTGAGGGAGAGAGCGTGGTGGTGGTGGTGAGGGAGATTATGAGGTGGTGGTGGTGAGGGCGAGTATGAGGTGGTGAGGGAGAGAGCGTGGTGGTGGTGGTGGTGGAGAGGGAGAGAGCGTGGTGGAGGTGGTGAGGGAGAGAGCGTGGTGGTGAGGGAGAGAGCGTGGTGGAGGTGGTGGTGGTGAGGGAGAGAGCGTGGTGGTAGTGGTAAGGGAGAGAGCGTGGTGGTGGTGGTGAGGGAGAGAGCGTGGTGGTGGTGGTGAGGGAGAGAGCGTGGTGGTGGTGGTGAGGGAGAGAGCGTGGTGGTGGTGGTGAGGGAGAGAGCGTGATGGTGGTGAGGGAGAGAGCGTGATGGTGGTGAGGGAGAGAGCGTGGTGGTGGTGGTGAGGGAGAGAGCGTGGTGGTGGTGGTGAGGGAGAGCGTGGTGGTGGTGGTGGTGGAGAGGGAGAGAGCGTGGTGGTGGAGAGGGAGAGAGCGTGGTGGAGGTGGTGGTGGTGAGGGAGAGAGCGTGGTGGAGGTGGTGGTGGTGGTGAGGGAGAGAGCGTGGTGGTGGTGGTGAGGGAGAGAGCGTGGTGGTGGTGGAGAGAGCGTGGTGGTGGTGGTGAGGGAGAGAGCGTGGTGGTGGTGGTGAGGGAGAGAGCGTGGTGGTGGTGGTGAGGGAGAGAGCGTGGTGGTGGTGAGGGAGAGAGCGTGGTGGTGAGGGAGAGAGCGTGGTGGTGGTGAGGGAGAGAGCGTGGTGGTGGTGGTGAGGGAGAGAGCGTGGTGGTGGTGGTGAGGGAGAGAGCGTGGTGGTGGTGGTGAGGGAGAGAGCGTGGTGGTGGTGAGGGAGAGCGTGGTGGTGGTGGTGAGGGAGAGCGTGGTGGTGGTGGTGGTGAGGGAGAGAGCGTGGTGGTGGTGGTGAGGGAGAGAGCATGGTGGTGGTGAGAGAGAGCGTGGTGGTGGTGGTGAGGGA
The DNA here is from genome assembly GCA_958450375.1 of Homarus gammarus. Taxonomy (NCBI): domain Eukaryota; kingdom Metazoa; phylum Arthropoda; class Malacostraca; order Decapoda; family Nephropidae; genus Homarus; species Homarus gammarus. Next base: position 174,445 of record CAUDMG010002577.1, on the reverse strand, counting down.
GAGAGCGTGGTGGTGGTGGTGGTGGTGGTGAGGGAGAGAGCGTGGTGGTGAGGGCGAGAGCGTAGTTGTGGTGGTGAGGGCGAGAGCATGGTGGTGTTGGTGAGGGAGAGAGCGTGGTGGTGGTGGTGGTGGTGAGGGAGAGAGCGTGGTGGTGGTGGTGAGAGAGAGAGCGTGGTGGTGGTGGTGAGAGAGAGAGCGTGGTGGTGGTGGTGAGGGAGAGAGCGTGGTGGTGGTGAGGGAGAGAGCGTGGTGGTGGTGGTGGTGAGGGAGAGAGCGTGGTGGTGGTGGTGAGGGAGAGAGCGTAGTGGTGGTGGTGAGGGAGAGAGCGTGGTGGTGGTGGTGAGAGAGAGAGCGTGGTGGTGGTGGTGAGAGAGAGAGCGTGGTGGTGGTGGTGAGGGAGAGAGCGTGGTGGTGGTGGTGAGGGAGAGAGCGTGGTGGTGGTGGTGGTGGTGAGGGAGAGAGCGTGGTGGTGGTGGTGGTGAGGGAGAGAGCGTGGTGGTGGTGGTGAGGGAGAGAGCGTGGTGGTGGTGGTGAGGGAGAGAGCGTAGTGGTGGTGGTGAGGGAGAGAGCGTGGTGGTGAGGGAGAGAGCGTGGTGGTGGTGGTGAGAGAGAGCGTGGTGGTGGTGGTGAGAGAGAGAGCGTGGTGGTGAGGGAGAGAGCGTGGTGGTGGTGGTGAGGGAGAGAGCGTGGTGGTGGTGGTGAGGGAGAGAGCGTGGTGGTGGTGGTGAGGGAGAGCGTGGTGGTGGTGGTGAGGGAGAGCGCGTGGTGGTGGTGGTGAGGGAGAGAGCGTGGTGGTGGTGGTGAGAGAGAGAGCGTGGTGGTGGTGGTGAGGGAGAGAGCGTGGTGGTGGTGGTGAGGAGAGAGCGGGGTGGTGGTGGTGAGGGAGAGAGCGTGGTGGTGGTGGTGAGGGAGAGAGCGTAGTGGTGGTGGTGAGGGAGAGAGCGTGGTGGTGGTGGTGAGAGAGAGAGCGTGGTGGTGGTGGTGAGAGAGAGAGCGTGGTGGTGGTGGTGAGGGAGAGAGCGTGGTGGTGGTGGTGAGGGAGAGAGCGTGGTGGTGGTGGTGAGGGAGAGAGCGTGGTGGTGGTGGTGGTGAGGGAGAGAGCGTGGTGGTGGTGGTGAGGGAGAGAGCGTGGTGGTGGTGGTGAGGGAGAGAGCGTAGTGGTGGTGGTGAGGGAGAGAGCGTGGTGGTGGTGGTGAGGGAGAGAGCGTGGTGGTGGTGGTGAGAGAGAGAGCGTGGTGGTGGTGGTGAGAGAGAGAGCGTGGTGGTGGTGGTGAGAGAGAGAGCGTGGTGGTGGTGGTGAGGGAGAGAGCGTGGTGGTGGTGGTGAGGGAGAGAGCGTGGTGGTGGTGGTGAGGGAGAGAGCGTGGTGGTGGTGGTGAGGGAGAGAGCGTGGTGGTGGTGGTGAGGGAGAGAGCGTGGTGGTGGTGGTGAGGGAGAGAGCGTGGTGGTGGTGAGGGAGAGAGCGTGGTGGTGGTGGTGAGGGAGAGCGTGGTGGTGGTGGTGAGGGAGAGAGCGTGGTGGTGGTGAGGGAGAGAGCGTGGTGGTGGTGAGGGAGAGGGCGTGGTGGTGGTGAGGGAGAGGGCGTGGTGGTGGTGATGAGGGAGAGAGCGTGGTGGTGGTGGTGAGGGAGAGAGCGTGGTGGTGGTGGTGAGGGAGAGAGCGTGTGGTGGTGTGTGTGTTACCTGTAATACAGTATATCCACACACCTTATTAATACACATACACCTCATTCATAACATATTTACACCGTCAAATATACACCTCGCTATCCTTAATGTATCCCTCTGGCCACCTCACCTCAATGGGGGTGAGGTGGCCAGCGGGGACCAGTGTGGCCACAACCTGGTCATACCTGCAGTGTGTGTGTGAGGGGGAGGGGGGGAGGGACTTAACGAGTGAAAGTTTTCATTGGAGTAGAGAGAGTGTGGATCCCTCTCTCTACCCAACAAGCACAAACTCTTGAAGGGAAAAGTTATGAGGGGTCAGATTTAGGGTGGGTTATAAAATCTGGGGAAGGGAGGGTAGGGGGGGGAAGGAAAATGAGGGGGGGAGACGAGGAGGAAGGGGGAAGAGGGGGGGAGGGAGGGGGAGGAGAGTGGGAGTTAGATGTGGAGGGAGTGTGAAGTGTAACAGGGGGTACACGCCCCCCCCCCATCCGTGACCCTCCCCCTTCCCTCTCCAGCTCCAATACCACCACCATCACTCACCATACACCTACCACCATCAGTCACCATACACCTACCGCCATCACTCACCACACACCTACCACCATCAGTCACCACACACCTACCGCCATCAGCCACCACACACCTACCACCATCAGTCACCACACACCTACCGCCATCACTCACCACACACCTACCACCATCAGTCACCACACACCTACCGCCATCAGTCACCACACACCTCCCACCATGAGTCACCACACACCTACCGCCATCACTCACCACACACCTACCGCCATCACTCACCACACACCTACCGCCATCAGTCACCACACACCTACCGCCATCAGTCACCACCCCAACTACCACCATCAGTCACCACACACCTACCACCATCAGTCACCACATACCTACCACCATCAGTCACCACATACCTACCACCATCAGTCACCACACACCTACCACCACAACCACTGGGAAGTACCAGCAGTTACAACAACAAAAGTAACATGCACACACAACCGTCTTACTGTAAACACAAGGCGATCACCATCACACTTGCCTCTACCACCACCACAACTGCCTCTACCACCACACCTGCCTCTACCACCACAACTGCCTCTACCACCACCACCACACTTGCCTCTACCACCACCACCATACCAACCTTTACTAATAATGGTTGCCCCTCGTGTAACGAGGATGGCCGACCCAAGGGCTACCTAGGCGTTTTTTTGTTTAAGGTGTAGAAGATATCGCCAACACAACAACCACACCCTGAGTTAACGAGTTGCATGACCCAGTGTTTAATGTGTAGAAGCTGTCGCCAACACAACAACCACACCCTGAGTTAACGAGTTGCATGACCCAGTGTTTAAGGTGTAGAAGCTGTCGCCAACACAACAACCACACCCTGAGTTAACGAGTTGCATGACCCAGTGTTTAATGTGTAGAAAGCTGTCGCCAACCACACCCTGAGTTAACGAGCTGCATGACCCAGTGTTTAAGGTGTAGAAGCTGTCGCCAACACAACAACCACACCCTGAGTTAACGAGTTGCATGACCCAGTGTCAAGGAATAGTCCCAGAAGACCGGACAACTCGCCAACTGTACTGGCTGACCATTACCCCGGAACACGATCCGCAAATCGTTTAACATCCAGGTTCCCAATTACTGCTGGATAGACAGAGGCAAATGGCGTAACGAAACTTATCCATAGTTTCACCCTGCCCGGGGATCGAATCCGGGTCCGTTCGTTTGCTGGCCATTACACCGTAGGTCGCCACACCTAGACCACCACAGCCTCAACTATCAAGATACAATAAAAGACCACAGGAGGCGAGGTCCAGAGGAGTGTGGTGGTGGTGGCCCACGTGTAAGGTAGCCAGCAGCCCCCAGGGTAGTGATGGAGTCCACGTGGAGTCTCCCTACCGACACACACACACACTGGACAGCTAGGAGAAGCTACCATGGTTGCTTCTCCTGTGGTTGAGTGACAGGTGAACACATCTGGCGAGCCTGGAGGAGGGGGGGGGGAAGACGTCGTCAACCCCAGCAGTAGGTCCTTCCTCAGTAGTCACCGCCGGCATAAACAAGTCATCATCCTCAGGGCAGATCACCCAAGTTCCTCCCACAACAGGATACACCAGGACCCCCCTCCTTCCCTCACCTAAGTCTCTCCCCTCCTCACCTCCTGCCCCCTCCCTTCTTCCTACCCACATCTCCTTCACCACACTCCGGTCCCTCCACCTCCTGCCCCCCCCCCTCCCTCCTCACCTCCTTCCTACCCACACCTCCCCCATCACACTTCGGCCCCTCCACCTCCTGCCCCCTCCCTCCTCACCTCATTCCTACCCACACCTCCCCCACCACACCTCCTCCACCAAAATACCTAACCTAACCTTCCCCAGAACATCCCAGGCAAGACCCGAGCCTCAATCACCCACCCGTTATGCCTACACACACCACTACAATACTTCACCCAGTTCAAGTCTCATGACATTTTCGTCCCCCGCTCCCAGGTGACCAGGCTAGGTATCGTCATCTCCCCCTCCAAGGTATAGTCATCTCTCCCCCCACAGGTATAGTCATCTCCCCCTCCCGGGTATAGTCATCTCTCCCTCCCGGGTATAGTCATCTCTCCCTCCCGGGTATAGTCATCTCCCCCTCCCGGGTATCGTCATCTCCCCCTTTCAGGCATAGTCATCTCCCCCTCTCAGGTATAGTCAACTCCCCCCGAAGGTATAGTCTTCTCCCCCTCCCAGGTAGAGTCATCTCCCCCCGCAGGGATAGTCATCTCCTCCGAAGGTATCGTCACCTCCCCACCCAGGTATCGTAGATCGTGTTAAGGCAGCAGTTACCCCTATAAGAGTGATAACAGGCACACGTTATCTCCACTCAGGCACCTCACACGCCTTATGTTACCTGAAGCCTTAATTACCTCACCAACAATAATGATAATTGCTACAACAATAATAATAATAACTACAACAACAACAATAACTACAACAACAACAATAATAATAACTACTACAACAACAACAATAATAATAATAATAATAATATTAATAATAATAATAACAACAACAACAACAATAACAACAACAACAACACAGGAGCCTACAGTACGCATCTGGTGACCACGACCCCAGCCGTCTACACTCCACCCTGCCCCACCCCACCTGTAAACTGTAGTAGTCTCCTCCCCGAGTCTAACAGGAAGTGATTCTTGTTGTCTGAGGCTGTGTTGTCTGTGGCTGTGTTGTCTGAGACTGTGTTGTCTGAGGCTGTGTTGTCTGAGGCTGTGTTGTCTGTGGCTGTGTTGTCTAAGGCTGTGTTGTCTGAGGCTGTGTTGTCTGAGGCTGTGTTGTCTGAGGCTGTGTTGTCTATGGCTGTGTTCTCTGAGGCTGTGTTGTCTGAGGCTGTGTTGTCTGAGGCTGTGTTGTCTGAGGCTGTGTTGTCTGAGGCTGTGTTGTCTAAGGCTGTGTTGTCTGTGACTGTGTTGTCTGAGGCTGTGTTGTCTGAGGCTGTGTTGTCTGTGGCTGTGTTGTCTGAGGCTGTGTTGTCTGTGGCTGTGTTGTCTGAGGCTGTGTTGTCTGTGGCTGTGTTGTCTGAGGCTGTGTTGTCTGTGACTGTGTTGTCTGAGGCTGTGTTGTCTATGGCTGTGTTGTCTGAGGCTGTGTTGTCTGAGGCTGTGTTGTCTGTGGCTGTGTTGTCTGAGGCTGTGTTGTCTGTGACTGTGTTGTCTGAGGCTGTGTTGTCTGTGACTGTGTTGTCTGAGGCTGTGTTGTCTATGGCTGTGTTGTCTGAGGCTGTGTTGTCTGTGACTGTGTTGTCTGAGGCTGTGTTGCCTATGGCTGTGTTGTCTGAGGCTGTGTTGTCTGAGGCTGTGTTGTCTGTGGCTGTGTTGTCTGAGGCTGTGTTGTCTGAGGCTGTGTTGTCTGAGGCTGTGTTGTCTAAGGCTGTGTTGTCTGTGACTGTGTTGTCTGAGGCTGTGTTGTCTGAGGCTGTGTTGTCTGTGGCTGTGTTGTCTAAGGCTGTGTTGTCTGAGGCTGTGTTGTCTGCGGCTGTGTTGTCTGAGGCTGTGTTGTCTGTGGCTGTGTTGTCTGAGGCTGTGTTGTCTGAGGCTGTGTTGTCTATGGCTGTGTTGTCTGAAGCTGTGTTGTCTGAGGCTGTGTTGTCTATGGCTGTGTTGTCTGAGGCTGTGTTGTCTGTGGCTGTGTTGTCTAAGGCTGTGTTGCCTGAGGCTGTGTTGTCTGAGGCTGTGTTGTCTGAGGCTGTGTTGTCTGAGGCTGTGTTGTCCGAGGCTGTGTTGCCTGTGGCTGTGTTGTCCGAGGCTGTGTTGTCTGAGGCTGTGTTGTCTGAGGCTGTGTTGTCTGAGGCTGTGTTGTCTGTGGCTGTGTTGTCTGAGGCTGTGTTGCCTGAGGCTGTGTTGTCTGAGGCTGTGTTGCCTGAGGCTGTGTTGTCTGAGGCTGTGTTGTCTGAGACTGTGTTGTCTATGGCTGTGTTGTCTGAGACTGTGTTGTCTGTGGCTGTGTTGTCTGAGGCTGTGTTGTCTGAGCTGAGGCTGTGTTGTCTGAGGCTGTGTTGTCTGTGGCTGTGTTGTCTGAGGCTGTGTTGTCTGTGGCTGTGTTGCCTGAGGCTGTGTTGCCTGAGGCTGTGTTGTCTGAGGCTGTGTTGTCTGAGGCTGTGTTGCCTGAGGCTGTGTTGCCTGAGGCTGTGTTGCCTGAGGCTGTGTTGTCTATGGCTGTGTTGTCTATGGCTGTGTTGTCTAAGGCTGTGTTGTCTGTGGCTGTGTTGTCTAAGGCTGTGTTGTCTGAGGCTGTGTTGTCTGAGGCTGTGTTGTCTGAGGCTGTGTTGTCTGAGGCTGTGTTGCCTGAGGCTGTGTTGTCTGAGGCTGTGTTGTCTGAGGCTGTGTTGCCTGAGGCTGTGTTGTCTGAGGCTGTGTTGCCTGAGGCTGTGTTGCCTGAGGCTGTGTTGTCTATGGCTGTGTTGTCTGAGGCTGTGTTGTCTGAGGCTGTGTTGTCTGAGGCTGTGTTGTCTGAGGCTGTGTTGCCTGAGGCTGTGTTGCCTGAGGCTGTGTTGTCTGTGGCTGTGTTGTCTGAGACTGTGTTGTCTGAGGCTGTGTTGTCTGAGGCTGTGTTGCCTGAGGCTGTGTTGTCTGTGGCTGTGTTGTCTGTGGCTGTGTTGTCTGTGGCTGTGTTGCCTGAGGCTGTGTTGCCTGAGGCTGTGTTGTCTGAGGCTGTGTTGTCTGAGGCTGTGTTGTCTGTGACTGTGTTGTCTGAGGCTGTGTTGTCTGAGACTGTGTTGTCTGAGGCTGGGTTGTCTGAGGCTGTGTTGTCTGTGACTGTGTTGTCTGAGGCTGTGTTGTCTGAGGCTGTGTTGTCTGAGGCTGTGTTGCCTGAGGCTGTGTTGTCTGAGGCTGTGTTGTCTGAGGCTGTGTTGTCTGAGGCTGTGTTGTCTGTGACTGTGTTGCCTGTGGCTGTGTTGTCTGAGACTGTGTTGTCTGAGGCTGTGTTGTCTGTGGCTGTGTTGTCTGAGGCTGTGTTGTCTGTGGCTGTGTTGCCTGTGGCTGTGTTGTCTGAGGCTGTGTTGTCTGAGGCTGTGTTGTCTGTGGCTGTGTTGTCTGTGGCTGTGTTGTCTGAGGCTGTGTTGTCTGTGGCTGTGTTGTCTGTGGCTGTGTTGCCTGTGGCTGTGTTGCCTGTGGCTGTGTTGTCTGTGGCTGTGTTGTCTGAGGCTGTGTTGTCTGAGGCTGTGTTGTCTATGGCTGTGTTGTCTGAGGCTGTGTTGTCTATGGCTGTGTTGTCTGAGGCTGTGTTGTCTGAGGCTGTGTTGTCTGAGTCTGTGTTGTCTGAGGCTGTGTTGTCTGAGACTGTGTTGTCTGAGGCTGTGTTGCCTGAGGCTGTGTTGCCTGAGGCTGTGTTGCCTGAGACTGTGTTGTCTGAGGCTGTGTTGTCTGAGGCTGTGTTGTCTGAGGCTGTGTTGTCTGAGACTGTGTTGTCTGTGCTGTTGCCTGTGGCTGTGGTGCCTGAGGCTGTGGTGCCTGAGGCTGTGTTGTCTGAGGCTGTGTTGTCTGAGGCTGTGTTGTCTGAGGCTGTGTTGCTGTGCCTGAGGCTGTGTTGTCTGTGCTGAGGCTGTGTGTCTGTGCCTGGGCGTGCTGTCTGAGGCTGTGTTGCCTGAGCCTGTGTTGTCTGAGGCTGTGTTGTCTGAGGCTGTGTTGTCTGTGGCTGTGTTGTCTGAGGCTGTGTTGTCTGAGGCTGTGTTGTCTGAGGCTGTGTTGTCTGAGGCTGTGTTGCCTGAGGCTGTGTTGCCTGAGGCTGTGTCTGAGGCTGTGTTGTCTGTTGATGAGGCTGCGTATCTGTTGCTGAGGCTGTGTGCTGTGTTGTCTGAGGCTGTGTTGCTGTGTGCTGAGGCTGTGTTGTCTGAGGCTGTGTCGCCTGTGGCTGTGTTGCCTGTGGCTGTGTTGCCTGAGGCTGTGTTGTCTGTTGCCTGAGGCTGTGTTGTCGGAGGCTGTGTTGTCGGAGGCTGTGTTGCCTGTGGCTGTGTTGTCTGTGGGTGTGTTGCCTGTGGCTGTGTTGTCTGAGGCTGTGTTGTCTGTGGCTGTGTTGTCTGTGGCTGTGTTGTCTGAGGCTGTGTTGTCTGAGACTGTGTTGCCTGAGGCTGTGTTGTCTGAGGCTGTGTTGTCTGAGGCTGTGTTGTCTGTGGCTGTGTTGTCTGAGACTGTGTTGTCTGTGGCTGTGTTGTCTGAGGCTGTGTTGTCTGTGGCTGTGTTGTCTGTGGCTGTGTTGTCTGAGGCTGTGTTGCCTGAGGCTGTGTTGCCTGTGGCTGTGTTGTCTGAGGCTGTGTTGCCTGTGGCTGTGTTGTCTGAGGCTGTGTTGCCTGTGGCTGTGTTGCCTGTGGCTGTGTTGTCTGAGGCTGTGTTGCTGGGCTGTGTTGCTGTGGCTGTGTTGCCTGTGGCTGTGTTGCTGGCTGTGTTGCTGAGGCTGTGTTGCCTGAGGCTGTGTTGCTGAGGCTGTGTTGTCTGAGCTGTGTTGCTGAGGCTGTGTTGTCTGAGGCTGTGTTGCCTGAGGCTGTGTTGTCTGAGGCTGTGTTGTCTGAGGCTGTGTTGCCTGAGGCTGTGTTGTCTGAGGCTGTGTTGCCTGAGGCTGTGTTGTCTGAGGCTGTGTTGTCTGAGGCTGTGTTGCCTGTGGCTGTGTTGCCTGAGGCTGTGTTGTCTGAGGCTGTGTTGTCTGAGGCTGTGTTGTCTGAGGCTGTGTTGTCTGAGGCTGTGTTGTCTGAGGCTGTGTTGTCTGTTGCCTGAGGCTGTGTTGTCTGTTGCCTGAGGCTGTGTTGTCTGTTGCCTGAGGCCGTGCTGTCTGAGGCTGTGTTGCCTGAGACTGTGTTGTCTGAGGCTGTGTTGTCTGAGGCTGTGTTGTCTGAGGCTGTGTTGTCTGTTGCCTGAGGCTGTGTTGTCTGTTGCCTGAGGCTGTGTTGTCTGAGGCTGTGTTGTCTGAGGCTGTGTTGCCTGAGGCTGTGTTGCCTGAGGCTGTGCTGTCTGAGGCTGTGTTGTCTGTTGTATGAGGCTGCGTTATCTGTTGCCTGAGGCTGTGTTGCTGTGTTGTCTGAGGCTGTGTTGCTGTGTTGTCTGAGGCTGTGTTGTCTGAGGCTGTGTCGCCTGTGGCTGTGTTGCCTGTGGCTGTGTTGCCTGAGGCTGTGTTGTCTGTTGCCTGAGGCTGTGTTGTCGGAGGCTGTGTTGTCGGAGGCTGTGTTGCCTGTGGCTGTGTTGTCTGTGGGTGTGTTGCCTGTGGCTGTGTTGTCTGAGGCTGTGTTGTCTGTGGCTGTGTTGTCTGTGGCTGTGTTGTCTGAGGCTGTGTTGTCTGAGACTGTGTTGCCTGAGGCTGTGTTGTCTGAGGCTGTGTTGTCTGAGGCTGTGTTGTCTGTGGCTGTGTTGTCTGAGACTGTGTTGTCTGTGGCTGTGTTGTCTGAGGCTGTGTTGTCTGTGGCTGTGTTGTCTGTGGCTGTGTTGTCTGAGGCTGTGTTGCCTGAGGCTGTGTTGCCTGTGGCTGTGTTGTCTGAGGCTGTGTTGCCTGTGGCTGTGTTGTCTGAGGCTGTGTTGCCTGTGGCTGTGTTGCCTGTGTTGTCTGTGGCTGTGTTGTCTGAGGCTGTGTTGCCTGTGGCTGTGTTGCCTGTGGCTGTGTTGCCTGAGGCTGTGTTGCCTGTGGCTGTGTTGCCTGTGGCTGTGTTGTCTGAGGCTGTGTTGCCTGTGGCTGTGTTGCCTGAGGGTGTGTTGTCTGAGGCTGTGTTGTCTGAGACTGTTGCCTGAGGCTGTGTTGTCTGAGGCTGTGTTGCCTGTGGCTGTGTTGTCTGAGACTGTTGTCTGAGGCTGTGTTGTCTGAGGCTGTGTGCCTGTGGCTGTGTTGCCTGAGGCTGTGTTGTCTGAGGCTGTGTTGCCTGTGGCTGTGTTGCCTGAGGCTGTGTTGTCTGAGGCTGTGTTGCCTGTGGCTGTGTTGCCTGAGGCTGTTGCCTGAGGCTGTGTTGTCTGAGGCTGTGTTGCCTGTGGCTGTGTTGTCTGAGGCTGTGTTGCCTGAGGCTGTGTTGCCTGAGGCTGTGTTGTCTGAGGCTGTGTTGTCTGAGGCTGTGTTGCCTGAGGCTGTGGTGTCTGAGGCTGTGTTGTCTGAGGCTGTGTTGCCTGTGGCGGTGTTGCCTGTAGCTGTGTTGCCTGTGGCTGTGTTGTCTGAGGCTGTGTTGCCTGTGGCGGTGTTGCCTGTAGCTGTGTTGCCTGTGGCTGTGTTGTCTGTGGCTGTGTTGTCTATGGCTGTGTTGCCCGAGGCTGTGTTGTCTGAGGCTGTGTTGCCTGAGGCTGTGTTGCCTGTGGCTGTGTTACCTGTGACTGTGTTGCCTGAGGCTGTGTTGCCTGAGGCTGTGTTGTCTGAGGCTGTGTTGCCTGTGGCTGTGTTGCCTGTGTTGTCTGTGGCTGTGTTGTCTGAGGCTGTGTTGCCTGTGGCTGTGTTGCCTGTGGCTGTGTTGCCTGAGGCTGTGTTGCCTGTGGCTGTGTTGCCTGTGGCTGTGTTGTCTGAGGCTGTGTTGCCTGTGGCTGTGTTGCCTGAGGCTGTGTTGTCTGAGGCTGTGTTGTCTGAGACTGTTGCCTGAGGCTGTGTTGTCTGAGGCTGTGTTGCCTGTGGCTGTGTTGTCTGAGACTGTTGTCTGAGGCTGTGTTGTCTGAGGCTGTGTGCCTGTGGCTGTGTTGCCTGAGGCTGTGTTGTCTGAGGCTGTGTTGCCTGTGGCTGTGTTGCCTGAGGCTGTTGCCTGAGGCTGTGTTGTCTGAGGCTGTGTTGCCTGTGGCTGTGTTGTCTGAGGCTGTGTTGCCTGAGGCTGTGTTGCCTGAGGCTGTGTTGTCTGAGGCTGTGTTGTCTGAGGCTGTGTTGCCTGAGGCTGTGGTGTCTGAGGCTGTGTTGTCTGAGGCTGTGTTGCCTGTGGCGGTGTTGCCTGTAGCTGTGTTGCCTGTGGCTGTGTTGTCTGAGGCTGTGTTGCCTGTGGCGGTGTTGCCTGAAGCTGTGTTGCCTGTGGCTGTGTTGTCTGTGGCTGTGTTGTCCATGGCTGTGTTGCCCGAGGCTGTGTTGTCTGAGGCTGTGTTGCCTGTGGCGGTGTTGCCTGTAGCTGTGTTGCCTGAGGTTGTGTTGTCTGAAGCTGTGTTGCATGTGGCTGTGTTGCCTGTGGCTGTGTTGCCTGAGGCTGTGTTGCCTGTGGCTGTGTTACCTGTGACTGTGTTGCCTGAGGCTGTGTTGTCTGAGGCTGTGTTGCCTGAGGCTGTGTTGCCTGAGGCTGTGTTGTCTGTGGCTGTGTTGTCTGTGACTGTGTTGTCTGTGGCTGTGTTGTCTGAGGCTGTGTTGCCTGAGGCTGTGTTGCCTGTGGCGGTGTTGCCTGTAGCTGTGTTGCCTGAGGCTGTGTTGTCTGAGGTTGTGTTATCTGAAGCTGTGTTGCATGTGGCTGTGTTGCCTGTGGCTGTGTTGCCTGAGGTTGTGTTGCCTGTGGCTGTGTTGTCTGAGGCTGTGTTACCTGTGACTGTGTTGCCTGAGGCTGTGTTGCCTGAGGCTGTGTTGTCTGAGGCTGTGTTGCCTGAGGCTGTGTTGCCTGAGGCTGTGTAGTCTGAGGCTGTGTTTTCTGAGGCTGTGTTGTCTGTGGCTGTGTTGTCTGTGGCTGTGTTGTCTGAGGCTGTGTTGTCTGTGACTGTGTTGTCTGTGGCTGTGTTGTCTGAGGCTGTGTTGTCTGAGGCTGTGTTGCCTGAGGCTGTGTTGCCTGAGGCTGTGTTGCCTGAGGCTGTGTTGTCGGAGGCTGTGTTGCCTGAGGCTGTGTTGCCTGAGGCTGTGTTGTCCGAGGCTGTGTTGTCCGAGGCTGTGTTGCCCGAGGCTGTGTTGCCTGAGGCTGTGCTGTCTGAGGCTGTGCTGTCTGAGGCTGTGTTGTCTGAGGCTGTGTTGTCTGAGGCTGTGTTGCCTGAGGCTGTGTTGCCTGAGGCTGTGTTGCCTGAGGCTGTGTTGTCTGAGGCTGTGTTGCCTGTGGCTGTGTTGTCTGAGGCTGTGTTGTCTGAGGCTGTGTTGTCTGAGGCTGTGTTGCTTGAGGCTGTGGTGTCTGAGGCTGTGTTGTCTGAGGCTGTGTTGCCTGAGGCTGTGTTGCCTGAGGCTGTGTTGTCTGAGGCTTTGTTGCCTGAAGCTGTGTTGCCTGTGGCGGTGTTGCCTGAAGCTGTGTTGCCTGTGGCGGTGTTGCCTGTAGCTGTGTTGCCTGAGGCTGTGTTGTCTGAGAATGTGTTGTCTGAGGCTGTGTTGCCTGAGGCTGTGTTGTCTGAGGATATGTTGTCTGAGGCTGTGTTGTCTGAGGCTGTGTTGTCTGAGGCTGTGTTGCCTGAGGCTGTGTTGTCTGAGGCTGTGTTGCCTGAGGCTGTGTTGCCTGAGGCTGTGTTGTCTGAGGCTGTGTTGTCTGAGGCTGTGTTGTCTGTGGCTGTGTTGTCTGTTGCCTGAGGCTGTGTTGCCTGAGGCTGTGTTGTCTGAGGCTGTGTTGTCTGAGGCTGTGTTGTCTGTTGCCTGAGGCTGTGTTGTCTGTTGCCTGAGGCCGTGCTGTCTGAGGCTGTGTTGCCTGAGACTGTGTTGTCTGAGGCTGTGTTGTGTGAGGCTGTGTTGTCTGTTGCCTGTGGCCGTGCTGTCTGAGGCTGTGTTGCCTGAGGCTGTGTTGTCTGAGGCTGTGCTGTCTGAGGCTGTGTTGTCTGAGGCTGTGTTGCCTGAGGCTGTGTTGTCTGAGGCTGTGTTGCCTGAGGCTGTGTTGTCTGAGGCTGTGTTGCCTGAGGCTGTGCTGTCTGAGGCTGTGTTGTCTGTTGTATGAGGCTGCGTTATGTGTTGCCTGAGGCTGTGTTGCTGTGTTGTCTGAGGCTGTGTTGTCTGAGGCTGTGTCGCCTGTGGCTGTGTTGCCTGTGGCTGTGTTGCCTGAGGCTGTGTTGTCTGTTGCCTGAGGCTGTGTTGTCGGAGGCTGTGTTGTCGGAGGCTGTGTTGTCTGAGGCTGTGTTGTCTGTGGCTGTGTTGTCTGTGGGTGTGTTGCCTGTGGCTGTGTTGTCTGAGGCTGTGTTGTCTGTGGCTGTGTTGTCTGAGGCTGTGTTGTCTGAGGCTGTGTTGTCTGAGACTGTGTTGCCTGTGGCTGTGTTGTCTGAGGCTGTGTTGTCTGAGGCTGTGTTGTCTGTGGCTGTGTTGTCTGAGACTGTGTTGCCTGTGTCTGTGTTGTCTGTGGCTGTGTTGTCTGAGGCTGTGTTGTCTGTGGCTGTGTTGTCTGTGGCTGTGTTGTCTGAGGCTGTGTTGCCTGAGGCTGTGTTGCCTGTGGCTGTGTTGTCTGAGGCTGTGTTGCCTGTGGCTGTGTTGTCTGAGGCTGTGTTGCCTGTGGCTGTGTTGCCTGTGGCTGTGTTGCCTGTGTTGTCTGTGGCTGTGTTGTCTGAGGCTGTGTTGCCTGTGGCTGTGTTGCCTGTGGCTGTGTTGCCTGAGGCTGTGTTGCCTGTGGCTGTGTTGCCTGTGGCTGTGTTGCCTGTGGCTGTGTTGTCTGAGGCTGTATTGTCTGAGGCTGTGTTGCCTGTGGCTGTGTTGCCTGAGGCTGTGTTGTCTGAGGCTGTGTTGTCTGAGACTGTTGCCTGAGGCTGTGTTGTCTGAGGCTGTGTTGCCTGTGGCTGTGTTGTCTGAGACTGTTGTCTGTGGCTGTGTTGTCTGAGGCTGTGTTGTCTGAGGCTGTGTGCCTGTGGCTGTGTTGCCTGAGGCTGTGTTGTCTAAGGCTGTGTTGCTGTGGCTGTGTTGCCTGAGGCTGTTGCCTGAGGCTGTGTTGTCTGAGGCTGTGTTGCCTGTGGCTGTGTTGTCTGAGGCTGTGTTGCCTGAGGCTGTGTTGTCTGAGGCTGTGTTGTCTGAGGCTGTGTTGCCTGAGGCTGTGTTGCCTGTGGCTGTGTTGTCTGAGGCTGTGTTGTCTGAGGCTGTGTTGTCTGAGGCTGTGTTGCCTGTGGCGGTGTTGCCTGTAGCTGTGTTGCCTGTGGCTGTGTTGTCTGAGGCTGTGTTGCCTGTGGCGGTGTTGCCTGTAGCTGTGTTGCCTGTGGCTGTGTTGTCTGTGGCTGTGTTGTCTGTGGCTGTGTTGCCCGAGGCTGTGTTGTCTGAGGCTGTGTTGCCCGAGGCTGTGTTGCCTGTGGCGGTGTTGCCTGTAGCTGTGTTGCCTGAGGTTTGTGTTGTCTGAAGCTGTGTTGCATGTGGCTGTGTTGCCTGTGGCTGTGTTGCCTGAGGCTGTGTTGCCTGTGGCTGTGTTGTCTGAGGCTGTGTTACCTGTGACTGTGTTGCCTGAGGCTGTGTTGTCTGAGGCTGTGTTGTCTGAGGCTGTGTTGCCTGAGGCTGTGTTGCCTGAGGCTGTGTTGCCTGAGGCTGTGTTGTCTGAGGCTGTGTTGTCTGTGACTGTGTTGTCTGTGGCTGTGTTGTCTGAGGCTGTGTTGCCTGAGGCTGTGTTGCCTGTGGTGGTGTTGCCTGTAGCTGTGATGCCTGAGGCTGTGTTGTCTGAGGTTGTGTTATCTGAAGCTGTGTTGCCTGTGGCTGTGTTGCCTGAGGCTGTGTTGCCTGTGGCTGTGTTGCCTGTGGCTGTGTTACCTGTGACTGTGTTGCCTGAGGCTGTGTTGCCTGAGGCTGTGTTGCCTGAGGCTGTGTTGTCTGAGGCTGTGTTTTCTGAGGCTGTGTTGTCTGTGGCTGTGTTGTCTGAGGCTGTGTTGTCTGTGACTGTGTTGTCTGTGGCTGTGTTGTCTGAGGCTGTGTTGTCTGAGGCTGTGTTGTCTGAGGCTGTGTTGTCGGAGGCTGTGTTGCCTGAGGCTGTGTTGCCTGAGGCTGTGTTGTCGGAGGCTGTGTTGCCTGAGGCTGTGTTGCCCGAGGCTGTGTTGTCCGAGGCTGTGTTGTCCGAGGCTGTGTTGTCGGAGGCTGTGTTGTCGGAGGCTGTGTTGTCGGAGGCTGTGTTGCCTGAGGCTGTGTTGCCTGAGGCTGTGTTGTCTGTGGCTGTGTTGTCTGTGGCTGTGTTGTCTGTGGCTGTGTTGTCTGAGGCTGTGTTGTCTGTGGCTGTGTTGTCTGTGGCTGTGTTGCCTGTGGCTGTGTTGCCTGTGGCTGTGTTGTCTGTGGCTGTGTTGTCTGAGGCTGTGTTGTCTGAGGCTGTGTTGTCTATGGCTGTGTTGTCTGAGGCTGTGTTGTCTGAGGCTGTGTTGTCTATGGCTGTGTTGTCTGAGGCTGTGTTGCCTGTGACTGTGTTGCCTGAGGCTGTGTTGTCTGAGGCTGTGTTGTCTGAGACTGTGTTGTCTGAGACTGTGTTGTCTGAGGCTGTGTTGCCTGAGGCTGTGTTGCCTGAGGCTGTGTTGCCTGAGACTGTGTTGTCTGAGGCTGTGTTGTCTGAGGCTGTGTTGTCTGAGGCTGTGTTGTCTGAGACTGTGTTGTCTGTGGCTGTGTTGCCTGTGGCTGTGGTGCCTGAGGCTGTGGTGCCTGAGGCTGTGTTGTCTGAGGCTGTGTTGTCTGAGGCTGTGTTGTCTGAGGCTGTGTTGTCTGAGGCTGTGTTGTCTGTTGCCTGAGGCTGTGTTGTCTGTTGCCTGAGGCCGTGCTGTCTGAGGCTGTGTTGCCTGAGACTGTGTTGTCTGAGGCTGTGTTGTCTGAGGCTGTGTTGTCTGAGGCTGTGTTGTCTGTTGCCTGAGGCTGTGTTGTCTGTTGCCTGAGGCTGTGTTGTCTGAGGCTGTGTTGTCTGAGGCTGTGTTGCCTGAGGCTGTGTTGCCTGAAGCTGTGCTGTCTGAGGCTGTGTTGTCTGTTGTATGAGGCTGCGTATCTGTTGCCTGAGGCTGTGTTGCTGTGTTGTCTGAGGCTGTGTTGTCTGAGGCTGTGTCGCCTGTGGCTGTGTTGCCTGTGGCTGTGTTGCCTGAGGCTGTGTTGTCTGTTGCCTGAGGCTGTGTTGTCGGAGGCTGTGTTGTCGGAGGCTGTGTTGCCTGTGGCTGTGTTGTCTGAGGCTGTGTTGTCTGTGGCTGTGTTGCCTGTGGCTGTGTTGTCTGAGGCTGTGTTGTCTGTGGCTGTGTTGTCTGTGGCTGTGTTGTCTGAGGCTGTGTTGTCTGAGACTGTGTTGTCTGAGGCTGTGTTGTCTGAGGCTGTGTTGTCTGTGGCTGTGTTGTCTGAGACTGTGTTGTCTGTGACTGTGTTGTCTGTGGCTGTGTTGTCTGAGGCTGTGTTGTCTGTGGCTGTGTTGTCTGTGGCTGTGTTGCCTGAGGCTGTGTTGCCTGTGGCTGTGTTGTCTGAGGCTGTGTTGCCTGTGGCTGTGTTGTCTGAGGCTGTGTTGCCTGTGGCTGTGTTGCCTGTGTTGTCTGTGGCTGTGTTGTCTGAGGCTGTGTTGCCTGTGGCTGTGTTGCCTGTGGCTGTGTTGCCTGAGGCTGTGTTGCCTGTGGCTGTGTTGTCTGAGGCTGTGTTGCCTGTGGCTGTGTTGCCTGAGTCTGTGTTGTCTGAGGCTGTGTTGTCTGAGACTGTTGCCTGAGGCTGTGTTGTCTGAGGCTGTGTTGCCTGTGGCTGTGTTGTCTGAGACTGTTGTCTGAGGCTGTGTTGTCTGAGGCTGTGTGCCTGTGGCTGTGTTGCCTGAGGCTGTGTTGTCTGAGGCTGTGTTGCCTGTGGCTGTGTTGCCTGAGGCTGTTGCCTGAGGCTGTGTTGTCTGAGGCTGTGTTGCCTGTGGCTGTGTTGTCTGAGGCTGTGTTGCCTGAGGCTGTGTTGTCTGAGGCTGTGTTGTCTGAGGCTGTGTTGCCTGAGGCTGTGGTGTCTGAGGCTGTGTTGTCTGAGGCTGTGTTGCCTGTGGCGGTGTTGCCTGTGGCTGTGTTGTCTGAGGCTGTGTTGCCTGTGGCGGTGTTGCCTGTAGCTGTGTTGCCTGTGGCTGTGTTGTCTGTGGCTGTGTTGTCTATGGCTGTGTTGCCCGAGGCTGTGTTGTCTGAGGCTGTGTTGCCTGAGGCTGTGTTGCCTGTGGCGGTGTTGCCTGTAGCTGTGTTGCCTGAGGTTGTGTTGTCTGAAGCTGTGTTGCATGTGGCTGTGTTGCCTGTGGCTGTGTTGCCTGAGGCTGTGTTGCCTGTGGCTGTGTTACCTGTGACTGTGTTGCCTGAGGCTGTGTTGCCTGAGGCTGTGTTGTCTGAGGCTGTGTTGCCTGAGGCTGTGTTGCCTGAGGCTGTGTTGTCTGTGGCTGTGTTGTCTGTGACTGTGTTGTCTGTGGCTGTGTTGTCTGAGGCTGTGTTGCCTGAGGCTGTGTTGCCTGTGGCGGTGTTGCCTGTAGCTGTGTTGCCTGAGGCTGTGTTGTCTGAGGTTGTGTTATCTGAAGCTGTGTTGCATGTGGCTGTGTTGCCTGTGGCTGTGTTGCCTGAGGTTGTGTTGCCTGTGGCTGTGTTGTCTGAGGCTGTGTTGTCTGAGGCTGTGTTGCCTGAGGCTGTGTTGCCTGAGGCTGTGTAGTCTGAGGCTGTGTTTTCTGAGGCTGTGTTGTCTGTGGCTGTGTTGTCTGTGGCTGTGTTGTCTGAGGCTGTGTTGTCTGTGACTGTGTTGTCTGTGGCTGTGTTGTCTGAGGCTGTGTTGTCTGAGGCTGTGTTGCCTGAGGCTGTGTTGCCTGAGGCTGTGTTGCCTGAGGCTGTGTTGTCGGAGGCTGTGTTGCCTGAGGCTGTGTTGTCGGAGGCTGTGTTGCCTGAGGCTGTGTTGCCTGAGGCTGTGTTGTCCGAGGCTGTGTTGTCCGAGGCTGTGTTGCCCGAGGCTGTGTTGCCTGAGGCTGTGCTGTCTGAGGCTGTGCTGTCTGAGGCTGTGTTGTCTGAGACTGTGTTGTCTGAGGCTGTGTTGCCTGAGGCTGTGTTGTCTGAGGCTGTGTTGTCTGAGGCTGTGTTGTCTGAGGCTGTGTTGCTTGAGGCTGTGGTGTCTGAGACTGTGTTGTCTGAGGCTGTGTTGCCTGAGGCTGTGTTGCCTGAGGCTGTGTTGTCTGAGGCTTTGTTGCCTGAAGCTGTGTTGCCTGTGGCGGTGTTGCCTGAAGCTGTGTTGCCTGTGGCGGTGTTGCCTGTAGCTGTGTTGCCTGAGGCTGTGTTGTCTGAGAATGTGTTGTCTGAGGCTGTGTTGCCTGAGGCTGTGTTGTCTGAGGATATGTTGTCCGAGGCTGTGTTGTCTGAGGCTGTGTTGTCTGAGGCTGTGTTGCCTGAGGCTGTGTTGTCTGAGGCTGTGTTGTCTGAGGCTGTGTTGCCTGAGGCTGTGTTGCCTGAGGCTGTGTTGTCTGAGGCTGTGTTGTCTGAGGCTGTGTTGTCTGTGGCTGTGTTGTCTGTTGCCTGAGGCTGTGTTGCCTGAGGCTGTGTTGTCTGAGGCTGTGTTGTCTAAGGCTGTGTTGTCTGTTGCCTGAGGCTGTGTTGTCTGTTGCCTGAGGCCGTGCTGTCTGAGGCTGTGTTGCCTGAGACTGTGTTGTCTGAGGCTGTGTTGTGTGAGGCTGTGTTGTCTGTTGCCTGTGGCCGTGCTGTCTGAGGCTGTGTTGCCTGAGGCTGTGTTGTCTGAGGCTGTGCTGTCTGAGGCTGTGTTGTCTGAGGCTGTGTTGCCTGAGGCTGTGTTGTCTGAGGCTGTGTTGCCTGAGGCTGTGTTGTCTGAGGCTGTGTTGCCTGAGGCTGTGCTGTCTGAGGCTGTGTTGTCTGTTGTATGAGGCTGCGTTATGTGTTGCCTGAGGCTGTGTTGCTGTGTTGTCTGAGGCTGTGTTGTCTGAGGCTGTGTCGCCTGTGGCTGTGTTGCCTGTGGCTGTGTTGCCTGAGGCTGTGTTGTCTGTTGCCTGAGGCTGTGTTGTCGGAGGCTGTGTTGTCGGAGGCTGTGTTGCCTGTGGCTGTGTTGTCTGAGGCTGTGTTGTCTGTGGCTGTGTTGTCTGTGGGTGTGTTGCCTGTGGCTGTGTTGTCTGAGGCTGTGTTGTCTGTGGCTGTGTTGTCTGAGGCTGTGTTGTCTGAGGCTGTGTTGTCTGAGACTGTGTTGCCTGTGGCTGTGTTGTCTGAGGCTGTGTTGTCTGAGGCTGTGTTGTCTGTGGCTGTGTTGTCTGAGACTGTGTTGCCTGTGTCTGTGTTGTCTGTGGCTGTGTTGTCTGAGGCTGTGTTGTCTGTGGCTGTGTTGCCTGAGGCTGTGTTGCCTGTGGCTGTGTTGTCTGAGGCTGTGTTGCCTGTGGCTGTGTTGTCTGAGGCTGTGTTGCCTGTGGCTGTGTTGCCTGTGGCTGTGTTGCCTGTGTTGTCTGTGGCTGTGTTGTCTGAGGCTGTGTTGCCTGTGGCTGTGTTGCCTGTGGCTGTGTTGCCTGAGGCTGTGTTGCCTGTGGCTGTGTTGCCTGTGGCTGTGTTGCCTGAGGCTGTATTGTCTGAGGCTGTGTTGCCTGTGGCTGTGTTGCCTGAGGCTGTGTTGTCTGAGGCTGTGTTGTCTGAGACTGTTGCCTGAGGCTGTGTTGTCTGAGGCTGTGTTGCCTGTGGCTGTGTTGTCTGAGACTGTTGTCTGTGGCTGTGTTGTCTGAGGCTGTGTTGTCTGAGGCTGTGTGCCTGTGGCTGTGTTGCCTGAGGCTGTGTTGTCTGAGGCTGTGTTGCCTGTGGCTGTGTTGCCTGAGGCTGTTGCCTGAGGCTGTGTTGTCTGAGGCTGTGTTGCCTGTGGCTGTATTGTCTGAGGCTGTGTTGCCTGAGGCTGTGTTGTCTGAGGCTGTGTTGCCTGAGGCTGTGTTGCCTGTGGCTGTGTTGTCTGAGGCTGTGTTGTCTGAGGCTGTGTTGTCTGAGGCTGTGTTGCCTGTGGCGGTGTTGCCTGTGGCTGTGTTGCCTGTGGCTGTGTTGTCTGAGGCTGTGTTGCCTGTGGCGGTGTTGCCTGTAGCTGTGTTGCCCGAGGCTGTGTTGTCTGTGGCTGTGTTGTCTGTGGCTGTGTTGCCCGAGGCTGTGTTGTCTGAGGCTGTGTTGCCTGAGGCTGTGTTGCCTGTGGCGGTGTTGCCTGTAGCTGTGTTGCCTGAGGTTTGTGTTGTCTGAAGCTGTGTTGCATGTGGCTGTGTTGCCTGTGGCTGTGTTGCCTGAGGCTGTGTTGCCTGTGGCTGTGTTGTCTGAGGCTGTGTTACCTGTGACTGTGTTGCCTGAGGCTGTGTTGTCTGAGGCTGTGTTGTCTGAGGCTGTGTTGCCTGAGGCTGTGTTGCCTGAGGCTGTGTTGCCTGAGGCTGTGTTGTCTGAGGCTGTGTTGTCTGTGACTGTGTTGTCTGTGGCTGTGTTGTCTGAGGCTGTGTTGCCTGAGGCTGTGTTGCCTGTGGCGGTGTTGCCTGTAGCTGTGTTGCCTGAGGCTGTGTTGTCTGAGGTTGTGTTATCTGAAGCTGTGTTGCCTGTGGCTGTGTTGCCTGAGGCTGTGTTGCCTGTGGCTGTGTTGCCTGTGGCTGTGTTACCTGTGACTGTGTTGCCTGAGGCTGTGTTGCCTGAGGCTGTGTTGTCTGAGGCTGTGTTGCCTGAGGCTGTGTTGCCTGAGGCTGTGTTGTCTGAGGCTGTGTTGTCTGAGGCTGTGTTGTCTGTGGCTGTGTTGTCTGAGGCTGTGTTGTCTGAGGCTGTGTTGTCTGAGGCTGTGTTGTCTGAGGCTGTGTTGTCTGAGGCTGTGTTGTCGGAGGCTGTGTTGCCTGAGGCTGTGTTGCCTGAGGCTGTGTTGTCGGAGGCTGTGTTGCCTGAGGCTGTGTTGCCTGAGGCTGTGTTGTCCGAGGCTGTGTTGTCCGAGGCTGTGTTGTCGGAGGCTGTGTTGTCTGAGGCTGTGTTGTCTGAGGCTGTGTTGTCTGAGGCTGTGTTGCCTGTGGCTGTGTTGTCTGAGGCTGTGTTGTCTGAGGCTGTGGTGTATGAGGCTGTGTTGCCTGAGGCTGTGTTGCCTGAGGCTGTGTTGTCTGAGGCTTTGTTGCCTGAAGCTGTGTTGCCTGTGGCGGTGTTGCCTGAAGCTGTGTTGCCTGTGGCGGTGTTGCCTGTAGCTGTGTTGCCTGAGGCTGTGTTGTCTGAGAATGTGTTGTCTGAGGCTGTGTTGCCTGAGGCTGTGTTGTCTGAGGATATGTTGTCTGAGGCTGTGTCGTCTGAGGCTGTGTTGTCTGAGGCTGTGTTGCCTGTGGCTGTGTTGCCTGAGGCTGTGTTGTCTGTGACTGTGTTGCCTGAGGCTGTGTTGTCTGTGACTGTGTTGCCTGTGACTGTGTTGCCTGAGGCTGTGTTGCCTGAGGCTGTGTTATCTGAGGCTGTGTTGCCTGTGACTGTGTTGCCTGAGGCTGTGTTGCCTGAGGCTGTGTTGCCTGAGGCTGTGTTGCCTGAGGCTGTGTTGTCGGAGGCAGTGGTGTCTGAGGCTGTGTTGTCTGAGGCTGTGTTGTCTGAGGCTGTGTTGTCTGAGGCTGTGTTGCCTGAGGCTGTGTTGTCTGAGGCTGTGTTGTCTGCGGCTGTGTTGTTTGCGGCTGTGTTGTCTGAGGCTGTGTTGTCTGAGGCTGTGTTGCCTGTGACTGTGTTGCCTGAGGCTGTGTTGTCTGAGGCTGTGTTGTTTGCGGCTGTGTTGTCTGTGGCTGTGTTGTCTGTGGCTGTGTTGCCTGCGGCTGTGTTGCCTGAGGCTGTGTTGCCTGAGGCTGTGTTGTCTGAGGCTGTGTTGCCTGAGGCTGTGTTGCCTGAGGCTGTGTTGTCGGAGGCTGTGTTGTCGGAGGCTGTGTTGCCTGAGGCTGTGTTGTCTGAGGCTGTGTTGTCTGAGGCTGTGTTGTCTGAGGCTGTGTTGCCTGAGGCTGTGTTGTCTGTGGCTGTGTTGTCTGAGGCTGTGTTGCCTGAGGCTGTGTTGCCTGTTTCTCAATAAACCAGGAATACTTTGCCTCAACAATGAGGGAAAATAATGAATGAACTTTTTGTGAATGAATGAAAGAAGCTCCCACATTTATTCCCTCACTCGGTGTGTTAAAACGAGATGGTGAGAGATGATGTCTGTTTGTTTACTACTTGTGAGGTGACGTCTCTCTACTATACTGTACTTGTATCTATCTTGTTGTTTTACTTAATAGATACGAGTGACGTCATAACATGGTGGTCAGGGGGAGGTCGTAACGTCATAACATGGTGGTCAGGGGGGGTCGTAACGTCATAACATGGTGGTCAGGGGGAGGTCGTAACGTCATAACATGGTGGTCAGGGGGAGGTCGTAACGACATAACATGGTGGTGGGCGGGAGAGCGTGACGTCATAGTACACAAGGCCGTGACGTCATTCAGGTGTGTGGGGTAGAAGTTCACCTTGTACTCGTTTACCGGTAATTCCCCAACAATTTACCTGGTCTACCTGCTGACTTTTTCCCACTCTCCTCTTCCTCCTCCTCTCACTGCCCCTTCCTCCCCCCTCTTCTCATTACCTCTTCCTCTTATTACTTCTCCTTCCCCCTCCCCTCACCTCTCTTTCCACCTCCTCCTTTCATCATCTCCTCTACCTCCTCTCATCACCCCTTGCTCCTTCTTCTCCTCACCTCTCCCTCCTCGTCCTCTTATCACCTCTCCCTCCTCCTCCTCTCATCACCCCTTCCTCCTCCTCCTCCTCCCCCTTCACCTACTTCCACCCCTCCACTTCAATCTTTTTGGCTTCTACACTCTCTCCCCCACCAATTCCCCCAATATCCCGTCCACCAATCTTCCCCTCTCTCCCCACCAATTCCCCCAATCTTTCCCCTCTCCCCCACCAATCTTCCCCTCTCTCCCCACCAATTCCTCAATCTTCCCCCTCTCTCCCCCACCAATCGTCCCCTCTCTCCTCTACCAGGCAAACAAACACACTCCATTTCATCAGCTGGTCCAGGCAAACAAACACGTGTCCTCAGCTGGTCCAGGTAAACAAACACGTGTCCTCAGCTGGTACAGGCAAACAAACACGTGTCATTAGCTGGTCCATGTAAACAAACACGTGTCCTCAGCTGGTCCAGGCAAACAAACACGTGTCCTCAGCTGGTCCAGGTAAACAAACACGTGTCCTCAGCTGGTCCAGGTAAACAAACACGTGTCCTCAGCTGGTCCAGGTAAACAAACACGTGTCCTCAGCTGGTCCAGGTAAACAAACACGTGTCCTCAGCTGGTCCAGGTAAACAAACACGTGTCCTCAGCTGGTACAGGCAAACAAACACGTGTCCTCAGCTGGTACAGGCAAACAAACACGTGTCCTCAGCTGGTACAGGCAAACAAACACGTGTCCTCAGCTGGTCCAGGCAAACAAACACGTGTCCTCAGCTGGTCCAGGCAAACAAACACGTGTCCTCAGCTGGTCCAGGCAAACAAACACGTGTCCTCAGCTGGTCCAGGCAAACAAAGACGTGTCCTCAGCTGGTCCAGGCAAACAAACACGTGTCCTCAGCTGGTCCAGGCAAACAAACACGTGTCCTCAGCTGGTCCAGGCAAACAAACACGTGTCCTCAGCTGGTCCAGGCAAACAAACACGTGTCCTCAGCTGGTCCAGGCAAACAAACACGTGTCCTCAGCTGGTCCAGGCAAACAAACACGTGTCCTCAGCTGGTCCAGGCAAACAAACACGTGTCATCAGCTGGTCCAGGTAAACAAACACGTGTCATCAGCTGGTCCAGGTAAACAAACACGTGCCCTCAGCTGGTACAGGCAAACAAACGTGTCCTCAGCTGGTCCAGGCAAACAAACACGTGTCCTCAGCTGGTACAGGCAAACAAACACGTGTCCTCAGCTGGTCCAGGTAAACAAACACGTGTCCTCAGCTGGTCCAGGCAAACAAACACGTGTCCTCAGCTGGTCCAGGTAAACAAACACGCGTCATCAGCTGGTCCAGGTAAACAAACACGTGTCATCAGCTGGTCCAGGCAAACAAACACGTGTCCTCAGCTGGTCCAGGCAAACAAACACGTGTCCTCAGCTGGTCCAGGCAAACAAACACGTGTCCTCAGCTGGTCCAGGTAAACAAACACGTGTCCTCAGCTGGTCCAGGTAAACAAACACACGTCATCAGCTGGTCCAGGTAAACAGACACACGTGTCATCAGCTGGTCCAGGTAAACAAACACACGTCATCAGCTGGTCCAGGTAAACAAACACACGTCATCAGCTGGTCCAGGTAAACAAACACACGTCATCAGCTGGTCCAGGTAAACAGACACACGTCATCAGCTGGTCCAGGTAAACAGACACACGTCATCAGCTGGTCCAGGTAAACAGACACACGTCATCAGCTGGTCCAGGTAAACAAACACACGTCATCAGCTGGTCCAGGTAAACAAACACACGTCATCAGCTGGTCCAGGTAAACAAACACGTGTCATCAGCTGGTCCAGGTAAACAAACACGTGTCATCAGCTGGTCCAGGTAAACAAACACGTGTCATCAGCTGGTCCAGGTAAACAAACACACGTCCTCAGCTGGTCCAGGTAAACAGACACACACGTCCTCAGCTGGTCCAGGTAAACAGACACACACGTCATCAGCTGGTCCAGGTAAACAAACAGACGTCATCAGCTGGTCCAAGTAAACAAACAGATGATTTAACAACACCTCCACCCAAGGAACAACACTGGACCATACTGTAGTGGCCACCATATTGGAACATTACCTGGACACACCTGAGGTATACATTATAACCAATATGACTGTGGGAAGACACACAACAGACAGATAAACTCAGATGATTGCTTCATCATTCTTATGGACAACATAAAAGGCGGCCATCTTTGTTTTTCCAATATAGACGGAGAATCGCCCTTTGTATGACTCTACAAACACAGTGGCGGGGAGCTGGTTATAATACATCATTGTCCACACACCACCACAGCTCCCGAGTACAGTGAGTATTAAGTATTAAAAATATCATTGCCACCTCTTGTGTCTGGCAGCGTGGTCAAGGCCGCACCACACACACACTCACTGTTCTGTGTGTGTGTGTGTGTGTCAGCAGGAGTTCACGTCGTGTTTACTTCCTGATGCTGTGAAGGCAACATACACCAGGTGATGCAACATGCGCAGAAAACTCCCTAGTAATGCAATATGCGCAACATACTGTACACTAAGTCATGCAATTTGGTGCACCACAGTACTGATAAAATATCGTACAGTGTGAGGTGCTGTAATGTTACGTGAATGGAAATACAAATGATTCTTTGGACTCACTGTACTAAGCCACTGTAACTACCACCAACACCACTCACCAACACCACTCACCAACACACACACACACCAACACTCAACATCACCAACCAACCAACCAGCCCCCCCCCCCCCCCCACACACATTCACCAACACGGACGTGACATTTACCAAAGGCCACAAGTCTTCAATATACGATCATAACGCTCCTACGCCATGTTCTGGAGTAAACCTGGAGTGTATCTTAAGTGTACCTGGAGTAAACGTGAAGCTACGTCATATAAATATGGAGTATTGCCTAAGTAAACCTAGAGTATACCTCAAATATACCTGGAGTAACCCTGGAGTATTATTTAAGTAAACCAAGAGTATACCTCAAATATACCTGGAGTGTACCTGGAGACGTGTAAATAAAGATATAAGTGGAAGCAGGAATGAGTCAGTGTGAGATGCGATACACTTCAGTATGTGGAAAACTTTACCTTAACATAACTTTTTGTTAAATTGAAAATGTTAAAATTCGAAGAAATTAACACCTACTGCTATGCCCTCTTTGTTTACAAATCTGTCAATTACTTGCTTGACAATAATTATTTTCAGTTCCGGAATAATCAGAGATACAACTTAAGGCACCCAGAGCTACTAAGACCACCCCCATGCGCTCCTCTCAGTCCCAGACCTCCATAAAATATCACCGTGTGAAGGTGTGGAACAACTTAACCCCACCCATCCCAGCAAAGACTATGCTCCCTTCCTTTAAATCATCTCTTAAAAAATATCTATTGTCTAAGTATTAATATTTCTTGTAACACTTACTATATTTACAGTACCTGCTTTTATTGTATCATCAATACCATTGTATCAGAAATTATCATGTAAATAGAAAAATTACCATTGCAAAAAACACATTTGCCAACTAAACATAATCCTGACAGTTCTGTCCTCTTGCTCAACCTTTATTACCTTCCATATCAGGATAGGTTAAAGAAACTAAACTTGCATTCCCTAGAAAGACAAAGAGTGCGGGGAGATATGATAGAAGTATTTAAGTGGGTGAAAGGAATCAATAAAATTCTTATAATATCCGAGCAGGATAGGACTTGGAGGAACGGATTTAAGTTGGATAAGTTTAGGTTTAGGAGGGAGATAGGAAGGAACTGGTTCACAAATAGGGTGGTGGACGAGTGGAACAAGCTTAGCAACTTTGTAGTAAGTGCTGGAATGCTGGAAAGTTTTAAAAGGAGGCTAGATAAATTCATGGATGATAGAGTGATAGTAACTCTCGACAGGAGCTGCCATGCACACTGCACAGGCCAACCGGCCTATTGCAAACTCCTTATTTTCTTATGTTTCTTATGTTCTGTACAACCCAAGTTGTACTGCTCCCCCATTATATTTCTGTTTTTAAATTCCACTGTAATTTAGGTATATGCTTATAATATAAATAAAAAATAATAATTATAATAAATAAATAAAATAAATATTGAAATGATAACCGTGGTAACATTATGAGATGTTCTTAATACCACCATGCTATTGTACTATTCCAGATGATACTAAATGTTACATAATACTTCCTTGAGATAAATGTATAGTATATATCAGGTGCCTCAAAGAGAGCTCAGGTTCTCAACTGGCTCAGCCATGTTAATATTGTTATTATTATCCACTCCGTATCTGTGTTCTTCTGGCTAAATAAACTGTTTCAATTCAATTCAACTTTACAATCTGTGTTGAGGCAGGGCAGGGCAGGGCAGGGCAGGGCAGGGCAGGGCAGGGCAGGGCGAGGCGAGGCGAGGTACGACACACAATTAGGTCATGATTGATTTACCGTCACAAGACCAAGCAGTTGGAGGTCACGCTTGTGGGTCACTCGTAGCCTTGTGGGTCACTCATGGCCTTGTGGGTCACTCATGGCCTTGTGGGTCACTCATGGCCTTGTGGGTCACTCATGGCCTTGTGGGTCACTCATGGCCTCGTGGGTCACTCATGGTGGGTCACTCATGGCCTTGTGGGTCACTCATGGCCTTGTGGGTCACTCATGGCCTCGTGGGTCACTCATGGCCTTGTGGGTCACCCTTGGCCTTGTGGGTCACCCATGGCCTTGTGGGTCACCATAGCCTTGTGGGTCACTCATGGTATAGGGGGGCAGATGGGAGGGAGGTTAGGTGAAGGGGAAGAGAGGTGAGAGAAGGGGCAGGTGAGGGGGAAGAGAGGTGAGAAGGATGAAGGGGAAGAGAGGTGAGAAGGATGAAGGGGAAGAGAGGTGAGCAGGATGAAGGGGAGGAGAGGTGAGAGAAGGGGCAGGTGAGGGGGAAGAGAGGTGAGAAGGATGAAGGGGAGGAGAGGTGAGCAGGATGAAGGGGAGGAGAGGTGAGAGAAGGGGCAGGTGAGGGGGAAGAGAGGTGAGAAGGATGAAGGGGAAGAGAGGTGAGCAGGATGAAGGGGAGGAGAGGTGAGAGAAGGGGCAGGTGAGGGGGAAGAGAGGTGAGAGAAGGGGCAGGTGAGGGGGAAGAGAGGTGAGAAGGATGAAGGGGAGGAGAGGTGAGAGAAGGGGCAGGTGAGGGGGGAAGAGGTGAGAGAAGGGGCAGGTGAGGGGGGAAGAGAGGTGAGAGAAGGGGCAGGTGAGGGGGAAGAGAGGTGAGAAGGATGAAGGGGAAGAGAGGTGAGCAGGATGAAGGGGAGGAGAGGTGAGAGAAGGGGCAGGTGAGGGGGAAGAGAGGTGAGAAGGATGAAGGGGAAGAGAGGTGAGAAGGATGAAGGGGAGGAGAGGTGAGAGAGAGGGCAGGTGAGGGGGAAGAGAGGTGAGAAGGATGAAGGGGAAGGGAGGTGAGAAGGATGAAGGGGAGGAGAGGTGAGAGAAGGGGCAGGTGAGGGGGAAGAGTGGGTGGGCTGGTAAACCAGGTTATGGAGATTAAGCCTGAATGACACACATGTCCTCGCGTTCTGCGCGCGCGCGCACACGTGCACGCACGCACACACACACACGTACGTTACGAGAATATTTTACGTAAGACTAAATTAAGACAGCGGCCGTGGTGGCTGTCCAGAGTCTTGCGACCTTCCCTGTACACCAGTAGGAGGAGAATAGAGTGTGTGTGTGTGTGTGTGTGTGTCACACTATGGCAGTCATGAGAGACAAACTTGTACACTGACATACATATAAAACACACACGCACGGTCATGGTGGCGGCGGTGTGGTGTGCGTCATGCTGTTGTGGTGGTGGGAGGGAGGGAGGAGACACGTGCCTGCCTCCACCACACTCCACCTGGCCAGCATACCTCCTCCCCCACGCGGCTGGTATGTCAGTTGAGAGAGAGAGAGAGAGAGAGAGAGAGAGAGAGAGAGAGAGAGAGAGAGAGAGAGAGTGTGTGTGTGTGTGTGTGTGTGTGTGTGTGTGTGTGTGTGTCATGTACTGTGTCATCAGCTGGACTTATTTGACCCCATTACTATAGGTGGTAGCTCTTCCTCCTCCTCCTCTTCTACTGCAGCGCATTAAACCCCTCAGAACCCTTGTTGGCAAGGGCTATGGAATTAACATCACCCATGCTCGTACTTTCTATCTTCACTTCATTCGTTCTGTAGTTGACTATCATGCTCTCCATCTTGTGACTATTCCACCTAAGCAACTCCACAGCATTGAGGGAGTGCAAAATGAA
Source organism: Homarus gammarus (assembly GCA_958450375.1). NCBI lineage: Eukaryota > Metazoa > Arthropoda > Malacostraca > Decapoda > Nephropidae > Homarus > Homarus gammarus. Next base: position 145,525 of record CAUDMG010002577.1, on the reverse strand, counting down.
GCCATGCTCACCATTCTAGGATGCCCAAAATCAACCAGAATTGTAAACATGAGGAAGGTGCTCGGGGTGCCCTCTCTATCTGAGAGGAACTTTTTCAATAAACCGTTAATTATTATTATACCCTATATATACTGTTAATGAATATGATGTATTTCTTGGTGTATGAACGTCTGTCCTGCGCGGCAGTGAACAGTGATACCACCCTCAGTGTCAAGACCTGACTGAATTACTCAGAATAGGCAAACTGTATTACAAGCTTTGTCAATAAATTTGTTCACCGTTCCTCCTCAGAAGAAGAAGAATAATCCCACGATACACTGAACGGCTAATATAGATCCCCAGTGGATAGGTAGAGTAAGGTTAGATTAGGTTAGGTTGTGTGTGTGTGGTAGTAGGAGGTAACCGCTGTGGTAGAAGCCTCGCTGGAATATTTGGCAGTGTTGCAATGTTTGAGTGTTACGGTGTTATTTGTGGCGTCTCTCTCTCTCTCTCTCTCTCTCTCTCTCTCTCTCTCTCTCTCTCTCTCTCTCTCTCTCATTTATCGTATCCCCTTCAAATTTAATGCGCTGACAGCGCACATTCAATGTGTTCTCTCTCTCTCTCTCTCTCTCTCTCTCTCTCTCTCTCTCTCTCTCTCTCTCTCTCACACACACACACACACACACACACACACACGTTAACAGACAAAAGTACTTGACAGACAACAGACAGAGCTGCAACTATCAGGCACTTGAGAGAGATAAGTGTGAGGGCAGCATCTGCTTTGGTTATCTCTTAAGAATGGTTCAATAACACATACTGGAGCTGGCTGGGTGGTGTTGGTGGGTGGGTGGGTAGAGAGTGATGCTACATGAGTGGGTAGGTGAAGTATAATGTGTGTGTGTTATCTTTCTCACAGTACCTGATGTTATCTCCACCCCCCCCCCCCCCCTGTTATCACCCAGACCAACACACCCAGCGACAACACCCACCTGACCTTCACTACAGTTGGGTAACTAAATGTACACCGAGAGAGTTTATAATAATACTTATATTAATAATAATAATAATAATAATAATAATAATAATAATAACAAAAATAATAATAATAATAATAATTATACAACTTTTAAGTCATAATGGTTTAGTTTTCCTGTATTTTCTACACCTACAACAACCACTGTCTATACCTACAACAACCACTGTCTACACCTACAACCAGGCCCGTCCTTTAAGGGGGGGGGGAGCGAACAGGGGCGACCGCCCGGGGCCCAGCACTAGACCCAGTGACCTCAGACACATTATCCTGTTGATTGGTTAGTCTGACCTGACGGCGTACGCCACTATCGCAACCGTGACCTTACCATAGCGACAGTCCCATGGGGGTTGGTGGGGCCCCGCAGTGGCTGAATTGCCCCGACGGGCCCCGCACCCTTCTAGGGACGGCCCTGCCTACAACAACCACTGTCTACACCTACAACCACCACTGTCTACACCTACAACAACCACTGTCTACACCTACGTCAACCACTGTCTACACCTACAACAACCAGATAGTAGTGACTAGTAACGATGTTAGTAAGCAAATAGACAAACTAAAGCCTAATAAGTCACCTGGTCCCGATGAGATATTTGCCAGAGTATTAAAGGAATGTAAGGAAGAGCTTAGTATGCCCTTAGCAAAGTTGTTTAACATGTCCTTAAAAACAGGTGTAGTACCAGAATCCTGGAGGATAGCGAATGTAATACCGATCTTCAAGAAGGGGGATAGATCACTATCCTCTAACTACCGCCCAATCAGTCTAACATCAATAGTAGGCAAATTACTGGAAGCAATCATTTCAAACTCTATTCGAAATCACCTGGAGAAGCACAGATTGATCAATGATTCCCAGCATGGCTTCACAAGCGGACGTTCTTGCCTAACTAATCTATTAACATTCTTTTCATCAGTTTTCGAATCAGTGGACGAGGGGCACAATTATGATGTGGTATATCTCGACTTTAGCAAAGCCTTCGACAGAGTACCCCACGAAAGACTAATTACAAAGGTAGAAGCTCATGGCATCAAAGGTGACATCCTTAAATGGATTAGGGCGTGGTTACAGGACAGGAAACAGCGAGTGAGCATTAACGGCACTAAGTCCCATTGGAGCAACGTCACAAGTGGAGTTCCCCAAGGCTCAGTACTTGGACCATTATTGTTTATTATATACATTAACGACATAGATATCGGCATAGACAGCAACATAAGTAAATTTGCTGATGATACTAAAATAGGACGTGTTATCAAATCTGACGAGGACTCGGCAAAGCTACAGGAGGATCTAAACAAATTTTTCGAATGGTCTGAAAAATGGCAGATGAAATTCAACATTGACAAATGTAAAGTACTCAGTATAGGAAATGTAAACAGGGAAACCAGATACCAGATGAACAACGATGCCATAGAGAAATCCGACTGCGAGAGAGATTTAGGAGTAATGATAAGTAGGAACCTTAAGCCAAGTAAACAATGTGTTTTTGCTCATAACAAGGCTAATAAAGTACTTGGGTTCATACAAAGGAGTGTTAGTTACAAGACTAGCGAGGTCATCCTAAAACTGTATCTTGCTCTTGTGAGACCACACCTGGATTACGCAGTCCAGTTCTGGTCACCGTATTACAGAATGGATATAGAATCCTTGGAAAGAATTCAGAGGAGAATGACAAGACTAATCCCGGGTATCAGGAACCTTGAGTATAGAGACAGGTTAAAGCATCTTAATTTGCACTCCCTTGAGAGACGTAGAGCGAGGGGCGACCTGATAGAGGTGTATAAATGGAAGGCAGGGCTAAACAAAGGGGACATTACAAAGGTACTCAAATTATCCAACCAGGAGCGAACTCGTAACAATGGTTTTAAATTGGACAAATTTAGATTTAGGCGTGAAATAGGTAAACACTGGTTTGGAAACAGAGTAGTGGATGAATGGAACAAGTTACCAAATATCATCATTAACTCGAATACGCTGAATTGCTTCAAACATAGGTTGGATGCTCATATGAGCAATAGGGGTTGGGTGTAAACGGGACTGCCCAGTATGGGCCAATAGGCCCGCTGCAGTTTCCTCCATTCTTATGTTCTTATGTACACCTACAACCACCACTGTCTACACCTACAACCACCACTGTCTACACCTACAACAACCAGTCTACACCTACAACAACCACTGTCTACACCTACATCAACCAGTCTACACCTACAACAACCACTGTCTACACCTACATCAACCACTGTCTACATCTACAACCACCACTGTCTACACCTACAACCACTGTCAACACCTACATCAACCACTGTCTACACCTACAACCACCACTGTCTACACCTACATCAACCACTGTCTACACCTACAACAACCACTGCCTACACCTACAACAACCAGTCTAGACCTACAACAACCACTGTCTACACCTACAACAACCACGGTCTACACCTACATCAACCACTGTCTACACCTACAACAACCACTGTCTACACCTACAACCACCACTGTCTACACCTACAACCACCACTGTCTACACCTACAACAACCACTGTCTACACATACAACCACTGTCTACACCTACAACAACCACTGTCTACACCTACATCAACCACTGTCTACACCTACAACCACTGTCTACACCTACAACCACTGTCTACACCTACAACAACCACTGTCTACACCTACAACAACCACTGTCTACACCTACAACAACCACTGTCTACACCTACATCAACCACTGTCTACACCTACAACAACCACTGTCTACACCTACAACAACCACTGTCTACACCTACAACAACCAGTCTACACCTACATCAACCATTATCTACATCAACCATTGTCTACACCTACATCAACCACGGTCTACACCTACAACAACCAGTCTACACCTACAACAACCACTGTCTACACCTACAACCACCACTGTCTACATCTACAACCACCACGGTCTACACCTACATCAACCATTATCTACATCATGTAGGGGTAGGCAGTACAGGGTGGATTTTAGGCACTATCTTTGGATTTTGCATAGGACTCTTTTTTAAACAATAATATGATATGACAATGCAGAATCAGCAAAAAAATTTGAACTTTAGGCGTTTTTGGCGGTTAGCACCACAAAAAACTGAAAATTGCATTTTCGGATTGTGAATTTAACAAAAAATCACAATTTTCTGGAATAAATGGTTTTCAAATGTAAAATATTGCATGAACTTGTCATTTTTTTATGCAAATAGGCTCTGTGAAGATGGAATAATAACTCAAGACTAATTTGGAATTTTATTAGTCAAAGAAAAGTCCAAAAAACACAAAAAAATGGTGAAAAAAACATAGATATTGAGGCAAAAACACCTAACATTGAGTTTAATTTCCAAAATATGAAGTAATGGTATTTGATACTGCCTGCAATACTTGAGGAATCTTGCAGAAATACTTCTTAATACCGATTTACTCTGTACAAATCGGTTAAAGTTATCTTAGGGGTCAAAAGCCAGCAAAAACAAGCAAAAATCGGGTAATAAAACATACAAATGAAAGTTATGAAAGTGTACTCACACTTTACTTCAGAAATTGTTCAATCGTTTTGGAAATAAAAGTATGATTACGCAATGTAAATGTCATATTCCTTTCTTGGGAAACATCCCACTCACCATCAATAATGCATTCAACGATCGACTCTGGTTTTAAATTTATTATATCAGTTTTTACTGGATGTTTCCATTTCAAATCGGACCCTTTTTGTACTCTCGTGAGGTGATCCATTGTATATCTGCCATCCGTGTTTTGCCCCTCGTACGAAGCAATATACCATGTATCAACATTCCTTCAGTCATCAATGTGACATAATAGTTTCCTACTTCCATCATGTTGTCGTCTTCAGTACTTTGAGTTGACGTAACACAGGATTGTGATGACAAGACCATTGCAGCATCATTGTTTGATGGCAAGGAAACATAGTCATATACTGGGTCATGTTCTGCAAGAAGAGCACACAAGTTGAGTAATCGTTCCTCGTGTGGGATAGTATTCATTTTGAACAAATCTGGCTGCTGTATGACACCGGCCTTATGGGTGTCCTGATAGAAGGATAACTCCGTTCGTACTATTTTTTCCTTTTTGTCAGGATTTGATCTGAGGATTTCATGCAACTCTTCTACACTCGTTGCTGGTCCTTTCCATCCTTTACACAATTCCAAACATTTTTGAGTGTAATTTGCCTGGTTCTTTGCTTTTTCAATGTCGACAGTTGTCGTTGTATTTCGCATGTGTCCCGACCGATTAGCACTGATATTCAGTTGATCACTTGATGTATTCGATAGCTCGGTTTCATCTTCAATTTGCATGTATTGTTCTTCAATCCTATCTTGTTCAATGATTGCCTGTTGTTCAGCTAGTTCCGATTCCTTTTCTATGACATACACAGTATCAATTTCTTCACTGATGCGCATGACTTGATCCCCCAGTTGGTCGATATAAAAAGCCTTTTCATCGCCTGTTAAATCATCCATATTCTTCCCTATGTCAAGAAGACCATTGATTGGTACTGCATACGTCTTGCGATTCTTTATGAACGTCAACGACATTTTTCTCCAGGATTTATGGAGTTGCCGAATACTCTTTTTCACGAAAGCCATTCCTCTCTTCTTTGGTTTTGCGCGGTTGTGTTCGGCATAAACATGATTGTGGTAGTGGGTTATGACCTTTTGAACTTTCTCTATGATGCATTTCCGGTCAATGATGTAATCTTTTCCAAATGCTTTTGTCCATGTTTTTATCAAAGCAGTAACATATACAGTAACCTGATGCAAAGCGTCATCTTCCCTGATTTCAATTTTTGGGCAACACTAAATATAGCAATCGCTGCATCATAATTTTTGGGAAGTATATCCCCTAGCACAAATATTATATTATTTTCTGCCATCTGAAAAAAACAATCATAGTATTAGTAACAAGATTAACATAATCATAGTACTAAATGTATTTAATAAAATCGGTTTAGGTATTTTCCCTCATCGGCACGACTCTGGAATCAGTTACCCAAATCCTTACTTCATCCCCCCTACCCCCCCCCCCCCCCCCCGAAATGCCCTCAACGGTTCAAGAAGTCCATTAAATGCGTTAACCTCGAAAGCTTCCCCATTTTATACCCCACCATTCTTCTATCTCTTCTAGTGTCCGGGGCTTTGCAATAGGCCTGTCCTTTCCTGAACACTTTATCATAAAAAATTAAAAAATTGATGCTTTTCACCATTTTTTTGTGTTTTTTGGACTTTTCTTTGACTAATAAAATTCCAAATTAGTCTTGAGTTATTATTCCATCTTCACAGAGCCGATTTGCATCAAAAAATGACAAGTTCATGCAGTATTTTACATTTGAAAACCAATTATTCCAGAAAATTGTGATTTTTTGTTTAATTCACAGTCCGAAAATGCAATTTTCAGTTTTTCGTGGTGCTAACCGCCAAAAACGCCTAAAGTTCAAATTTTTTTGCTGATTCTGCATTGTCATATCATATTATTGTTTAAAAAAGAGTCCTATGCAAAATCTGAATACCTTCATTTTTACTGCCTACCCCTACCATCAACCATTGTCTACACCTACATCAACCACTGTCTACACCTACAACCACCACGGTCTACACCTACAACAACCAGTCTACACCTACATCAACCACTGTCTACACCTACAACAACCACTGTCTACACCTACAACAACCACTGTCTACACCTACATCAACCACTGTCTACACCTACAACAACCACGGTCTACACCTACATCAACCACTGTCTACACCTACAACAACCACTGTCTACACCTACAACAACCACGGTCTACACCTACAACAACCAGTCTACACCTACAACAACCACGGTCTACACCTACAACAACCAGTCTACACCTACAACAACCACTGTCTACACCTACAACAACCAGTCTACACCTACATCAACCACTGTCTACACCTACAACAACCACGGTCTACACCTACATCAACCATTATCTACATCAACCACTGTCTACACCTACATCAACCACTGTCTACACCTACATCAACCATTGTCTACGCCTACGACAACCACGGTCTACACCTACATCAATTGTTTACGCCTACAACCACAACACTCGCTATCTTGTTTACACCAACAACCACACCATGACAGGTGGGTTGTCTACACCTACAACAAACAACACAGTTTCTGGCTTACTTCTTGAGTGTGTTGGCAGGAAGGAGGACGTGGTGTTGTTGTGACGTCACGAGGGTTGAGTACTACGACTTGCTAACACTGAATGAATCAAGTCTTCTGAATGACCAGGAGGTGGTTGGGAGGTAGGAGGGGGTGGTTGGGAGGTAGGAGGGGGTGGTTGGGAGGTAGGAGGAGGTGGTTGGGAGGTAGGAGGAGGTGGTTAGGAGGGGGTGGTTGGGAGGTAGGAGGAGGTGGTTGGGAGGTAGGAGGGGGTGGTTGGAGGTGGTTGGGAGGTAGGAGGTGGTTGATAGGTTGGAGGATGTAGGGGGAAGGGGTGACTCAAGGCCTCTTACTCACAGTGAGGTACCGGCCTCCAGTGGCCTCCCGGAGACACCGTGCGGGTATACCAACCTGTGGAAGTAAGCATGTACACGTTAGTGCCAAAACTGTATGACGCCACATAGCACCACACAAAAATTATTGGGTGTATGATCTGAGGAACATACAGTACATACATTACAAAACATCGTTGTATACTTAAAACTATAACAGGAAGCAACAATCTTAAACTAAGACAACAATGTGTATTTGCTCGAAACAAGGCTAACAAAGTACTTGGGTTCATACAAAGGAGTGTTAGTTACAAGACTAGCGTGGTCATCCTAAAATTTTATCTTGCGCTTGTGAGACCACACCTGGATTACGCAGTTCAATTCTGGTCACCGTACTACAGAATGGATATACCACCCCTAGAAAGAATTCAGAGGAGAATGACAACACTAATCCCGGGCATTAGGAACCTTGAGTACAGAGACAGGTTAAAACATCTTAATTTGCACTTCCTCGAGAGACGCAGACCGAGGGGCGATATGCTGGAGGTGTATAAATGGAAGTCAGGGCTAAAGAAAGGCGATATAACAAAGGTACTCAAACTATCCAACCAGGAGCGAACTCGTAGCAATGGTTTTAAATTAGACAAATTTAGATTTAGGCGTGATAGAAAAAAATGGTTTGGGAATGGAGTAGTGGATGAGTGGAACAAGTTACCAAACATCATCATTAAATCAGCACGCTGGATAGCTTCAAACAGAGGTTGGATGGATATAATTAGGGCCCGGATAGTTATGCACTAAAAAACCATGAAATATGCATGCAAATATGCACTGAAAACAGGTGGAAATATGCATTTATATGCACTAAAAAATGCCACTTATAAAGCCAAGAATGCAGGTTATACGGAAACAAAATAGTTAATATAAACTAATGTTAATGTTTATTAAGCAATATGCGTAATGTATTTAACATATATATGTGAAAGTGCTTCAAAAAATATATATGAACATGTATTTACATTATAGACTGACATATTTTCAGACATTACAGATTGTGGTTGCATTTGATGATGACATGGTTGCGTAAGTTCTCAAAGTTAAAACCCCGCCTGTTGTCTGTCAGCATAGCTTTATATTCTGAGAACACCCTTTCTACATCACACGAGACGATTGGTGCATGTTTCATACATAGGAGGTCTGACATAGTGAGTGGCTGTACCGTCTCGTCAATAATAGCATCACCAGACATTATCTGACTGACTTTATTCAGCTTTTCAAATCCCTTTCTCCTTATGATTTCCATCGTGTCCTTGAACAATTGTGAAACATAGTTCTTACGTAATGTTGATTCGTCAGGCACCTTTTTTCCAGTATACTGTTCCAGGAATGACTTGAGGCACTTGTTATTCAGTTTATGCAATGGAATATCCGCTGAAACATATGCCTTGCACAAATCTGCGTTGAACTGGGAACGATCAGGCCCTGACTTACTGGAACATGCAAGAAGTAGTTGTTGCTCCTTTTGTGCACTATTGGACTTCACAGCTTCGAGTCGGATGTGCTTGCTTGTTTTAAGGTGTTGTTGGACTTGAAATTTCTTGCTCGCTGTCACTGGTGCTTCACAATATTTACAAAACAGTACACTTCCATCAGTAGTAAATACATCAAATTCCTTTACATATGATCTCAGCACTTCATTTTGGTTTCTTTGTACTTTCGGCATTTTCACGAGCAGCAGAAGAGAGTAGCTCCACACAGCAGCACTGCTCCTGACTGACTAACTCACTAGTCCAATGAGTCATGACCAGGTGTGGAAACGACAGATTAAAGCGACGTGACCTCACCTCACTTCACCTAACCACACCTCACCTCACCTCCCAGTACCACGTGTGCTCATTCAGTGGCAACAAAGAGATACTGCCAGATGAATATTTTACCAAAATATGCATTTATATGCAGTTATCTAGGTATTATGCACTTATCATAGAAATCACGCAAAATATGCATTTGCATATGAAATATGCAAATGCATAACTATCCGGGTCCTAGATATAATTATGAGCGAGAGGGGTTGGGTGTAAACGGGACTGCCTCGTATGGGCCAATAGTTATTGTTTCCTCCAGTTTTATGTACACACACATTAACTGGTGTATGACGCGGCAGACATACATTTGTGTATAACGTGAAGAAATATACATCTTAAGGTATAACGTGGAGGAGAATATACAGATTCACTTGATGTATTAATACAACTTAATATACAACAGAGAGAGAATAACTGTATACTGACGGGTGTATTGTATACTGACGGGTGTACTGTAAACTATGTGTAATGTATGAAAACAAATTTTGACATGTAATAGACAGGTAAGAACCCCGCCCATTATTATGGAGGTATAACTCTCTCTCTCTCTCTCTCTCTCTCTCTCTCTCTCTCTCTCTAACACAGGTGAGAGATACAACACACCTCGTCACTAATAGCTGGCAGGAGCACAAGGATTAGGGGCAGGGCGGGCGACCTAGCAACAGTGGAGAGAGAGAGAAAAAACACACACACACACACACACACGAGGTCCCTTGTCCGAGAATTGCTGTTCGACACCACAACCGCATCCAGCCCATACGTGCACGAACTGATCGCTATAAGAACAGCCCAGTCCCAACCATTGTAAAAATTATCAATAACTTGTAATACTGTAACACTGTCACTATGTTGAATTGAACTGTAGTTTGAGCTTTTCCCCATCTAAGTTATTATATGTCTTTTTTGTGTCACTTATGTTACTTGTATATTATTTGTAATTCGTAACCCACTCCCCAAATATGTAACTGTATATTTTCAGCCTTCTGGCTGCCAAGCTCTTTCAATAAACCGTTAATTATTATTATTATTATTATTACCATCAAGGTAGTGCTTCTTTAACTGTAAAACTAAAACCCGTGACCATCACTATCTACCACCACTGTTAGCACCATTATCACCAGTCGTCGTCCTTTGTGCCTCTCTCTCTCTCTCTCTCTCTCTCTCTCTCTCTGGGAGGAAGTTTAGAAATACAATCTTGGTGAGGGAATTGCAGTGAGTGAGTGAGTGAGTGTGTGTGTGTGTGTGTGTGTGTGTCGCAGCAACTTACACACCCTGAAGTAGACGTTAAGATATTTTCTTACAACAAGACGGGAACTAACTTCGTCTCCTCTGGGTACATGAGTCAGGTGATGGTACTGATGATGCCCGTCACCGTGTAGTGCCCCTCATGACAGACAAGGGGTCATACACAGGTCAGGTCAGTTACGTGTGTCGAGTCAATATCGACAAGTGAACTGAAGACAACAAGAACACCTGAGTTAATGAGACAGTTACTAGGTGTTAACAGAGTACACCAGGAGGAGGAGGAAGTAGTAGTAGAGAGAGAGAGAGAGAGAGAGAGAGAGAGAGAGAGAGAGAGAGAGAGAGAGAGAGAGAGAGAGAGAGAGAGAGAGAGAGAGAGAGAGTATTGTGTAGCGGTGAGGGAGGGAGAGAGGGGGAAGATCGCCAAGAGTAATACACTAATGGTACACACAAAGGCTGGGGGTCTTTATAGTATGTGTGTGTTATGACGGCTACCACTATCCATCTCTCTCTTTTCTCTACACCTTTCTTTTCTCCCCCCCCCCTGTCTCTCTCTCTCTCTCTCTCAGGTCGTAAGCTTGAGGAAGGGTGTGTGTGTGTGTGTGTGGAGGGGGGGGGGGGGTGGAGGGGATATAGTTTACCCCCCTTTGCACACCACGATTTCCTCCTCTTCCTGCTGCCTTGACTCTACTGCTCTTGTGTGTGGTCTGGCCCCTCCCCCCTCCCTTAACACACACACACACACACACACACACACACACTTGAGTACGATAATTCAACCCCTTGAGTACGATTATTTAACCCATTGAGTACGATTATTTAACCCACTGAGTACGATTATTTAACCCATTGAGTACGATAATGTAACCCATTGAGTCCGATATAACCAGATTTCGATGATTTTACCCTTCAGTACGATGATTTAACCACTGAGTACGAATATTTAACCCCTTGAGTACGATGATTTAACTCCTTGATTCCGAAGATTTAACTCCTTGAGTACGATGGCTTAACCCATTGAGTACGAATATTTAACCCCTTAAGTACGAAGATTTAACCCCTTTGAGGACTGCAGGTATGCAATAACGCCTTGATGTAGGATTATTTTACCCTTTCAGTACGTAGAGTACCACAGCCATCGGACTGAACGGCTTAAGGCTGCGGAAGTCAAGTTTACAGCAGGTATCCCGGAGATTATTGATTCGTTCTCTGAAAAGGTTATCCTATTATATTTATGGATATCACACACACACACACACACACACACACACCAGTACTACATCACCGGAAGGGTAAAATGTCACCTAACTCACACACAGACAATGACGCTTTTCCGTCCTGGTCTGAATGTTGGTTTCCTACTCTCTCTCTCTGTCTCTCTCATTGCGACAATCGACGTTTTAGAGAGAGAGAGAGAGAGAGAGAGAGAGAGAGAGAGAGAGAGAGAGAGAGAGAGAGAGAGAGAGAGAGAGAGAGACACACACACACAAGACGCCCAAGACATTTAATTTATGACCTTAAGGGTGAAGGTCTGTCATGGTGCCTGGCAGGTGTGTGTGTGTCGCTGAAGTGACAAGTATAATAACAGTTAACATTATTGAGTAAACATTCTCGCCCAACCACGCTTAATCGTTTGGATGTATTATTGTTGTTGTTGTTGTTGTATACTGATAAACAATAAACAAACGTCACACCACCTACAACATACAAAGAAGAAACAAACGGTTCATACAAAAAAAAATTAGTTAGGTTAGGTTGAGTATTCTAATCCCCTACCTAAACTTACTATTGTAAACGTGTCATACACCAAGTACACGCCACGTAGAAACAGGTACAAGACAGGTAGACACAGGTACAAGACAGGTAGAAACAGGTACACGACAGGTAGACACAGGTACAAGACAGGTAGACACAGTTACACACGACAGGTAGACACAGGTACACGACAGGTAGACACAGGTACACACGACAGGTAGAAACAGGTACAAGACAGGTAGAAACAGGTACACGACAGGTAGACACAGGTACAAGACAGGTAGACACAGTTACACACGACAGGTAGACACAGGTACACGACAGGTAGACACAGGTACACACGACAGGTAGACACAGGTACACACGACAGGTAGAAACAGGTACAAGACAGGTAGACACAGGTACAAGACAGGTAGAAACAGGTACAAGACAGGTAGACACAGGTACACGACAGGTAGACACAGGTACACGATAGGTAGACACAGGTACAAGACAGGTAGACACAGGTACACGACAGGTAGACACAGGTACACGACAGGTAGACACAGGTACACGACAGGTACACGACAGGTAGACACAGGTACAAGACAGGTAGACACAGGTACACGACAGGTAGACACAGGTACACGACAGGTAGAAACAGGTACACGACAGGTATACACAGGTACACACGACAGGTAGACACAGGTACACACGACAGGTAGACACAGATAGTTAACTGACAGTGATAATACCCCCCCTCTCTCCTTTCTTCCTTCTCTCTCTGCCCCCATTCATTCCATTCCTCTCTTCCCTCCCTTACCTCCCCTCCTCTCTCCCTTCACGTCATACACAGACTGTACTTACCACTTCCTGCGTCGCCACACATACACACACGAGAGAGAGAGAGAGAGAGAGAGAGAGAGAGAGAGAGAGAGAGAGAGAGAGAGAGAGAGAGAGAGAGTCGCGTCGGGTAAGTCAGACCTACAACATCCTCTCTCTCTCTCTCTCTCTCTCTCTCTCTCTCTCAATTCTCCAATCATCCTCACAACCTTCCTACCTTTCCTCCCCCTCCCTCCCTTACCAACCCTTTCCTCTCCTCCTCATACCTTCCTGTCATCTCCCCCCTCTCTCTCTCCCCTTCCTTCCTCACCACTCAATTCTATTATCTCATTCTTTACTCGTTTGTTGCTACATCTCTCTCTCTCTCTCTCTCTCTCTCTCTCTCTCTCTCTCTCAGGTAGTAGAATATCCGCTGCACCCCCTGAGAGAGAGAGAGAGAGAGAGAGAGAGAGAGAGAGAGAGAGAGAGAGAGAGAGAGAGAGAGAGAGAGAGAGAGAGAGAGAGAGAGAGAGAGGGTTCGTGCCAAGTCTTATAACACCCAAGCAGACCCGAAGGACGGAGGAGGGGGAGGAGGAAAACGAAAGAAGATGAAGGTAAGGGGAGGGGGGAGGAAAGAGGAAGGAAGAAAATTAAGAAGGATGGAGTAAGAGAAGGAGGATGAAGGAGGAAGAGAGAAAAGTAGGAAGAGAGAGAAGTAAGAAGAAAGGAGGGGAAAGATAAAAGAAGGAAGAGAGGAGAAAGAAAGAATAACAAGAGGAAGAAGGAAGATTAAGAAGGAAGGAAGAAGAGAAGGAGGATGAAGGAAGATGAAAAAGGAAGAGGAAGAAGAAGGGAGGCAAGTGGTGAGTCCTTGGTAAAGTTCTTCAGTAAGGTTCGTGATCAAGCAAACAGTTGGTGGTGGCCTGAGGGGCCGACGGCTGCCACGCTACTGATGGTGCCAGCTGAGGTGGGGGGTTGAGGAGGGGAGGAAGAGGTGGAAAATGGAGGAAAAGGAGAAGAATAGTGAATACCTGGCTGCCTGAGTGACTACCTGGCTGCCTGAGTGACTACCTGGCTGCCTGAGTGAATACCTGGCTGCCTGAGTGACTACCTGGCTGCCTGAGTGACTACCTGGCTGCCTGAGTGAATACCTGGCTGCCTGAGTGACTACCTGGCTGCCTGAGTGACTACCAGGCTGCCTGAGTGACTACCAGGCTGCCTAAGTGACTACCTGGCTGCCTGAGTGAATACCTGGCTGCCTGAGTGACTATCAGGCTGCCTGAGTGACTACCAGGCTGCCTGAGTGACTACCTGGCTGCCTGAGTGACTACCTGGCTGCCTGAGTGACTACCTGGCTGCCTGAGTGACTACCTGGCTCCCTGAGTGACTACCTGGCTGCCTGAGTGACTATCAGGCTGCCTGAGTGACTACCTGGCTGCCTGAGTGAATACCTGGCTCGCCACACCTTACTTTCACCGCCATTACCATGACCCAGTGTCTGCTGCCTCCCCCCTCCTCCGTCCCACATCCACCCTCCCTCCTTCACCCACCTTCCCTCCCCCATTTCCTCAGCGTCCTTCCCTCCCTCACCCACTCCGCCTCACTCACCCCCTTCCTTCCCTCACAAACCCTCCCTCCCTTCCTCACCATTCAAGACAACTTGTTCACCACACACACACGAGCGTCTCATCACCCTCACGTTCACCAAGTATTAATTCACAGCCTGATTGGTCGTGGTGTAGTGAAGGAGCTTGGTGACAGTCCTTAAGGGGGGGAAGAGGAAGGAGGGGGGAAGAGGAAGGGGGGGGAAGAGGAAGGAGGGGGGAAGAGGGGGGGAAGAGGAAGGAGGGGGGAAGAGGAAGGAGGGGGGAAGAGGGGGGGGAAGAGGAAGGAGGGGGGAAGGGAGAAGGGGAGGGGGAGGAGGATGAAGAAGAGAGGGAGGAAGAGGAACCCCGGAAACCACACGGGTAAACAGTTAGTAATCTCTCTCTCTCTCTCTCTCTCTCTCTCTCTCTCTCTCTCTCTCTCTTGTAATTATATATGACATTTCGCGACATAGTTAAGCCAAGATAACTTACATAGTGGTAATAACAGATAGCGGTAATAACAATTATCATATCAGTGAATATAATCATAGTTAATACAATATTTTGTTTTTTTACTAAACAAATATTTCCTCCCAAGTGTAGATAATGCTGGAGTCTTGGGGTAATATCGACGCCATCTTGTTTGTTTACTGTACCTTGTTATATTACCACTAGTTTTGGAGAGAGAGAGAGAGAGAGAGAGAGAGAGAGAGAGAGAGAGAGAGAGAGAGAGAGAGAGAGAGTTAACTTCACATTGAGTGTAAAAGACATACAGTACAGTACTTATTGATTACCGCCCACTTCCCTCTTTCTAGTCTCCACCCACCCACCTCCTTCCATTTACACCCACCTACCCACCCTTCCTCTCCACCCAAAAACCTACCCTCCTTATAGTCTCCACCTACCTCCCCCCTGTCCACCCACCTTGCCTTCCGCCGCCCCCCCACCCCCCACTACACCCACATATTGTAGTCATTGACCGCAAGTAGGCCTCCCCCTGACCCACATATCAGTCTGGGGCTCAATAGGTGAGAGAGACCGTCGTCCTGCCAATGGGCGGTTGAAAATTGGGCGCCATTAAGAGAGACGCCCATTTGACCATTTATTTGATCACCTTTTCTACCCGCCCACCCATCATCCCCTTCATCTTCTTCAATTAACACAATCCATTCCAAATGACAGTCAAAAAGCTAATGAACGCCAAAATAGCCAATACAAGTCCAAAACCAACCAAAATAGCCAATGAACGCCAAAATAGCAAATGAACGCCAAAATAGCCAATGAACGCCAAAATAGCCAATGAACGCCAAAACAGCCAATATGTGCCCAAAACCACCCAAAATAGCCAATACACGCTCAAAACCACCCAAAATAGTCAATGAAAGCCAAAATAGCCAACGAACACAATTAAGATCAATGCCAAAATATACCATTAAACGGCCTTTAAGTAACACAGCTCGACCTTAACAACACAACTAATGGAAAAAGTCTCCTTATCTAATCCACACTTTAATAACGTGGCGTAGAACAATAAAGTGACCTCCTTACCTCATTAGCATCTATAGGTGAGGTGGGTGAGTGTGTACAGTGATAGCCTTCTGTTCGATTCCCAGGGGCGCTTCCAGTCTAGCTTAACCCCTTGACGATGATTTAACCCTTTGAGGACGATGATTGAACCCCTTGAGGACGATTATTTAACCCCTTGAGAACGATAATTTAACCCCTTGAGGACGATGATTCAATCCCCTGAGGACAAAGAATTAACCCCAGAGCACGATGATTTAACAACCCCTTGAAGATGATGATTTAACCCTTTAAGGACGATGATTGAACCCCTTGAGTACGATGATTTAACCCTTTAAGGACGATGATTTAACCTCCTAAGTACGATTTAACCACTTGAGGACGATGACTTAAATCCCTTGAGGGCGATGAATTTCGAGAGAGAGAGAGAGAGAGAGAGAGAGAGAGAGAGAGAGAGAGAGAGCACATCTTATTCACCATCACTTGTGGGAGAAACTGCTGTTCTCAGTCCAGGTTTTCCAGTATGGCCAAGTCACCCAATATCTGGCCATGTCACCCCCTCACTTGGCCCCGTCACCCCATCCTTCGCCATCCGCCATACTTGGCCATGACAGGGTATGGTGACATGGGGTGGGAGGGTCGTGGGGCGGGAGGGTCGTGTGGGTGGGAGGGTCGTGTGGGTGGGAGGGTCGTGTGGGTGGGAGGGTCGTGTGGGTGGGGTGGGAGGGTCGTGTGGGTGGGAGGGTCGTGGGGTGGGAGGGTCGTGGGGTGGGAGGGTCGTGGGGTGGGAGGGTCGTGTGGGTAGGTGAGGGTCGTGTGGGTAGGTGAGGGTCGTGGGGTGGAAGGGTCGTGGGGTGGAAGGGTCGTGGGGTGGAAGGGTCGTGGGGTGGGAGGGTCTTGGAGGGGGGAGGTGTCTTGGGGTGGGAGGGTCTTGGAGGGGGGAGGTGTCTTGGGGGGGGAGGATCTTGGGGGGTGTGAAGGTCGTGGGGGGTGGGTGAAGGTTGTGTGAGATGGGAGAGGGGTCGAAGGGGGTGGGTGAGGGGTCGTGGGGGTGGGTGAGGGTCGTGGGGGTGGGTGAGGGGTCGTGGGGGTGGGTGAGGGGTCGTGGGGGTGGGTGAGGGGTCGTGGGGGTGGGTGAGGGGTCGTGGGGGTGGGTGAAGGTCGTGGGAGGTGGATGGGGGTCGTAAGGGGGCGGGTGGGGGTCGTAAGGGGGCGGGTGGGGGTCGTAAGGGGCGGGTGGGGGTCGTAAGGGGCGGGTGGGGGTCGTAAGGGGCGGGTGGGGGTCATGAGGGGTGAAAGAGGGTTGTGGGGGAACGGTGAGGGGTCGTGGGTGAAGGTCATGGAAGGTGGGAGAAGGATCGTGGAGGGTGTGAGAGGGTCGTGGGGAGTGGGTGAAGGTCATGGAAGGTGGGAGAAGGATCGTGGAGGGTGTGAGAGGGTCGTGGGGAGTGGGTGAAGGTCATGGGAGATCGAAGAGGGTCATGGAGGGTGGGGGGTCGTAGGGGATGGGTGAGGGGTCGTGGGGGTGGGAGAGGGGTCGTGGGGGTGGGAGAGGGGTCGTGGGGGTGGGAGAGGAGTCGTGGGGGTGGGTGAGGAGTCGTGGGGGTGGGTGAGGAGTCGTGGGGGTGGGTGAGGGTCGTAAGGGGTAGGAGCGGGTCGTGGGAATGGGTGAGGGTCGCGGGGGTGGGTGAAGGTCATGGGAGGTGGAAGAGGGTCGTGGGGGAACGGTGGGGGGAGAAGGGTCGTGGAGGGTGGGTGAAGATCATGGGAGGTGGAAGAGGGTCACGGAGAGTGGGGTCGTAGTACTAAGCTATCACAGTATTCTTGAAGTACATGTTGGAGATATCTTGTCCGATAACCAAGGTCGTCTATATCTGGAAGTCGTATCGTGACTCAGGTCGTGGCGCGTGGGTGCTGGGACGTGATAGCCAGAAGTCGTCGGCCCACCCTCACCCCGACACAACCCACCCTCACTCCTCCACAGAGCCCATCCTCACCCTCTGATATAGCCCACCCTCCCCCCCTGACATAACCCACCTTTACCCCTCCACATAACCCACCCTCCCCCCCTGACACAACCCATCCTAACTCCTCCACAGAGCCCACCCTCACCCCCCACCACATATCCCATCCCTCCACATAACCCACCCCTACTCCCTGATATAACCCACCCTCATTCCCTGACATAACCCACCCTCACTCCCTGACACAACCCACCTTTGAACCCTTTAGGGACAGGTCCAAGAACACTGTGTGAGAAATGGCACATCACTTTATCTCCAATGGCAAGATAGCCGATATATTAAGATTGTATCCACTTTTTTACACGTAGTAGCTGTATCAGTTCCCATGTATAGAACCAAACACACAATGTGCTTGAATACATCTCACGCAAATGTGAATAACAAAGTGTGCGGCCAGACGTAGGTAGTAGGTAGCTATCAAAGAGTTAGGTACTCCCGCCTGGGAAGATATTGGAAGCATAATGTCTAATGGTAGACCCTGCTGCCATATGGCATCACGAAAATTGGGACCAAGTCCCGGGTTGCTGGGCTGACTTTCTGCCCCATTTACACACAGTTGCAGGGTCTCAATTGTTTCTCTTATGTTGATAACACTACATACATACTGTATATCGTTTCTCACTATTGATCTTTTTTTTATTTTTTTATTTCTTTATGGTTCTTTATTTTTATTATTATTATTATTATTATTATTATTATTATTATTATTATTATTACTATTATTAATTAATTTTTTATTATAAATTGTATTTACTATGAACCAATTATTGTTATTATTACATTTTCGCCCACCAGGGCCCGATGTGGGTCAGTGACCTGTGCCCGGGTGCGCTGATCCCTGTAAAAAAAAATAAAAAAATAAAATACTGCCTCACACTCCTGTACTCACGCAGTTGAGAATAAGTTACCCTTTATGTATACTGTACAACTAAACAAAGAATTTATTTCAAATACAGAGTAACATTCAATGTCATAATATCCTGACCACGGGGCTTAGTTATACTGATCCTTTGTGAACTCTACTCTGTAATCCCTTTGCGCTACCACTCACAGGCTGATTGTGGGGTGCACAATAAACTAGCCGCTGTAAGTTGCAAATTCCAAGACTTAATTCCTTCTAGCGCCCCTCACCCCCCCCCCACACTGTCCCAGGGGAAGGGTAAGGGAGTGAGCGGTGGGTGACCTCCAACATACAGTAGGCGCCTGTGTCGACAGACATAAGAAAATAAGAATGGAGGAAACTGCAGCGGGCCTATTGGCCCATACTGGGCAGTCCCGTTTACACCCAACCCATATTGCTCATATGAGCAGCCAACCCATGTTTGAAGCAATTCAGCATATTCGAGTTAATGATGATATTTGGTAACTTGTTCCACTCATCCATTACTCTGTTTCCAAACCAGTGTTTACCTATTTCTCGCCTAAATCTAAATTTGTCTAATTTAAAACCATTGTTACGAGTTCGCTCCTGGTTGGATAATTTGAGTACCTATGTAATGTCCCCTTTGTTTAGCCCTGCCTTTCACTTATACACCTCTATCAGGTCGCCCCTCGCTCTACGTCTCTCAAGGGAGTGCAAATTAAGATGCTTTAACCTGTCTCTATACTCAAGGTTCCTAATGCCCGGGATTAGTCTTGTCATTCTCCTCTGAATTCTTTCCAATGATTCTATATCCATTCTGTAATACGGTGACCAGAACTGAACTGCGTAATTCAGGTGTGGTCTCACAAGAGCAAGATACAGTTTTAGGATGACCTCGCTGGTCTTGTAACTAACACTCCTTTGTATGAACCCAAGTACTTTATTAGCCTTGTTACGAGCAAAAACACATTGTTTACTTGGCTTAAGGATCCTACTTATCATTACTCCTAAATCTCTCTCGCAGTCGGATTTCTCTATGGCATCGTTGTTCATCTGGTATCTGGTTTCCCTGTTAACATCTATACTGAATACTTCACATTTGCCCACGTTGAATTTCATCTGCCATTTTTCAGACCATTCGAAAAATTTGTTTAGATCTTCCTGTAGTTTTGCGCAGGGCTGTGGAGTCGAAGACAAAACCTTCGACTCCGACTCCTCAAATTTTTATGCTTCCGACTCCGACTCCTTGGCCTATTTGTAACAACTATTTCTACCATCCTAATTGTAATTTGTATGTTGTAACCTGCGTAGGTAAAAAGTAAAACACCGTGGCTATACTGCTACAGCTTTATTAATGATCTGGACGATATTTAAGAACTACAAAAAGATGATAGGCTTGACTTTCAAAGTTTCAATCAAAAGAAAAATAAATTTATTAAGAATTCAAGATATTAACTAGAAAACACCATTTACATGTATATCTAAAAGTTCGATCTCAGCATATGAATTTTGTTTAAGCTCATAATCTGATGTGGATCTAAATGATGATCCTACAATTCCTTTTAAAGTAAAGTTATATATTTATGTACATTAAAGAAATGAATACCTTATTAAGGAAAATGGATAAACCTTACATGATTAAGTTATTAAATAAAATTTGCCTTAATCTCACCAAAAACAGGTTGTAGCTAATTGTTTTGTAGCTGAGAGCCTCTGTGCAGTTTTCAACGAAACAAAATTTGATATAATTCAAAATTTCAAATGGTAAAGAAGAGACTATCGTCCAAAATTATAGTGCTATACTGTGCCTGCTACAATAAATTCATAATAATGCTTATAAAATGGAAATAAATTCTTTTAATAATTTAAGAAAATTAGTGGGATCAGTGGAATCACTGCAATGAATATGCCTGAGTTCATATATTTGTTCTTAGGAACAGAATAGCTTCAGTCAGATCTTCCTTCATGGAAGCCCTTAAATCTGATCTGATTATTTTCAGTGCAGAAAACAGTCTTTCTACACTGACCTGAGTGGGTGGCATTGCTGTCACAGCTCTAGCTACATCTTTTACAATCTCTGGGTAAGCAGGTATGGCTTCTTCCACTGTCACTTTTGAAGACCGGTCAAATTTCTCCACTTCCATCAGTGCACCAAAGAAATCTTGCTGAAATCTCGTATTTTTAATGTCTACCGCTGCTGCGTTTTCACTCCGATGTCGCTTTACCTTTGCTTGTCCTATTGTGTCCAAGTAGGAATCAAAGTCTATTTCCTTGTTTGAAGATGCTGAATCTGAATCTGAGCTACTTGACTTGTCTATGTTTCTAACTCGTTCAGGTTCATGAATTTCAGTTTGTGACTTCATTTCTTTTATGCGTACTGCTATTTCATATAGTGCCTCTTTTCCTTTACTAGTTTGATCATTGTCCAACAAAATTCTATTCATGGGATCAAGGTAAACAGCAGCTAACAAGATTTTATCCAGCAATACATTCTCTCTTCTTTTCATTGAAGATACAATGCCCTCAGCGATTAATCCTCCACTTTTGTTCAACTGGTATAGCAACCTTTTCCACTCCAATAAAAATGTACCAAGGTGTTAGATCCTCAGCTTGCAGTTTCTTGGTAGCAGCAAAAGGGTGAGAGAGCAGACTTTCTAACTGTGTCACCTGGTTCCACTGGCTTTCAGTTAGTGAAACACGTTCATTATCGAGGTCTTCAAGATAGCCTCTTAGTTCGAGGAGTCGGAGTCTGGACAATTTTACCGACTCCGACTCCACAAGCCGAAATTTCCTCCGACTCCACAGCCCTGGTTTTGCGGAGTCCTCGTCAGATTTAATAACACGTCCTATTTTAGTGTCATCAGCAAATTTACTTATGTTGCTGTCTATGCCGATACCGATGTCGTTTATGTATATAATAAATAATAATGGTCAAAGTACTGAGCCTTGGAGAACTCCACTTGTGACGTTGCTTCAATGGGACTTAGTGCCGTTAATGCTCACTCGCTGTTTCCTGTCCTGTAACCACGCCCTAATCCATTTCAGGATATTACCTTTGATGCCATGTGCTTCTTAGTCTTTCGTGGGGGACTCTGTCGAAGGCTTTGCTAAAGTCGAGATATACCACATCATAATTGTGCCCCTCGTCCACCGATTTGAAAACTGATGAAAAGAATGTTAATAGATTAGTTAGGCAAGAACGTCCGCTTGTGAAGCCATGCTGGGAATCATTGATCAATTGGTGCTTCTCCAGGTGATTTCGAATAGAGTTTGAAATGATTGCTTCCATAAATTGCCTACTATTGATGTTAGACTGATTGGGTGGTAGTTAGAGGATAGTAATCTATCCCCCTTCTTGAAAATCGGTATTACATTTGCTATCCTCCAGGAATCTGGTACTACACCTGTATTTAAGGACATGTTAAACAACTTTGCTAAGGGCATACTAAGCTCCTCCTTACATTCCTTTAATATTCTGGCAAATATCTCATAGGGACCAGGTGACTTATTAGGCTTTAGTTTGTCTATTTGCTTACTAACATCGTTACTAGTCACTACTATCTCACTTAATTTGTTTTCTTCACTATCTCTGAATAGAGTCGGTGCCTCGGGTATCATGTTTAAATTTTCGGTGGTGAAAACTGTTGAAAAATATTTATTCAAGTTATTGCTCATTTCTCCATCGTTATCAGTGAGCTCGCCGGTATCTGACCGTTTGATACATTTGGTAGAATCCTTTGGGGTTTGTCTTTGCCTCCCTTGCTATCCTTACCTCATTATTCCTCTTGGCTTTCCTTATCTCGGTTTTAACCCTACTCGCCAATACCTTATAATAATCCTGGAGGTAAATTTCGCCACGCTTTATCCCTCTACCTATAGCCTTCCTTTGGCCAATGATGTTCTTTAAATAATTATTTATCCATTTAGGGTCATTGTTGTCTGATCTGAGTATTTTGTATGGTATACTGCCTTTGTGCATTAAGTAACTGAAGCAGAGTAGTGGGTGTAGTGAGGATGAAAGACCGAGGTGTAGAGGCTCTTTAGGGTGTAGGCATAGTGTAGGTGTGTAATATACCTATATCTCTACCCACCCATCTCCCCACCCTACCATCTCCCCACCCACACATCTCCCCATCCACCCACACATCTCCCCAACCATCCATCTCCCCAACCATCCATCTCCCCAACCATCCATCCCCCATCCAACCTGAAAATAAAACCCATCAACCAGCAGCTGCACACCCTGTCCAGCAGAGTTCTGGCAAAAGATAGAACGATCAGAGCAAGAACTCCTTCAAAGACTCCCGCCAGATAACTACAACAACCATACTAAGGTTCCCAAAAATTTACCAATTCTCAAAAGGCCCATTACCACCCGCGATCTACACGGCCAGGCAATAGACAACCTCCCGAGACCAGCATCTGTCAGTAGGGTCGGCGGAATATGAAATAAGGCCCAAAAACACCCATATGGGATAGGGTAGGATGTCTAGTGCCTGTACCGACAGACAATAACTAACCCATGACACAACCCTAACACACTATTAGCTTAGCTAGACGATCAGCCCGCCCTCTCTTACCACCTCCTAAATTTATTCAATTTCTGAACTATAACTTCCTTCCCCCACCCCTCCTTTCTCTAAAAAAAATTATATAAAAAAATAAATAAATACAATACAGTAAGTACTCACCATGACGTGGCTCTCACACACACACACACACACAACGCTCCTACTGACTGAAGCACGCACGTACGTACGTGACAGTTAGTGCTATTCAGTACCGAACTGTTGTTGTTATTATTGTTATTATTAATGTTGTTATTATCTCCCAAGAGTCGACCCAAATAATTGTTATATACTGTAGAAGACATATATATGTGTGTGTGTGTGTTTTAAGAGTTATGTTATATTAAAATGAGTTAAGTTAGGTTGGGTTAGGTTAAGTGACAATGTAGGAAGATTATATAATTGTTGCATCTGGCAGTATTGATGTGAGGTGAAGTGAGGTAAAGTGAGTAGAGATGAGGTGAGGGAAGGTGAGGTGTGTGTGTGTATTAATAGTGGTGGCGGCGGATGTGTTGTGGAGAGAAGGTTGGGATTTCTCCACCTCTGTCCAGACCAGGTGTATTTAGACCAGGTGTGTGTAGACCAGGTGTGTGTGTGTGTGTGTGTGTGTGTAGACCAGGTGTATTTAGACAAGGTGTGTAGACCAGGTGCATTTAGACAAGGTGTGTAGACCAGGTGTGTGTGTGTGTGTGTAGACCAGGTGTATTTTGACCAGGTGTGTGTAGACTAGGTGTGTGTGTGTGTGTGTAGACCAGGTGTGTGTGTGTGTGTAGACCAGATGTGTGTAGACCAGGTGTATTTTGACCAGGTGTGTGTAGACTAGGTGTGTGTGTGTGTGTGTGTGTGTGTGTATACCAGGTGTGTGTGTGTGTGTAGACCAGGTGTGTGTGTGTGTGTGTAGACCAGGTGTATTTTGACCAGGTGTGTGTAGACTAGGTAGGTGTGTGTGTGTGTGTGTGTGTGTAGACCAGGTGTGTGTGTGTGTGTAGACCAGGTGTGTGTGTATGTAGACCAGGTGTGCATGTAGACCAGGTGTGTATGTAGACCAGATGTGTATAGACCAGGTGTGTTTAGACCAGTTGTATTCCAGGTGTGTAGCCCAGGAGTGGACATAAGGTGTTGTCGATCCATGTATATCTAGACGACGACGACCCCCCCCCCCCCCCACACACACACACACGCGCCTTACAAAATAAAAAAGTTCAATAGGTAAGTAGTTACATTTCTGTCTATAAGTTACCGCTAAGTCAACTCACTAAGTATAAGTAGATGAGAGAATTTATAAATAACCTTTAGTGAACAGTTATTACTTATAGGTGAAGGTGAGAGAGAATACCTGTCCCTGTAGTGAGAGAGAGAGAGAGAGAGAGAGAGAGAGAGAGAGAGAGAGAGAGAGAGAGAGAGAGAGAGAGAGAGAGAGAGAGAGAGAGAGAGAGAGAGAGAGAAGACCTTGTATCTGGGTATATCAAAGTATATCTCAACATACTCCTGAGTCACACACACACACACACACACACACACACACACACACACACACACACACACACAGGGCAGCGAAAACATACTTTAGGGCAGAGTGGTGTAAAGATCACTCAGTAAAAAAATAAGGGGGAAGGGGGGATGAGGGGAGGGGGTGAAGCGAGGGGAGGAGGAGCAGTTCCACCAGTTGGCCCTGACCCACCACCGCCATCCCTCCCTCTCCCTCCCTCCCTCCCGACACACTGCCTTACTCCTTCACCCCTTCCTCCCTCACCTCTCTCCCTCCTTCCTTCCTTCCCCTCCCTTACTCACTGGGTCAATCCGAGAGAGAGAGAGATGGAGGAAATGAGGAGGAAGGGAAAGGGAGGGAGGACGAAAAAAGGAGAGAGAAAAGGAAAGAAGTTGGGAGTGAGGGAAGGAAGTCGGAATGGGAAAGAGGGAGCATAGAAAATTGAGAAAGTTAGAGAGAGGAAAGAGGAAGAGAAAGGGAGGGAGGGAGAGGAACAAAAAGGGAGAGGGGGAGGGTAGTTAAGCAAGAGCACAATAACTGACTCAGCGATAAACACAATTTAAGTAGACTGTTGTATCTTGGGTTCACACACACACACACACACACAATAGCACACGGGTCATGATTGATTAATTCACGAGAGAGAGAGAGAGAGAGAGAGAGAGAGAGAGAGAGAGAGAGAGTCAATACTTGCTTACATTATTAAGAAGGCGCCACCACACTCACCACCACAGAGCAACGCCACTTAACACAAAGAAAGAAAGAAAGTCTAAGTGAACAACATACGTCGTGACATAGGTACAGTCAGCAAAAAAAAAAAAAAAAGTTCTGCAACCGTAGGTCTAATGGCCTCTGCAACGTTCACTTACGGAGGCCATGTTCATTTGGTAAGGTGGTATTTCTGGTTGTGTGATGTATTGTATAACCAGTATGTTGATTTTTTTATATCACTTATAGTTAATAGAAAAATAAAGAGGCATCACCCACGTCAATAAGTGTTGTTCAGAGTTCTTGGTCCGGTGTGTCATATTGTATAACAACACAAAGGTGCAGAAAATTTTGTTGTTGACTGTACATAAAAGTATTTCAGCAGCTATAGTACAAGACATTATTGTTACTATTATAGTAGTAATGAAAGTCGGGCTGTATCGTGTTCCCAGGAGAGGGGAGAGGGGGTGAGAGGGGAGAGGGGGTGAGAGGGGAGAGGGGGTGAGAGGGGAGAGAAGGTGAGAGGGGAGAGGGGGTGAGAGGGGGAGGGGGTGAGGGTGAGAGGGGGAGGGGGTGAGAGGGAAGGGGGTGAGAGGGAAGGGGGTGGGAGGGGGTGAGAGGGGGAGGGGGTGAGAGGAGGGGGAGGGGGTGAGAGGAGAGAGAGGGTGAGAGGAGAGAGAGGGTGATAGGGGGAGGGGGTGGGAGGGGGTGGGAGGGGGAGGGGGTGAGAGGGGGAGGGGGTGAGAGGGGAGGGGGTGAGAGGGGAGGGGGAGGTGTGAGAGGGGGAGGGTGAGAGGGGAGGGGGAGGTGTGAGAGGGGGAGGGTGAGAGGGGGGAGGGTGTGAGGGGGGCGGGGGAAGGGGGAGGGTGTGAGGGGGGCGGGGGAAGGGGGAGGGTGAGAGGGGGGCGGAGGAAGGGGGAGGGGTGAGAGGAGAGAAAGGGTGAGAGGAGAGGGGGAAGGGGTGAGAGGGGGAGAGAGGGGGAAGGGGTGAGAGGGGGAGAGAGGGGGAGGGGTGAGAGGGGGGAGGGGGTGAGAGGGGGGAGGGGGTGAGAGGGGGCGGGGAGGGGTGAGGAGGGGGTGAGAGGGTGAGGAGGGGGTGAGGGGGTGAGGAGGGGGTGAGGGGGTGAGGAGGGGGTGAGGGGGTGAGGAGGGGGTGAGAGGGAGAGGAGGAGGGAGGTGAGGGGGAGGGGAAAAAGAGGGGAGGGGGTGATAAGGGAGAGGATGAGAGAGGAGGGGGTGAGGGGGGGAAGAGAATATATCATGTGTCGATTAACAGGTTGCAGTTAAGAGTAAGCCCTTGGCGCGACATAAGCAACAGTAGTCAACAACAGGACCAACGGTAATGACTACTGTACATCAGCGACAACAGTTCCAAAAGCAGTAGCTAATAACAGTAGTGTGACGAATCAGCAACAGTTACCTATTCAATGAGATTTGACCATGAGTTACCCTCCGAGAATGCAGGTCAACACACACACACACACACACACACAAAGAGGGCATGCAAGATTATTCTCTCCCCCTCCTACTCCACATATCAAGAAGCGCTCAACACACTGACCCTTTCGACTCTCACTGACCATCACCACGACTTCATCTGCAAATTTGGTAAGAAGCTTCTACACCATCCCCGACACCGGCTCCTACTACCACCTGAGATCCCTTGTCCGAGAATTGCTGTTCGACACCACAACCGCATCCAGCCCATACGTGCACGAACTGATCGCTATAAGAACAGCCCAGTCCCAACCATTGTAAAAATTATCAACAACTTGTAATACTGTAACACTGTCACTATGTTGAAATGAACTGTAGTTTGAGCTTTTCCCCATCTAAGTTATTATATGTCTTATTTGTGTCACTTATGTTACTTGTATATTATTTGTAATTCGTAACCCATTCCCCAAATATGTAACTGTATATTTTCAGCCTTCTGGCTGCCAAGCTCCTTCAATAAACCGTTAATTATTATTATTATTATTATTATTACACTACACTCCCTCCCCTACACCCATCCCTCCCTCCACTACACTCCTTTCCCTACTAATTCGTGTTCTTCTATTCCACCTCCTCCCTCTTCTTCACCAGTGACTCCCTCAAACACATCCTCCTCTCCCTCCACTTCCTGCTGTGGTCTTGCGTTCCTCAACCAACAACAACAGACTACATACAGACGACTAAGCCAACACACAAACAAGGACATATAAACAGACTCAGAGATGTGTGTCTTGGTGTGGTATAGACATAGGTACACAGAGGATGGTACACAGGAGGTGATACAGAGGAGGTGATAGAAAGAAACCACTCCACCAATAGTGTCTGTGTGGAGGGGGGGGGGGGTGGCTTAGGAAGAAGGGACACAGCTAATGAGTCACGCCACATACATTTACGCTGACACACACACACACACACACACACACACACACACACACACACGCGCGCGCGCGCGCTCGCATTGCTGACGTATGAACAATTGTTATAAACAGTGGTGGTTAGGTGCTGACACTCCGTTTATATACAACAATGACGAGGCTGATCTAACCTTAAGATTAACCTTCCCGACACTAACCTAACCTAACCTTAAGATTAACCTTCCCGACACTAACCTAACCTAACCTAACCTTAAGATTAACCTTCCCGACACTAACCTAACCTAACCTCATGATTAACCTTCCCGACACTAACCTAACCTTATGATTAACCTTCCCGACACTAACCTAACCTAACCTTATGATTAACCTTCCCGACACTAACCTAACCTAACATTATGATTAACCTTCCCGACACTAACCTAACCTAACCTTATGATTAACCTTCCCGACACTAACCTAACCTAACATTATGATTAACCTTCCCGACACTAACCTAACCTTATGATTAACCTTCCCGACACTAACCTAACCTAACATTATGATTAACCTTCCCGACACTAACCTAACCTATGATTACCTTCCGACACTAACCTAACTAGATTAACCTTCCCGACACTAACCTAACCTTAACCGACACTAACCTATAGATTAACCTTCCCGACACTAACCTAACCTAACCTTAAGATTAACCTTCCCGACACTAACCTAACCTTAGATAACCTTCCCGACACTAACCTAACCTAACCTTAAGATTAACCTTCCCGACACTAACCTAACCTAACCTTAAGATTAACCTTCCCGACACTAACCTAACATTATGATTAACCTTCCCGACACTAACCTAACCTTAAGATTAACCTTCCCGACACTAACCTAACCTAACATTATGATTAACCTTCCCGACACTAACCTAACCTAACCTTAAGATTAACCTTCCCGACACTAACCTAACCTTAAGATTAACCTTCCCGACACTAACCTAACCTAACCTTATGATTAACCTTCCCGACACTAACCTAACCTAACCTTATGATTAACCTTCCCGACACTAACCTAACCTAACCTTAAGATTAACCTTCCCGACACTAACCTAACATTATGATTAACCTTCCCGACACTAACCTAACCTAACCTTATGATTAACCTTCCCGACACTAACCTAACCTAACATTATGATTAACCTTCCCGACACTAACCTAACCTAACCTTAAGATTAACCTTCCCGACACTAACCTAACCTTATGATTAACCTTCCCGACACTAACCTAACCTAACCTTATGATTAACCTTCCCGACACTAACCTAACCTAACCTTAAGATTAACCTTCCCGACACTAACCTAACCTTAAGATTAACCTTCCCGACACTAACCTAACCTAACCTTATGATTAACCTTCCCGACACTAACCTAACCTAACATTATGATTAACCTTCCCGACACTAACCTAACCTTAAGATTAACCTTCCCGACACTAACCTAACCTAACATTATGATTAACCTTCCCGACACTAACCTAACCTAACCCTAAGATAAACCTTCCCGACACTAACCTAACCTAACCTTAAGATTAACCTTCCCGACACTAACCTAACCTAACATTATGATTAACCTTCCCGACACTAACCTAACCTAACCTTAAGATTAACCTTCCCGACACTAACCTAACCTAACCTTATGATTAACCTTCCCGACACTAACCTAACCTTAAGATTAACCTTCCCGACACTAACCTAACCTAACCTTAAGATTAACCTTCCCGACACTAACCTAACCTAACCTTAAGATTAACCTTCCCGACACTAACCTAACCTAACCTTAAGATTAACCTTCCCGACACTAACCTAACCTAACCTTATGATTAACCTTCCCGACACTAACCTAACCTAACCTAACCTTAAGATTAACCTTCCCGACACTAACCTAACCTAACCTTAAGATTAACCTTCCCGACACTAACCTAACCTAACCTTATGATTAACCTTCCCGACACTAACCTAACCTAACCTTATGATTAACCTTCCCGACACTAACCTAACCTAACCTTATGATTAACCTTCCCGACACTAACCTAACCTTAAGATTAACCTTCCCGACACTAACCTAACCTAACCTTAAGATTAACCTTCCCGACACTAACCTAACCTAACCTTATGATTAACCTTCCCGACACTAACCTAACCTTAAGATTAACCTTCCCGACACTAACCTAACCTAACCTTAAGATTAACCTTCCCGACACTAACCTAACCTAACCTTAAGATTAACCTTCCCGACACTAACCTAACCTTAAGATTAACCTTCCCGACACTAACCTAACCTTAAGATTAACCTTCCCGACACTAACCTAACCTTATGATTAACCTTCCCGACACTAACCTAACCTTAAGATTAACCTTCCCGACACTAACCTAACCTAACCTTATGATTAACCTTCCCGACACTAACCTAACCTTATGATTAACCTTCCCGACACTAACCTAACCTAACCTTAAGATTAACCTTCCCGACACTAACCTAACCTTATGATTAACCTTCCCGACACTAACCTAACCTAACATTATGATTAACCTTCCCGACACTAACCTAACCTTAAGATTAACCTTCCCGACACTAACCTAACCTAACCTTATGATTAACCTTCCCGACACTAACCTAACCTAACCTTATGATTAACCTTCCCGACACTAACCTAACCTAACCTTATGATTAACCTTCCCGACACTAACCTAACCTAACCTTAAGATTAACCTTCCCGACACTAACCTAACCTAACCTTATGATTAACCTTCCCGACACTAACCTAACCTTAAGATTAACCTTCCCGACACTAACCTAACCTAACCTTAAGATTAACCTTCCTGACACTAACCTAACCTAACCTTAAGATTAACCTTCCCGACACTAACCTAACCTTAAGATTAACCTTCCCGACACTAACCTAACCTTATGATTAACCTTCCCGACACTAACCTAACCTTAAGATTAACCTTCCCGACACTAACCTAACCTAACCTTATGATTAACCTTCCCGACACTAACCTAACCTTATGATTAACCTTCCCGACACTAACCTAACCTAACCTTAAGATTAACCTTCCCGACACTAACCTAACCTAACCTTATGATTAACCTTCCCGACACTAACCTAACCTAACATTATGATTAACCTTCCCGACACTAACCTAACCTTAAGATTAACCTTCCCGACACTAACCTAACCTTAAGATTAACCTTCCCGACACTAACCTAACCTAACCTTATGATTAACCTTCCCGACACTAACCTAACCTAACATTATGATTAACCTTCCCGACACTAACCTAACCTAACCTTAAGATTAACCTTCCCGACACTAACCTAACCTAACCTTAAGATTAACCTTCCCGACACTAACCTAACCTAACCTTATGATTAACCTTCCCGACACTAACCTAACCTAACCTTATGATTAACCTTCCCGACACTAACCTAACCTTATGATTAACCTTCCCGACACTAACCTAACCTAACCTTATGATTAACCTTCCCGACACTAACCTAACCTTATGATTAACCTTCCCGACACTAACCTAACCTAACCTTATGATTAACCTTCCCGACACTAACCTAACCTAACCTTATGATTAACCTTCCCGACACTAACCTAACCTAACATTATGATTAACCTTCCCGACACTAACCTAACCTTAAGATTAACCTTCCCGACACTAACCTAACCTAACCTTATGATTAACCTTCCCGACACTAACCTAACCTAACCTTATGATTAACCTTCCCGACACTAACCTAACCTAACCTTATGATTAACCTTCCCGACACTAACCTAACCTTAAGATTAACCTTCCCGACACTAACCTAACCTTAAGATTAACCTTCCCGACACTAACCTAACCTAACCTTATGATTAACCTTCCCGACACTAACCTAACCTAACATTATGATTAACCTTCCCGACACTAACCTAACCTAACCTTAAGATTAACCTTCCCGACACTAACCTAACCTAACCTTAAGATTAACCTTCCCGACACTAACCTAACCTAACCTTAAGATTAACCTTCCCGACACTAACCTAACCTTATGATTAACCTTCCCGACACTAACCTAACCTTATGATTAACCTTCCCGACACTAACCTAACCAAACCTTATGATTAACCTTCCCGACACTAACCTAACCTTATGATTAACCTTCCCGACACTAACCTAACCTTATGATTAACCTTCCCGACACTAACCTAACCTAACCTTATGATTAACCTTCCCGACACTAACCTAACCTTATGATTAACCTTCCCGACACTAACCTAACCAAACCTTATGATTAACCTTCCCGACACTAACCTAACCTAACCTTATGATTAACCTTCCCGACACTAACCTAACCTTAAGATTAACCTTCCCGACACTAACCTAACCTTATGATTAACCTTCCCGACACTAACCTAACCTAACCTTATGATTAACCTTCCCGACACTAACCTAACCTTATGATTAACCTTCCCGACACTAACCTAACCTTATGATTAACCTTCCCGACACTAACCTAACCAAACCTTATGATTAACCTTCCCGACACTAACCTAACCTTATGATTAACCTTCCCGACACTAACCTAACCTAACCTTATGATTAACCTTCCCGACACTAACCTAACCTTATGATTAACCTTCCCGACACTAACCTAACCAAACCTTATGATTAACCTTCCCGACACTAACCTAACCTAACCTTATGATTAACCTTCCCGACACTAACCTAACCTTAAGATTAACCTTCCCGACACTAACCTAACCTTATGATTAACCTTCCCGACACTAACCTAACCTAACCTTATGATTAACCTTCCCGACACTAACCTAACCTTATGATTAACCTTCCCGACACTAACCTAACCTTATGATTAACCTTCCCGACACTAACCTAACCTTATGATTAACCTTCCCGACACTAACCTAACCTTATGATTAACCTTCCCGACACTAACCTAACCTTATGATTAACCTTCCCGACACTAACCTAACCTAACCTTATGATTAACCTTCCTGACACTAACGTAACTTAACCGAACCTAAATTAACCTAACCTATGCGAGCCTAACCTAAATCAGCCTAACCGAACTGAACCGAACCCAACCGAACCGAACCCAACCGAACTGAACTGAACCTAACATAACCCAACCTAACCCAACATAACCTAACCTAACTACCTTAACCCAACCTAACATATCCCAACCTAACCACCTTAACTTAACCTAACCTAACGTAGATTATTAAGTTTATAAACACAAAAAAAGTTAAGTTTACGTAATTACAGTGACACATACAGTACACAACTCAGATACATGACAGTAACACACACAGTAAGCACCAAGGGAGGTAAGAGACACAGGACACAGTGGTCCCTGAAGGTGAACATAACTGACACGTGACCCAGATTCTGCTCCAGGCTGGTCAGGGTCACCGAGGAGACAAAAAAGTAAACAAAGGAATGAAACGACCAGGTAATCATGTATGTATGTATGTATGTACAGTCGTTCAAGATTCTTCGCGACACAGCTGGCAACTCAAGGCCGTTTGTTTACTATAGTATGTAGTATAATATAATACGAAACAACAAAGCCCAACCATCAAATTAAGTTATGGGGAACTAAGTAACCGATCACCGATCACTTTTACATTTATTAATTTTTTTTACTACGTACTATAGTCAACAAACGGCCATTGAGTTGCCAGCTGTCTCCAGCAATGTTCAAAGAATCTTGAACGAGACTGTACCTTTAGTTTACTGTACCTGTATTATAACTGTAACTGTACGGGTGATGGCGACCGGTGCAGGGGGAGGGAAGGGGGGTGCAGGGGAGGGGGAGAGTCATTAACACTATACAAGTAAGGGGACGGACGGATTACCTGGACAACATTAACACCCATCTGATGAGTCACAACCACGACAGCCTTCACGGCTCGTCGAGAGAGAGAGAGAGAGAGAGAGAGACTGGTTAGGCTATATGTTCAGCAATATCGTCAGGTTAAGCTATATTAGGTTAACTTACGCAGAAAGGGTTAGATTAGGTCATCAGGTAAACGTCACAACAGCTCACACTAGAAAACAAGCACAAGTAGGACAGGTGTATATGTTTAAGTAATTAGGCTGAGGGATCGTGTGTAAGGTGCTGTGGTGGAACTGCTGCCGGCCTTACTCACCTAGGTGTAACGGTACCTGGGGGAGGGAGGGGAGGATGTCAGTGGTAAGAGAGCTGTTGATGTACCCCCCCCCCCCCCCACACACACACACACACACGGATACAATACCGTACACGCAATGTAAAACTTATAATCCTGAAAGTCATATATCTCTCTCTCTCTCTCCTGTGCCACAAGTGACCAATCACCTCCATTACAGAGTCATTCACGATCAATGGCGTAAGGTGGTCATAATTCACACCTGGCTTACGGCTCGCTAAGTGGTCACCAATACCTGTCATCACCACCACTACTATCACCACCGCCACTATCACCACCATTACTATCACCACCACTACTATCATCACTACACCATCGCCAATATTACCACCATTACAACAGTACACCCCCGGCACTGTATGTTGGGAAGGAGGGAGAAAGGTAAGGGGGGAGAGATAAAGGGACGGAAGGAAGGGGGTAACGGAGGAGAGGAAGGATACACAGGTAGAGAAGTGAGGGAAGCAACATTCACCTGTACGTGTTTACTCCTCATGCTGGCTGGCTGACCACAAGTGTTCAAGAATATATTGGACGTCTGCCATCTCTCTCTCTCTCTCTCTCTCTCTCTCTCTCTCTCTCTCTCATTTTCCCTTCCCCTGCTGCGCCGTCGAGCTTGTGTTGTGGAAAAAGAAAGAAAGAGAAAGAAAGAAAGGTATTGCTGGGGTTCGCCTTGAGCAGTGTGTGGGGTGCGTCGGCCAGGTGTGTCGTGCTAATTACGGTATACTACTGCTGGTCACCTCAACCCGCCAGGTAACGTCTGTCCGTGTTCCCTCTCTATAGATTAGCTTGCCCCCGAGGGGGCTAGTTTATTGGGCACCCCCTTACATCCTGTGCAAGGTGAAGCGCAGAAGCGTTTACAGCGCCCATCTGGGAAGCATGCTAAGTTCATGCTTGCCTTTATGACTCATGCATTAAGGGCGTAAAAGCCTGACGGGTCATGGGTTTTGTCAGCAAGTTACATAAAGTGACAGAATGATGAGTGTGTGGGGGGACAATTCCCGGTACAATTTATCTGTTTATGGCAAAGTGTGACAGGTCCCTAATAATGTCAAGTGCCAGGCCTGTCACTTGAAGGAGGGATATCTGGTCAGGGAGGAGGTCATAGGGCAAGTGAGGATGTAGTGAAAGAGGGGGTGAGAGTCGGGTTGACCACAAAGTTTACAAACAGTGCGGCAATGTACCCCCATAGGTACCTGTACCCTATTGAAGAAAATTTGATGTGAGAATCTTGTGGCAGCTGTGGGTTTTTTGAGTTGCCGATTCATTAATATAATTTTCTTCAATGTTTAAGCAAATATACGAACATTTGGAAACTTCTCACGAAGTTAAATAACAATGAATAGTTTATTATAATAAAATGTTACCTTTGGTTTGTTTAATATTTATCCCAACAGTGATACAGCCTTATTTTACCAAATATTGCCAGGTAAAATTGCGAGCACGAGACCCAGGGTGGGGTCGGTGCATCTTTGGTTGACTGTACAGTACATACACACGATTAACGTACAAACACCAACTTACCAATATCTTAATTAAATGAGACCATAACTTCCCTGTACTTAGTAGTTAAGGGAAAGAGAGAGGTTGAGGTATATAAAGGTAGAGGTAGAGGAGGTATAGGTATATAAAGGTAGAGGTATAGAGGTAGATGTAGAAGTATACTGAATGTAGATGTAGATAGAAGTAGATGTAGAGGGGGAGGTACAGTAGAGAGGTAGAGGTATAGGTAAGGAGATAGATGTAGAGGGAGGTACAGTAGAGAGGTAGATGTAGAGGTATAGGTAAGGAGATAGATGTAGAGGGAGGTAGAGAGGTAGATCGTGTACTCACCTCTGGTAGCTGTTGATCCAGCTAATGTGATCAGGTCTGTTGCTCATGTTGACCATACCTGAGGCCACATCCACCCACCACACACTGCAGCCACACCCTGCCTACATCACTACTACACAACACTGCACCCGACACTTTAATCATCACTTAAGAGGCTTTATAAGTGGCCTTAACACTTTAATCATCACTTAAGAGGCAGTATAAGTGCCTCAACACTTCAATCATCACTTAAGAGGCTTTATAAGTGGCCCCCCCAACACTTTATAAGGAACACTTCACCCCGATAATGAGACACGAGTGACGCACTTCACATCAAAAGCTTCACTTGAGACACTTGATTTGTTAACACACTTGAACTTTTCAAAATATTCACTTACCCACTACTTATCTCTTTAAATAGTGGTGGTAGTTGTTGTTGTGACCACTGGATTACACACACATACACTTACTGCACTTTTGAGCACTTTAGGATAGAAATATGTGTAGTGTCACCTGTCCCGTAACACCTTGGAGAAACAGATAATTAATTCACACACCTGAGCTCTGTTATATTCTCACCCCCGTCTATCTATATTACATGATATAGTCAACCGTATATAGATCTCAATTATATAACGGTTATATTATTTCTTCTTTTCGTTCATTTTGTTTTCGTTTTTCCAATATTTATGTTTTCATTTCCTTATATTTCTTCGATATATTTCCTTATACTTGTTCGCTATATCACGCTATATTAATACGTTATATTCATCATTGTTGTACATATGTCATTATAATTAACCGTTATATCCTCATACACTATAACGTTATACTAAACACATTCATACATTTCCATCTTGTAATACTAGTTCGATTTATACTTTATAGTTCTTATACACGATATACACCTTCACTGGGCCAAGTCTACTTATGTATGCATCGGTATACATTTCCATTATGTATATCACAAGTAATGGTATCCAGAAACATCAATACAACAACGAGTTAAAGTACATGACTCGCCTTCACAACCACCACCAGCTTATAACCAAACCTAACCTATCACAACACATCACCTAACACTAACCCAACACCAACCTAACCTATCACAACACATCACCTAACACTAACCCAACACCAACCTAACCTAATCTATGCAATAACCCCACAACCAACCCACAACATTACAAACACACACAACACAACCTCGACTAAGTCTTAACACTACAACCCTGCGACTCACAACCCAAACCTGATGAGAGTTGTGTAATAATTGTTTCAGGTATAGACGATTACAACCCTGCTGATATGACTGTAATTATCTTCAGGCAGGTGACGTACTGTACGTGTGTGTGTTTATTTACAAGCAACGTTGATAGATTATGAAGATTAGTTTTTTTTATATATACGTGTACAATACGTTGCTTATACCCAGGTATACCGCATATAAGTACCTAGTTATTCCTGTACTTGCCTATATACGGTATAGTTAACTTCAGGTATATAAAGGACCCTATATAATTACCTTACGTATATAATTAAGGTTGCAATTAAGCTACATCTAAGTAATTTATAACGATGTACATAATTTCTACTGGTGTTTAAGTAGATATTTGTGCTTAAGTAGATATTTATATATACTCTCTCTCTCTCTCTCTCCAGTAAAGAGAGGAGATTTAACCCACAGGAGACAGGGAGGATACACAGGAAAGATAATGACCGGTAATTATCAGAGAGTTTGGTGTTGGTGTCCACACAGGTGCGACAAGGTGATCACACACACACACACACACACTATTGCCCGGGGACAACAGCATGGGGTGTAAGGGAGGGTGTAGGTGTAAAGCGGGTGTAGGTATAAGGGAGGGTGTAGGTGTAAGGGAGAGTTGCAGATGTAAGGGAGGGGTGTAACAGATTCAGTAAGGGAATGCGTCAATACTAGGATAAATGCGTATCAGAAACCTCGCGTATGAAAAATTCTGAATTCTGTAATATATATATATATATATATATATATATATGACTGATCAAAAATAATAATATCAATAAAGAGCTAAATTCTCTTTAGTCAGAAATGCGTTTATTCAGAGACGATTGCGTATAAAACATCAGGACCCCGCGTAGAAAGACTAACTGGTGGGATTATGTAGAAGAATTCTACAGTATATGCATTTCTGAGTACATAAACAAAATTATCGAATTTGAGTAGAAACAAACGATAAGTACTTATTTGTATAGAATTTTTACGCAGTCAATAAAACTTGCGGAACTCTGGTGTACTGTACAGTCCTCTTAAGGAAGTGGGAGTCTACGTCAACATCAAATACATAAAAATTGAGTTAAAGCAAAAAAGGTAAACCACGAACGAGTGTTTACATGATGACGTCACCACTACCCGACAACGTTCATTTTTTCCTCAAACGTTATTATTATTGTGAGAGAGAGAGAGAGAGAGAGAGAGAGAGAGAGAGAGAGAGAGAGAGAGAGAGAGAGAGAGAGAGAGAGACCATGTAAAGTGGGTGTCACAGAGGGCGTGGAGAGGAGAGTAGGAGTACTCGGTGTGTGAGCTGGCTGTAAAGAGAGAAGACATGCGACTGACTGACTGACTCTCTCTCTCTCTCTCTCTCTCTCTCTCTCTCTCTCTCTCTCAAACACTGTTGCTATTCGAGAAAGAGGTGAGCGAGGTTTAAAGGACAAGGGGTGTAAGGGGCGAGGTTTAAAGGATAAGGGGCAAGGTTTAAAGGATAAGGGGGTATAAGGGGCGAAGTTTAAAGGATAAGAGGCGAGGTATAAAGGATAAGGGGTATAAGGGGCGAAGTTTAAAGGATAAGGGGTATAAGGGGCGAGGTTCAAAGGATAGGGGGTTTAAGGGGCGAGGTTTAAAGGATAATGGGGTATAAGGGGCGAGGTATAAAGGATAAGGGGTATAAGGGGCGAGGTTCAAAGGATAGGGGGTTTAAGGGGTGAGGTTTAAAGGGTAAGAGGTATAAGGGGCGAGGTTTAAAGGATAAGGGGTATAAGGGGCGATGTATTGGGGGTAAGGGGAGAAGTATACGGGGCGAGGTTTAAGGATAAGGGGTATAAAGGAAGAGGTGGGCGAGATAAAAAGATAAGGGGTATCAGGGGTGATATATATATATAAGGAGGTAAGAGTAAGTGGTAAGAGGAGGCACTGAACACTAAGGGACTCACCAGTAGTAAGTTCTTCCCCAGTGAGGTGCTCTATCAGTGTTGCTAATGAGGGAGAGAGAGAGAGAGAGAGAGAGAGAGAGAGAGAGAGAGAGAGAGAGAGAGAGAGAGAGAGCACTCTCTCACGGTAACCACTAACACCCCTCCCCTCCCTACCCCTTGCAACATACAGGCGACGAGACGCCACACCAACGCTCACCCTACCATAAAAACCAACGCCACCACCAGCGATCATCAGCGCCAGGCGTAACTCTGCACTCCAAAATGACACGCTCTTCGCCTCTCTTGTAACCTTCAGCTCAACACTCTACAAAACCACTGCGTCAACACGAGCCATCACCACCGCCTGGCGTTCAACTTTAACTCGTAATGACACCTTCCTGGAAATTACGTGACGGATGCTCGCCCGCACTGGCGCACTCTCACGGCGGCGTAAGATGATAACCCGTCACCCCGTGTACCAGCACTGTACTGTACTCTACCACCACCACCATCTACCGGTGTGGTCCTGTGATGCACTGAATCATGTGTGGTGGTAGCGGTGGTGGATAGTGGTACTTCCCTGCCGCCACCACCATCAACTTCCCAACCACCACCCACTGCTGGAAGGATCAGGAGGGTTGACAGGCGGGCGGGTTCGTCCACAAGGCCACCAACAAGCTACGTGTCTCCGTTACCTGCCTCCACCTCCTCAACCTGCCTGTCTTCCTCCTCTTCTTCTCCTCCGCCTGCCTCTTCCTCTTCCACCCGCCTCTCCTCCTCCACCTGCCTCTCTTCCTATTCCTTCTCCACCTGCCTCTTCCTCCTCCACATACATCCGTCTCTCTTCCTCCACCTGCCTCTTCCTCCTCCACATACATCCATCTCTCTTCCTCGTGCCTCTCCTCCTCCACACTCAAGAGACCTAAAGGATTCTCACACACAGTAAACAAAAGGATGAGCGACCAATATGATGTCGCAACACTCACTCACTCACTCTCTCTCTCTCTCTCTCTTACACACATAATAAGTAAAAGAGGAAGATGCCGGTAAAGCTCTCTCTCCACACACACACACACACACACACACACACACACACACACACACACACACAGAGGGCTGGGGGGGGGGGGGAGTGTTATGTCGTCAGCCCACACCACCAGAGGCGAGTGTTACGTCAGGAGCTGGTGGCTGTGTGACGTCCAGGTAACCGTGTCCTATTTACCTGGTCTCTCTCTCTCTCTCTCTCTTCCCACAGACAGACAGACAGACAGACAGACATACACACACACAGCCACTACCACCCCACCAAGACACCTGCACCCCCCCATCATACCCACATACCACACAATCTGTACCCACATAACAACCACTACCACCACTACACCATCTACCACGCCTTTTAATATGACCGCCACCATCACCACCATCTACCTCACACCATCACCACCATCTACCTCAGAGCATCATCACCACTACCTCACACCATCACCACCACCTACCCCACACCATCACCACCATCTACCTCAGAGCATCATCACCACTACCTCACACCATCACCACCATCTACCTCACACCATCACCACCATCTACCTCACACCATCTACCTCAGAGCATCATCACCACTACCTCACACCATCACCACCACTACCCACACCATCTACCTCACACCACCATCTGCACCATACACTCTGGCACCACACACTCTGGCACCATAACACACACAGGTAACGTCACACCATGGGGGGGGGGGGGGGCATGGGTCGTGACTTAACATAAGGCTAACAATGATTGTCTTCCCTGCCAGGGGTCTAAAACAAAAGAGAGAGGAACCACTTACTCCAACAACACTGCCCACTTCCCTCCCTCCACGGCCCCCCTCCCTCCCTCCACCGGCACTGTACTGCCCTCATCCCTCCCTCCACCGTCACAGTACTGCCCTCCTCCCTCCCTCCACCGTCACAGTACTGCCCTCCCCCCTCCCTCCACCGTCACAGTACTGCCCTCCTCCCTCCCTCCACCGTCACAGTACTGCCCTCCTCCCTCCCTCCACCGTCACAGTACTGCCCTCCTCCCTCCCTCCACCGTCACAGTACTGCCCTCCTCCCTCCCTCCACCGTCACAGTACTGCCCTCCTCCCTCCCTCCACCGTCACAGTACTGCCCTCCTCCCTCCCTCCACCGTCACAGTACTGCCCCCATCCCTCCCCCACCTTACATAACCCCCTCCCTCCTCAAGGTCAACACATTGTCCCAAACCATAGTTTTTCCTGTAATTAAGTAAGTAAGTAAGTGTGTGTGTGTGTGTGTGTGTGTGTGTGTGTGTGTGTGTGTGACTTAAAGGTGTACCCCATCAAGGCCACTCACTATACACCTGTGTGGTTAGGTTTGATTGGGTGTGGTGTGGTTATGTTAAGTGTGGTTATGGTCTTCTTGCTGCTCCTCCCACACACTGCCCAATACCCAGGCAGGACAAACGCAGTGTTTACAAAACTTCCTTGAAGGTGGTACTTTCTGTCCGTCCGAGAAATTCTAAGTACATTGCGGTCCGTTGAAGAAGATCCACGTACCGGTACATCACGGACCATGAGGGGAAGTTTCTAAACACCGTATAGTACAGTAGGGTGTAGTACAGTACATTAGGGTGTAGTACAGTAGGATGTAGTACAGTAGGGTGTAGCACAGTACAGTAGGGTGTAGTACAGTAGGATGTAGTACAGTAGGGAGTAGCACAGTACAGTAGGGTGTAGTACAGTAGGGTGTAGTAGAGTACAGTGAGGTGTAATACAGTACAGTAGGGTGTAGTACAGTAGGGTGTAGCACAGTACATTAGGGTGTAGTACAGTAGGATGTAGTACAGTAGGGTGTAGCACAGTACATTAGGGTGTAGTACAGTAGGGTGTAGCACAGTACAGTAAGGTGTAGTACAGTAGGGTGTAGTAGAGTACAGTGAGGTGTAATACAGTACAGTAGGGTGTAGTACAGTAGGGTGTAGTAGAGTACAGTGAGGTGTAATACAGTACAGTAGGGTGTAGTACAGTAGGGTGTAGCACAGTACAGTTGGGTGTAGTACAGTATACTATCGTAAATCGCCGAGGCATGTCCCCCCTGTCCATATCACATTACACCCCCCCCCCTCTCACCTCCCCCACCCGGCTACCCTTCCTCCACCCACTTACCGCGCAAGACCGTCCCCTTTCAGAAAACTGTAGTGTTTTTCAGTCTTCAGCGTCTTTATGGATGGATGGAGAGAGAGAGAGATTCTGCGTCGTTTATGGAGGAAGAGAGAGAGAGAGAGACCACAATTCATAGGCTACCACAATTACACAAATACAACTCTCTCTCTCTCTGACTAGATATACCATTAACATCACTTTAAATCACGCTATCTTCAAATTAATAGTAAAAAATTGCTTAAATCACTGTACGTCACTGTTGTTTTTAAATCACCGAATCACACTATCTTTCAGAACATGTGAATCGCCGTATCCTTGTCAATCACACATACTTACCATGCCCAATCGCTTGCCTTCCTATATAAGTTAATCACGCTTACTAAACACGTATGAATCACACTGCCTTATAATACCGAATCACTTGTCTTCACTTATCAATCACCGTGAATCACATTCACTAATACACAAATTACGTCACTAATATCATGGTTAAATCACGAATAAATCATTGGAAATCACACACAACTATGCCAGTGATTTGCGCATGTTTTTATCGCTGTAAATCACCAAGACATCACTGTAAATTGCACGGATTACAGTGACTCATACCAGGCAACACACCATCACCAGCAACACAATTTAGTCTAGGTGTAAACATAGAAACCAGATAAACAACGTTGTTACAGAGAAATCCGACTGTGAGAAAGATTTAGGAGTAATTATAAGTAGGAATCTTAAACCAAGTAAACAATGTGTATTTACTCGAAACAAGGCTAACAAAGTACTTGGGTTCATACAAAGGAGTGTTAATTATAAGACTAGCGAAGTCATCCTAAAACCATATCTTGTGCTTGTGAGACCACACCTGGTCACCGTACTACAGAATGGATATAGAATCCTTGGAAAGAATTCAGAGGAGAATGACAAGACTAATCCCGGGCATTAGGAACCTTGAGTACAGAGACAGGTTAAAGCATCTTAATTTGCAGTCCCTCGAGAGACGTAGAGTGAGGGGCGATATGATAGAGGCGAATAAATAGAACTCAGGGCTAAACAAAGGCGATATAACAAAGGTACTCAAACTATCCAACCAGGAGCGAACTCGCAGCAATGGTTTTAAATAAGATAAATTTAGATTTAGACGTGAAATAGGTAAACATTGGTTTGGAAATAGAGTAGTGAATGAGTGGAACTCGAATACGCTGGATAGCTTCAAACATACTGTAGGTTGGCTGGATATATGAGCGATAGGGGTTGGGTGTAAACGGAACTGCCCAGTATAGGCCAATAGTTAGTTTCCTCCAGTCTTGTGTTGTTATGTTAACACAGGCAGCAACACATTAAAGGTGCCATACCCCACCACAGTCAACATCGCCACCACAAGCAGTCAACATCGCCTGGTATTCCCCAACAATGAAAAGCTTCGGAGCTACGTGGGTCACGCTTTACTACGTCAGAAGAACGAACGCTCACCGCAACACACAAGTGACCAACATCCCTAAATGCCAGACTTATGGAAGCTAGGCCAGACAACACACAGCGAGGCGAGAGGTAGTGTGCCCCCCACCACAGCCCGACGGTACACATCTCAAGTACTATATGTAAATAAGTCATTAAGGAAAATCAATTGTGTATGTGTGTGCGTGTATGTGCGCAGCCTGGTAACGCCTGCTGGTTG
Source organism: Homarus gammarus (assembly GCA_958450375.1). Taxonomy (NCBI): domain Eukaryota; kingdom Metazoa; phylum Arthropoda; class Malacostraca; order Decapoda; family Nephropidae; genus Homarus; species Homarus gammarus. Next base: position 101,123 of record CAUDMG010002577.1, on the reverse strand, counting down.
AGCAACATCCTGGAAGATAAGGGAGGAAGTGAACCTGCTCCCCCCCCCCCTCTCCCCCAACACCATCAAAGGTTCCTACGTAGAAAATCTCCCCATCCGAGTGAGAGAATTACAGTCAATAAAATGCCCACCAGGGTGACGGGGTACACGTGATGACTGTGTTGAATATATAATGATCTTATCACTTGGAGGGAGCCGGACCACCTGATGATTAGGCACCCTAGCTTATTTTACCTGATAATTAGGCACCCTAGTTTACTACACCTGATGATTAGACACCCTAGCTTATTTCACCTGATTATTAGGCACCCTAGCTTACTACACCTGATAATTAGGCACCCTAGCTTATTTCACCTGATAATTAGACACACTAGCTTATTTCACCTGACAGGCACCCTAGCTTATTTCACCTGATAATTAAACACCCAAGGTTAGGTGAGGAGAGGATGGGTAAGGAAATGAGGGGTGGGGTGAGGAGAGGTGAGAGAAGAAGCTCCATCAGACAACACAAGACATCCCCGCTATATGGCTGACCTACCCTGTACATGATTGAAACACGACATGAGTGGATCACCTGAAGAATAGCCACCCCTGAATATTAACCACGCTAATACTATTTCTTTGTGGGGTTTAGGTTACATTTAGTAGAGATAGATTAGCGTTAAGGTGGTTAATCGTTAGGTTAGGTTAATGTTCAGGTGATAAAAGCTGGTGGTGGAGACTTGAGGTGATGATCCATTAGTTAAGACGTGACTAAAGTAAACAGATTCGGTGGGTTGAGTGAGACAGACTAAATGACGTGTGTGTATCTAGGGCAGCACGAGGTGGACAATATGAAGACATGCAACCCTCGCCTGTCGTACACACACACACGTTATAACAAGCCACTAAGCATTAAACTCCATTTCAATAAGTATTTCATTTACTTCCCAAACGTCACACTATAGGAGGTGGTGCAGGCGGCCACAGCACACGTCGAGGCTGTGAGGTGAAAGCCGTCATCACCAGCCACACTATACTACAGGCCAGGCAGGCAGCTAATGTACGCTACGCAGCGATAATCGATTTTCTATTGGTTTTGTGAGCTTTCCGCCTCATGGTAAACCAACACAACAAAACACCGTGATAATAGGAATGGTGTGGATCCCCAAGGGTGAGGCAAGGAGACAGGAGGGAGGGAGGGAGGGGGGGGGGGAAGGAGGGGGGAGGGATGGTGGTAGAGGGAGTGAGGGAGGAGAGAGACACCACGATTGTTGGCAGCTCACAATCAGGTACACACAACAACTCTCACCGACACAGTTCTAACTTCACTATCTGCACTATTTCTTTACATACGGTAACTTGTATCACTTCACCACTATATTATCACTAATGGCCGACATATTTCACCTTGTATACATCCAGATATCGATTACATCTCGTAAAAATGGGCGGAAAACCAGCACAGCCACCACATCCTACACAGTGAAAACTTGGACTCCCTTCCCGCTGTTCAAGAGTGAGGTTGTCGTCACACGCGGCTCACTATGCTCGCTGCCGGGCCTCCCGTAGCGGCTGCACCAAGGCTTACGCTCCAGCACGGGCCCCACTTCCATCACCCGCTATTCTCCCAAACAATAATAATAACACACCATCTAAACTACCAACACACACACTACACCTTATACACCCATACACATAATATAAAGGAAAATATTCATGTTAGAGGGTGAAAGTTGATGGTATGTATACATGTATGTTTGGTTGATAATGTTATCGTGAAATTAATTATGAGTTTATCGTGAGGTAAGTGCGTGAGGGGATAGCCAGTGCGGAGGATAGCAGTTGGTTGTACAGTATTTGAGTGTGAAGTATGAGAGAGGGGGGGGGGGGGGGGTGTGGTGCGAGAGGCCCACTTGGTCATAGAAAACGGTGAACTAATGTGTGGGAATTGATCGCTGCGTAACCGTAAAAGGCGAGACACGAGGCCACCAAAACTCCTTTACTGTCACATTATCAAACCTCTCTTTAAACAGGTGCTTACTGTCTGTCTGGCGTGTTAATCCGACCACTACTGTGCATAACAGAAGGATATATTGGTAAGATAGGTAGGTGCTTTGTGGAGAGAGAGAGAGAGAGAGAGAGAGAGAGAGAGAGAGAGAGAGAGAGAGAGAGAGAGAGAGAGACAGAGAGAGAGAGAGAGCAACTCCTTGGGTGTCCTTATAAGAGGGTTAAATGCAGCAATACCGTACCTTACCTTACCTCTAACTCACCTTACTCTCCCTTGTTTACTAGTGGTGAGGAAGGATGAGGGAAATAAGGGGAGATAAGATAGTAGGGAGGACTGTGGAGGAAGGGGGGATGGGGGAGAGGGAGAAAGTGAGAGGCAGGTAATAAGAACGGTTAGGGTAAGAGAGGTCACACACACACGGGCGCCGTCCGTGACCTGACCTCGAGGCTAATACCATCCCACACGCACACACACACGCACACTACTTGTATACGCCTCCAATTCCATCAACCATTTTATTCAACAACAACAACAGATTCTGGAATAAAGTTGTGGTCTAATAATTCCCGTTAGGTTAGGTTAGGCCAAGTGACTTTCTGTAACCTTTCTCCTTATATTCGTTTACGTCACAATAAATGCTTATAGGTAAAATGGAAATTAAACAAAATAAATAAACCCCTTTATAAAATATACAATGTACCTATGATAATACAGGTATACAGTATACATGGCGGTACAGGTGCACAATGTAATTAAGACAGTACAGGTATACAGTACAATAGGTAAACAGTATCCCACAAAGACACACGTTCGCACGTCTGCCACCAACGTGAGAGTAAAGGTCTTTTGGGAAGTGTAAATATTGTGTAGTGATGATGCGCCTGTTGTCATAAACTGGAACATCGGCTATGTGACCCGGAGTTAAGACCACCCCTCCCCTACCTTCCTTGTTAGGCTTATACCTCTCTCACCGACGTATGCCACGAGCCACTCTTACCACACCTGCAGGTCTCTCGCCACACCTGTCCGCCTCACCATCATCAACATACCTGCACAAACAAAAGTCTTATTAGTGACACAAACACCAGAGACCTGCAGTGATGAAACAAGTTGGTATTATTGTACATACATACAGCTACTGTTTGTCTTTCTACAACAACAACAATAATAATAATAATAATAATAATAATAATAATAATAATAATGTTTTCCTGTACTATATTAAGAATACCGTCAAGCAGCAGTAATATTTGGTCACTACAGCTGGTGTATGAGTGACTGTACCTGTGTGTGTGTGGCGGAGGAAGTGAACAACTTGGTGTGTGAGATACATCTGCTCCCCCTCCCAGTTCCTCTCCCTGCCCCCCCCCCCCTCGTAGGTGACTAGAGGGGTGGGGGAGTGATTGTGGTAGTCCAGCTGCTTCCCCCTCCTCTCTTCTTAAGAGGGGGGGGGGTGAAGGAAGGCGTGTCGGAGAGGACATCTGCCTGCCTCCTTTCTTTTCACCCCTCCCTCCCTTCGTAAGTGACGAGAGGAGGGAGGGAGGGAAGGAGGGGGTGGGGGAGGGGTGAGAGGGGGAGAGGGAGGGAGAGGGGAGAGAGGGTGGGTGGGAACTCTTGTTTATAGCGAGACAGCTGCCTTACACTCCCTCCTCAACCTAATTTCCCTGCCCCATGTCCAAATGCCTGACTTAAGGTTGTTTGGGTGTTAAATTCCTCCGACTGGACGCTGGTCGCCCCAAAACAGAGAAGGGGGGAGAGGGAGGGGGTGAAGAGGGGGAGGACCGCGGACACCCCCTCACCATCAACAACCTCATCATCCAGGTGTGTCACGTCTAACAACCGCATTAATTAACGATCGAACTACCCTACCTCACCCATTCACCTAACTGTGTGCGTGTGTGTGTGTGTAAAGGAAGCGACTTTCTCATGAGTTTGCTTGCCGCTGGTGAAATCCTCCCACTACTACTACCACCACCACAACCACTACCCATACCACCACCACCCCTACCACCACCGCCACCACCCCTACAATCAACACTACCACCAGCATCACCACCCCTATCACTACCACAACAGACATACAAACACGACAAGTATCAGGAGGCGAGAAGTTGCATTTAAATAATAATAATAACAACAACAACAACAACAACAACAACAACAACAACAATAATAATAATAATAATAAGAGAGAGAGAGAGAGAGAGAGAGAGAGAGAGAGAGAGAGAGAGAGAGAGACGCCTCTCAGCGGTCGAGCAAAACAATGTATAGAGGCAGGTGACACGTATTAACAAGGGTGTTGGAGGGTGTTGGAGAGTGTTGATGTGTGTTGGAGAGTGTTGATGTGTGTTGGAGAGTGTTAATGTGTGTTGCAGAGTGTTGATGTGTGTTGGAGGGTGTTGATGTGTGTTGGAGGGTGTTAACAGGAGTAATATATAGACCTCCCAATCTTGATAGAGTCCCTCCCAATCTTGATAGAGTCAATGAGCGACTTATCTGGGATGAAATGCGCAGGGCTTCCATACACAACAAAGTCTGCATAGTAGGGGACTTTAACCTTGGCCAAATAGATTGGACTGACCTTACGGGTAACTCAGAATCAGAGGATTTTCTCGAGACGAAACAGGGCTGTTTCCTAAGTCAACATATAACCGAACCCACACGGGGTAATAATATACTCGATTTAGTTCTGTCGAACAGAGAAAACCTCATTAGCAATGTCGAGGTAGGGAACGAACTTACAAACAGCGATCACAAAGAAATTCGATTCCAGTTAGATTTTCAGGGCAGACGTAAGGAAAATTCCACTAAAGTACCAGATTTCAGAAGGGCAAACTTTGACAGTTTAAAGAGGCAGCAGAGAGAGGGGGTGTCGCCCTTGGCCGTGAACCTGACAGATGACTCCGACCTGATAACGACATCTGAGACTGCCGAGTTCCACGTCAATTTAAATAATGAGTTACTTAATGCACAGAGGCAGAACATACAAAAAACTCAGATCAGACAACAATGACCCTCAATGGATAAATGATTATTTAAAGAACATCATTGGCCAAAGGAAGGCTATAGGTAGAAGGATAAAGCGTGGCGAAATTTACCTCCAGGATTATTATAAGATATTGGCGAGTAGGGTTAAAACCGAGATAAGGAAAGCCAAGAGGAATAATGAGGTAAGGATAGCAAGGGAGGCGAAGACAAACCCCAAAGGATTCTACCAAATGTATCAAACTAAAACACGAGAAAAGATTGGACCAATACGGTCAGATACCGGCGAGCTCACTGATGACGACGGAGAAATGAGCAATAATTTGAATAAATATTTTTCAACAGTTTTCACCACCGAAAATTTAAACATGATACCCGAGGTACCGACTCTATTCAGAGAAAGTGAAGAAAACAAATTAAGCGAGATAGTAGTGACTAGTAACGTTGTTAGTAAGCAAATAGACAAACTAAAGCCTAATAAGGCATCTGGTCCCGATGAGATATTTGCCAGAGTATTAAAGGAATGTAAGGAAGAGCTTAGTATGCCCTTAGCAAAGTTGTTTAACATGTCCTTAAAAACAGGTGTAGTACCAGAATCCTGGAGGATAGCGAATGTAATACCGATTTTCAAGAAGGGGGATAGATCACTATCCTCTAACTACCGCCCAATCAGTCTAACATCAATAGTAGGCAAATTACTGGAAGCAATCATTTCAAACTCTATTCGAAATCACATGGAGAAGCACCGATTGATCAATGATTCCCAACATGGCTTCACAAGCGGACGTTCTTGTGTAACTAATCTATTAACATTCTTTTCATCAGTTTTCGAATCGGTGGACGAGGGGCACAATTATGATGTGGTATATCTCGACTTTAGCAAAGCCTTCGACAGAGTCCCCCCACGAAAGACTAATTAGAAAGGTAGAAGCACATGGCATCAAATGTAATATCCTTAAATGGATTAGGGCGTGGTTACAGGACAGGAAACAGCGAGTGAGCATTAACAGCACTAGTCCCATTGGAGCAACGTCACTAGTGGAGTTCCCCAGGGCTCAGTACTTGGACCATTATTATTTATTATATACATAAACGACATAGACAGCAACATAAGTAAATTTGCTGATGACACTAAAATAGGACGTGTCATTAAATCTGACGAGGACTCAGCAAAACTACAGGAAGATCGAAACAAATTTTTCGAATGGCCTGAAAAATGGCAGATGAAATTCAACGTGGACAAATGTAAAGTACTCAGTATAGGAGATGTAAACAAGGAAACCAGATACCAGATGAACAACGATGCCATAGAGAAATCCGACTGCGAGAGAGATTTAGGAGTAATGATAAGTAGGAACCTTAAGCCAAGTAAACAATGTGTTTTTGCTCATAACAAGGCTAATAAAGTACTTGGGTTCATACAAAGGAGTGTTAGTTACAAGACTAGCGAGGTCATCCTAAAACTGTATCTTGCTCTTGTGAGACCACACCTGGATTACGCAGTTCAGTTCTGGCCACCGTATTACAGAATGGATATAGAATCATTGGAAAGAATTCAGAGGAGAATGACAAGACTAATCCCGGGCATTAGGAACCTTGAGTATAGAGACAGGTTAAAGCATCTTAATTTGCACTCCCTCGAGAGACGTAGAGCGAGGGGCGACCTGATAGAGGTGTATAAGTGGAAGTCAGGGCTAAACAAAGGTACACAAACTATCCAACCAGGAGCGAACTCGTAACAATGGTTTTAAATTAGACAAATTTAGATTTAGGCGAGAAATAGGTAAACACTGGTTTGGAAACAGAGTAATGGATGAGTGGAACAAGTTACCAAATATCATCATTAACTCGAATATGCTGAATAGCTTCAAACATAGGTTGGATGCTTATGTGAGCAATAGGGGTTGGGTGTAAACGGGACTGCCCAGTATGGGCCAATAGGCCCGCTGCAGTTTCCTCCATTCTTATGTTCTTATGTGTGTTGGAGAGTGTTGATGTGTGTTGGAGAGTGTTGATGTGTGTTGGAGAGTGTTGATGTGTGCTGCAGAGTGTTGATGTGTGTTGGAGGGTGTTGATGTGTGTTGGAGGGTGTTGATGTGTGTTGGAGGGTGTTGGTGTATGTTGGAGGGTGTTGATGCGTGTTTGAGGGTGTTGGAGGGTGTTGATGTGTGTTGGAGGGTGTTGATGTGTGTCGGAGGGTGTTGGGGGAAATTGGAGTGTTGGAGGGTGCTGGAGAGTGTTAAGTATTGGAGTGTTGGGGGTGTTTCGAGTATTGGAGTGTCGAAGAGTATTGGAGTGTTGGAGGATGCTGGTGAGTGTTGGAGGGTATTGGAGTGTTGGGGGTGTTGGAGGGTATTGGAGTGTTGGGAGTATTGGAGGGTGTTGGAGTGTTGAAGGGTATTGCAGTGTTGATGAGTGTTGAAGGGTATTGGAGTGTTGGAGTGTTGAAGGGTATTTATGAGTTTTAGAGGGTACTGGAGTGTTGGAGGGGGTTGGTGTGTTGGAGGGGGTTGGAGGGTGCTGGAGGGTGTTGGAGGGTGCAGGAGGGTTGGATGATATTAAAGGGTGTTGGAGGGTTGTTGGAGTGTTGGAGGGTGTTGGTGTGTATTGGAGGGTGTTGGTGTGTATTGGAGGGTGTTGGTGTGTATTGGAGGGTGTTGGTGTGTTGGTGAGTGTTGGAGGGTGTTGGTGAGTGTTGCAGGGAGTTGGCGAGTGTTGGAGGGAAAGGAGGGTGTTGGAGTGTTGGTGAGTGTTGGAGGGTGTTGGCGAGTATTGGAGGGTGTTGGTGAGTGTTAAAGGGTGTTGGTGAGTGTTGGAGGGTGTTGGTGAGTGTTGGAGGGTGTTGGTGAGTGTTGGAGATGTTGGTGAGTGTTGGAGGGTGTTGGTGATTGTTGGGGGGTGTTGGTGATTGTTGGGGGGTGTTGGTGATTGTTGGGGGGTATTGGTGATTGTTGGGGGGTGTTGGTGATTGTTGGGGGGGTGTTGGTGAGTGTTCGAGGGTGTTGGTGAGTGTTCGAGGGTGTTGGTGAGCGTTGGAGGGTGTTGGTGAGTGTTGGAGGGTGTTCGTGGGTGTTGGTGAGTGTTGGAGGGTGGTGGTGAGTGTTGGAGGGTGGTGGTGAGTGTTGGAGGGTGGTGGTGAGCGTTGGAGGGTGGTGGTGAGCGTTGGGGAGTGGTGGTGAGTGTTGGAGGGTATTGGTGAGTGTTGGAGGGTGTTGGTGAGTGTTGAACGGTGTTGGTGAGTGTTGGAGGGTATTGGTGAGTGTTGGAGGGTATTGGTGAGTGTTGGAGGGTGTTGGTGAGTGTTGAACGATGTTGGTGAGTGTTGGAGGGTATTGGTGAGTGTTTGAGTGTTGAAGGGTGTTGGTGAGCGTTGGATGATGTTGGTGATTGTTGGTGAGTGTTGGGGTGTGTTGGTGAGTGTTGGAGGTCGTTGGTGAGTGTTGGAGGTCGTTGGTGAGTGTTGGAGGTCGTTGGTGAGTGTTGGAGGTCGTTGGTGAGTGTTGGAGGTCGTTGGTGAGTGTTGGAGGGTGGTGGTGAGTGTTGGAGGTCGTTGGTGAGTGTTGGAGGGTGGTGGTGAGTGTTGGAGGGTGGTGGTGAGTGTTGGAGGGTGGTGGTGAGTGTTGGAGGGTGGTGGTGAGTGTTGGAGGGTGGTGGTGAGTGTTGGAGGGTGGTGGTGAGTGTTGGAGGGTGGTGTTGAGGGGTGGTGGTGAGTGTTGGAGGGTGGTGGTGAGTGTTGTAGAGTCGAGTAATTACACCCTTACCTTCGTCTACCAATGCACAAACACTATTTACACCTCCCCTTACACCCAACACACCCACCCACACATCACGCCCACTCACTCAGCTCACACCCATTCACTCAGCACACCCACCCACCAAATACACCTACCCACAAAAAACCACCCAGCACATACACCCACAAAAAACCACCCAGCACATGCAGTACACCCACGCACACCTCCACCCACACTGATGCGTCTCAGGTGGGTGTTGAAGGGTCTCTTAGTGTTCTCGAGTGGTCAATACACCTGTTGAATACCCTGAGGGCTCACACTCTCCCTCTTACACCTACATCCACTACACCTACCCCCACTAAACCTACTACTACGCCCATAACACCTGCCACTTACACCCTACACTACACTTACAACTGCAGCTACCACTACCAGCCACACCTACCACTACCATCCACACCTACCACCTACACCTACCACTACACCCACAACTACACCTGCGCAGTTACCACCCACTACACTTGTAGTCTTAGGTGTAGGAAGGTTAAGTGTGTCCAAGTGGCCACTACACCTGTTGAACACACAAGAGAGTACACTCACTCCCTCGCCCTCACGTCTACCTCCCCCCGCTGTGTCTTCTCTCGCTGTCTACCTCCTCCCGCTGTCTACCTCCCCCCGCTGTGTCTTCTCTCGCTGTCTACCTCCCCCCGCTGTGTCTTCTCTCGCTGTCTACCTCCTCCCGCTGTCTACCTCCCCCCGCTGTGTCTTCTCTCGCTGTCTACCTCCTCCCGCTGTCTACCTCCCCCCGCTGTGTCTTCTCTCGCTGTCTACCTCCCCCTGCTGTGTCCTCTCTCACTGTCTACCTCCTCCAACTGTCTACCTCCCCCCGTTGTGTCTTCTTTCACTGTCTACCTCCCCCTGCTGTGTCCTCTCTCACTGTCTACCTCCCCGCTGTGTCTTCTTTCACTGTCTACCTCCCCCTGCTGTGTCTTCTCTCGCTGTCTACCTCCTCCAACTGTCTACCTTACCCCTGCTGTGTCCCCTCTCGCTGTCTACCTCCCCCCACTGTGTCTTCTCTCGCTGTCTACCTCCCCTGCTGTGTCTTCTTTCACTGTCTACCTCCCCCTGCTGTGTCTTCTCTCGCTGTCTACCTCCCCCCGCTGTCTACCTTACCCCCGCTGTGTCTCCTCTCACTGTCTACCTCCCCCTGCTGTGTCTTACCCCCGCTGTCTCCTCGCTGTCTACCTCCCCCTGCTGTGTCTTCTCTCGCTGTCTACCTCCCCCCGCTGTGTCTCCTCTCGCTGTCTACCTCCCCCGCTGTGTCTCCTCGCTGTCTACCTCCCCCTGCTTGTGTCTCCTCCTCGCTGTCTACCTCCCCCTGCTGCGTCTTCTTTCGCTGTCTACCTCCCCCGCGTGTCTCCTGTCTGTCTACCTCCTCCGCTGTCTACTCCCCCGCTGTGTCTCCTCACTGTCTCCTCTCGCTGTCTACCTCCCCCGCTGTCTCCTCCCCCGCTGTGTCTCCTGCTGTCTACCTCCCCCTGCTGTGTCTCCTCCTGCTGTCTACCTCCCCCGCTGTGTCTCCTCTCGCTGTCTACCTCCCCCGCTGTCTACCTTACCCCCGCTGTCTCCTCGCTGTCTACCTCCCCCCGCTGTGTCTCCTCTCGCTGTCTACCTCCCCCGCTGTGTCTCCTCTCGCTGTCTACCTCCCCCCGCTGCCTCCTCGCTGTCTACCTCCCCCTGCTGCGTCTTCTCCCGCTGTCTACCTCCCCCGCTGTGTCTTCTGTTGCTGTCTGCCTCCCCCCGCTGTGTCTCCTTCGCTGTCTACCTCCCCCTGCTGCGTCTTCTCCCGCTGTCTACCTCCCCCCACTGTGTCTCCTCTCGCTGTCTGCCTCCCCCCGCTGTGTCTCCTCTCGCTGTCTACCTCCCCCGCTGTCTCCCTCCCCCGCTGTGTCTCCTCTCGCTGTCTACTTCCCCCCGCTGTCTCCTCTCGCTGTCTACCTCCTCCCGCTGTCTAACTCCCCCTGCTGTGTCTCCTCCTGCTGTCTTCCTCCCCCGCTGTGTCTCCTCTCGCTGTTTACCTCCCCCGCTGTCTCCTTCGGCTGTCTCCTCCAGCTGAGCTCCCGCTGTCTACCTCCCCCCGCTGTGTCTCCTCTCGCTGTCTGCCTCCCCCCGCTGTGTCTCCTGTTGCTGTCTACCTCCTCCCGCTGTGTCTCCTCTCGCTGTCTACCTCCCCCCGCTGTGTCTCCTCTCGCTGTCTACCTCCCCCCGCTGTGTCTCCTCTCGCTGTCTACCTCCCCCCGCTGTGTCTCCTCTCGCTGTCTACCTCCCTCCGCTGTGTATCCTCTCGCTGTCTACCTCCCCCCGCTGTGTCTCCTCTCGCTGTCTACCTCCCCCCGCTGTGTCTCCTCTTGCTGTCTACCTCCCCCGCTGTCTCCTCTCGCTGTCTGCCTCCCGCCCGCTGTGTCTCCTGTTGCTGTCTACCTCCTCCCGCTGTGTCTTCTCTCGCTGTCTACCTCCTCCCGCTGTGTCTCCTCTCGCTGTGTCTCCTCCAGCTGTCTACCTCCTCCCGCTGTGTCTCCTCTCGCTGTGTCTCCTCCAGCTGTCTACCTCCTCCCTCTGTCTACCGCCCCCCGCTGTCTCCTCTCGCTGTGTCTCCTGTTGCTGTCTACCTCCTCCCGCTGTGTCTCCTCTCGCTGTCTCCTCTCGCTGTCTACCTCCCTCCGCTGTGTCTCCTCTCGCTGTCTACCTCCTCTCGCTGTCTACCTCCCCCTGCTGTGTCTTCTCTCGCTGTCTACCTTACCCCCGCTGTGTCTCCTCCCTCTGTCTACCTCCCCCCGCTGTCTCTCCTCCCGCTGTAACACACAACACACTCTTAATGTCAATTCACTACACTCCGCAACAAGTGTAAACACACACACACACACACACACACAAAATTTCGTAACTTAAATTTGTTTCCTAATAACTGGTTTGGTTACGTTAGGTTACGTTAGGGTAAGTTAGGTTAGGTCAGGTTAGGGTAGGGTAGGGTAGGTTAGGTCAGGTTGGGGTAGTTTAGGTCAGGTTAGGGTTGGGTACGTTAGGTTAGGATAGGTTAGATTAGGTTAGGTTAGGTTAGGTTAGGTTAGGTTTAGGTCAGGTTAGGTTAGGTTAAGTTACGTAGAAAGACTTATGACGTATTTACTGTGCTCCTGCAAATGTCTGAGTTTCTTGCCACTACCTGCCTCCTGCTGACACTTCTCTAACAGGTGGAGGTGGAGGAGTGAGGGGTGGAGGAGTGAGAGGTGGTGGAGTGAGGGGTGGAGGAGTGAGAGGTGGTGGAGTGAGAGGTGGAGGAGTGAGAGGTGGAGGAGTGAGGGGTGGTGGAGTGAGAGGTGGTGGAGTGAGAGGTGGAGGAGTAAGGGGTGGAGGAGTGAGAGGTGGAGGAGTGAGGGGTGGAGGAGTGAGAGGTGGAGGAGTGAGGGGTGGAGGAGTGAGGGGTGGTGAAGTGAGGGGTGGTGGAGTGAGGGGTGGAGGAGTGAGGGGTGGAGGAGTGAGGGGTGGAGGAGTGAGGGGTGGAGGAGTGAGAGGTGGTGGAGTGAGAGGTGGTGGAGTGAGGGGTGGAGGAGTGAGAGGTGGAGGAGTGAGGGGTGGTGGAGTGAGGGGTGGAGGAGAGAGGGGTGGAGGAGTGAGAGGTGGAGGAGTGAGAGGTGGAGGAGTGAGGGGTGGAGGAGTGAGAGGTGGAGGAGTGAGGGGTGGAGGAGTGAGGGGTGGTGGAGTGAGAGGTGGAGGAGTGAGAAGTGGAGGAGTGAGAGGTGGAGGAGTGAGAGGTGGAGGAGTGAGGGGTGGAGGAGTGAGAGGTGGTGGAGTGAGAGGTGGAGGAGTGAGGGGTGGAGGAGTGAGTGGTGGAGGAGTGAGAGGTGGTGGAGTGAGGGGTGGAGGAGTGAGTGGTGGAGGAGTGAGAGGTGGAGGAGTGAGGGGTGGAGGAGTGAGTGGTGGAGGAGTGAGGGGTGGAGGAGTGAGGGGTGGAGGAGTGAGGTGGTGGAGTGAGAGGTGGTGGAGTGAGAGGTGGAGGAGTGAGTGGTGGAGGACTGAGGGGTGGAGGAGTGAGAGGTGGAGGAGTGAGAGGTGGTGGAGTGAGAGGTGGTGGAGTGAGAGGTGGAGGAGTGAGAGGTGGTGGAGTGAGAGGTGGAGGAGTGAGAGGTGGAGGAGTGAGTGGTGGAGGAGTGAGGGGTGGTGGAGTGAGAGGTGGTGGAGTGAGAGGTGGTGGAGTGAGAGGTGGAGGAGTGAGAGGTGGAGGAGTGAGTGGTGGAGGACTGAGGGGTGGAGGAGTGAGGGGTGGAGGAGTGAGGGGTGGAGGAGTGAGAGGTGGAGGAGTGAGGGGTGGAGGAGTGAGAGGTGGTGGAGTGAGAGGTGGTGGAGTGAGAGGTGGTGGAGTGAGAGGTGGTGGAGTGAGAGGTGGTGGAGTGAGAGGTGGAGGAGTGAGGGTGGAGGAGTGAGGGGTGGTGGAGTGAGAGGTGGAGTGAGGGGTGGAGGAGTGAGTGGTGGAGGAGTGAGGGGTGGTGGAGTGAGGGGTGGTGGAGTGTGAGGTGGTGGAGTGAGAGGTGGTGGAGTGAGAGGTGGTGGAGTGTGAGGTGGTGGAGTGAGAGGTGGTGGAGTGAGAGGTGGAGGAGTGAGGGGTGGAGGAGTGAGGGGTGGTGGAGTGAGAGGTGGAGGAGTGAGAGGTGGAGGAGTGAGGGGTGGAGGAGTGAGAGGTGGTGGAGTGAGAGGTGGATGAGTGAGAGGTGGAGGAGTGAGAGGTGGAGGAGTGAGAGGTGGTGGAGTGAGGGGTGGAGGAGTGAGAGGTGGAGGAGTGAGAGGTGGTGGAGTGAGAGGTGGAGGACTGAGGGGTAGAGGAGTGAGAGGTGGAGGAGTAAGGGGTGGAGGAGTGAGAGGTGGAGGAGTAAGGGGTGGAGGAGTGAGAGGTGGAGGAGTGAGAGGTGGAGGAGTGAGAGGTGGAGGAGTGAGGGGTGGAGGAGTGAGAGGTGGAGGAGTGAGAGGTGGAGGAGTGAGAGGTGGTGGAGTGAGGGGTGGAGGAATGAGAGGTGGAGAAGTGAGAGGTGGAGGAGTCCAACGATTTTGAGAAGTTAAACAGACGTGAAGATATGTTACTCTCTCTCTCTCTCTCTCTCTCTCTCTCTCTCTAACTCACTAAAGGTACAGTAAATAAATAAACTCATCACAAAACAAACACAAGTAGACAAACAAAAGAAGACTAAGAGTAGACAACGAAAAAATAAAAAATCAATTATAAACAATAGACTATGTAGTAAACAACTAAAGTGTGTAAACAGCAAACAAATAAACAAACTACAAAAACAATGGTAAACAAATCCAGTATAAAAAAGTAAGCAACTACAGATGGATAAAGCAGAACTAAACAATAATGAAGTAGTGGTCTATGACAGGTAATGGGACTGAAGGTACACACACACGGTACAGGGGTTTACAGTACACCTTGAGGCAGGTAAACTTGAAACCCATTTTGTTGTCACCTGGAGTTTACCTGGCGGGGGGGGGGGGGGGATTAACTTCCTCCTACTCTTTATTTTTCCCTGAGTGGTGGTAGTTGCCGTAGTAGTGGTTGGTGGTGAAGCTTTCTCTGAGTGGTGGTGGTGGTTGCGGTTGGTGGTGAAGCTCTCTCTGAGTGGTGGTGGTGGAAATAATGGTTGGTGGTGAAGATCTCCCTGAGTGGTGGTGGTGGTAGTAGTAGTGGTTGGTGGTGAAGCTCTTTCTGAGTGGTGGTGGTGGTAGTTGTGGTTGGTGGTGAAACTCTCCCCCTTGTGGTGGTGGTGGAAATAATGGTTGGTGGTGAAGATCTCCCTGAGTGGTGGTGGTGGTGAAGCTCTCCCTGAGTGGTGGTGGTGAAGCTCTCCCTGAGTGGTGGTGGTGGTAGTAGTAGTGGTTGGTGGTGAAGCTCTCCCTGAGTGGTGGTGGTGGTAGTAGTGGTGGTTGGTGGTGAAGCTCTCCCTGAGTGGTGGTGGTGGTAATTGTGGTTGGTGAGCTCTCCCCCTTGAGGTGGTGGTGGAAATAATGGTTGGTGGTGAAGATCTCCCTGAGTGGTGGTGAAGCTCTCCCTGAGTGGTGGTGGTGGTGGTGGTGGTGGTGGTAGTAGTAGTGGTTGGTGGTGAAGCTCTCCCTGAGTGGTGGTGGTGGTAATTGTGGTTGGTGAGCTCTCCCCCTTGAGGTGGTGGTGGAAATAATGGTTGGTGGTGAAGATCTCCCTGAGTGGTGGTGGTGGTGGTGAAGCTCTCCCTGAGTGGTGGTGGTGGTGGTGGTAGTAGTAGTGGTTGGTGGTGAAGCTCTCCCTGAGTGGTGGTGGTGGTGGTAATTGTGGTTGATGAAGCTCTCCCCCTTGTGGCGGTGGTGGTAGTGGTTGGTGGTGAAGCTCTCCCCCTTGTGGTGGTGGTGGAGGTAGTAGTGGTTGGTGGTGAAGCTCTCCCCCTTGTGGTGGTGGTGGAGGTAGTAGTGGTTGGTGGTGAAGCTCTCCCCCTTGTGGTGGTGGTGGAGGTAGTAGTGGTTGGTGGTGAAGCTATCCCCCTTGTGGTGGTGGTGGAGGTAGTAGTGGTTGGTGGTGAAGCTCTCTCCCTTGTGGTGGTGGTGGAGGTAGTAGTGGTTGGTGGTGAAGCTCTCCCCCTTGTGGTGGTGGTGGTGGAGGTAGTAGTGGTTGGTGGTGAAGCTCTCCCCCTTGTGGTGGTGATGGAGGTAGTAGTGGTTGGTGGTGAAGCTCTCCCCCTTGTGGTGGTGGAGATAGTAGTGGTTGGTGGTGAAGCTATCCCCCTTGTGGTGGTGGTGGAGGTAGTAGTGGTTGGTGGTGAAGCTATCCCCCTTGTGGTTGTGGTGGAGGTAGTAGTGGTTGGTGGTGAAGCTATCCCCCTTGTGGTGGTGGTGGAGGTAGTAGTGGTTGGTGGTGAAGCTCTCCCCCTTGTGGTGGTGGTGGAGGTAGTAGTGGTTGGTGGTGAAGCTCTCCCCCTTGTGGTGGTGGTAGTAGTGGTTGGTGGTGAAGCTCTCCCCCTTGTGGTGGTGGTGGTGAAGCTCTCCCCCTTGTGGTGGTGGTGGAGGTAGTAGTGGTTGGTGGTGAAGCTCTCCCCCTTGTGGTGGTGGTGGTTGGTGGTGAAGCTCTCCCCCTTGTGGTGGTGGTGGAGGTAGTAGTGGTTGGTGGTGAAGCTCTCCCCCTTGTGGTGGTGGTGGAGGTAGTAGTGGTTGGTGGTGAAGCTCTCTCCCTTGTGGTGGTGGTGGAGGTAGTAGTGGTTGGTGGTGAAGCTATCCCCCTTGTGGTGGTGGTGGAGGTAGTAGTGGTTGGTGGTGAAGCTCTCTCCCTTGTGGTGGTGGTGGAGGTAGTAGTGGTTGGTGGTGAAGCTCTCCCCCTTGTGGTGGTGGTGGTGGAGGTAGTAGTGGTTGGTGGTGAAGCTCTCCCCCTTGTGGTGGTGGTGGAGGTAGTAGTGGTTGGTGGTGAAGCTCTCCCCCTTGTGGTGGTGGTGGTAGTTGTGGTTGGTGGTGAAGCTCTCCCCCTTGTGGTGGTGGTAGTAGTGGTTGGTGGTGAAGCTCTCCCCCTTGTGGTGGTGGTGGTAGTAGTGGTTGGTGGTGAAGCTCTCCCCCTTGTGGTGGTGGTAGTAGTGGTTGGTGGTGAAGCTCTCCCCCTTGTGGTGGTGGTGGTGGAGGTAGTAGTGGTTGGTGGTGAAGCTCTCCCCCTTGTGGTGGTGGTGGTGGAGGTAGTAGTGGTTGGTGGTGAAGCTCTCCCTGAAGATCAATACTCTTCCTGCCTCCTCCTTCCTCTTTCGACTTGTATTAAGTAATGTATATTTTTGTTCCTTAACCTACTTTATCACCCTCCTCCTTCTCTTCCTCTTCCTGATTCCTATCGACCACCAACTACTCTTCCTTAATAGTCGTCTTCTTCCTCTTTTACTCTTCCTTTTCCGTTCTCTCTCTCTCTGTCTGTCTACTTCTCCCACCAATCCCTCTTCATTCTCTACTTCCTTCCTCCTTTTCTTCGTTCCTCCCTCTTCTTCCTTCCCCCAACTTTTGTCAATATCCTCTCCTCTTCCTAATTGCTCATCTCTCCACTCTTAGTTGTCTTGTTCTCATTCTCTCTCCTTCTCCTCTTCCCTTTTTACTTCTAACCTTCCTTCCTCCTCCTCCTTCATTCTTCCCCTATCTCCTCTTCCTTCCTTCTTTCTTCCCCCGTCTCCTCTTCCTTCCTCCCCTGCCTCCTATTCCTTGTTCCTCCTCCTTCCTTCCCCCGCCTCCTACTCCTTCCTCCTCCCCATCTGTCTCATCCTTCCTTCCTCCCCTTTGCCTCTTCCTCCTTTTTTTCTCATCTGCCTCCTCCTCCCTGCCCCCCCCCCCCCATCAGTGTTTTCAGCTACCAACACTGTATATTTCACGAGGTTCTTAGTGATCTTGCCGCAGCCTGTGTATAGCGCTCTACACTTCACTACACCTCGCTCTACACTTCATTACACCTCGCTCTACACTTCATTACACCTCGCTCTACACTTCACTACACCTAACTCTACACTTCGCTCTACACCTTGCTTTACACTTCACCTCGCTCTACACCTAACTCTACACCTCGCTCTACACTTCACTTTATAGTTTAATAGCCACTTAATTACATAGCTTACTAGCAACCCAATTACATAGCTTAATAACCATCCAATTACATAGCTTAATAACCACCCAATTACATAGCTTAATAACTACCCAATTACATAAATTACTAGCCACCCAATAACACCTAAACTAGCAGAGACCAGGACCAATGAATAATGAGGAGGTAATTAAACATACAGTGAGAGACGTATATAAAGTATTTACTGATGACCTAAGATTAGTTCTCTCTCTCTCTAACAACCCCTCTCTCGCTTTACCTGTATCAACCCCCCCCCCCCCCTCTCTCTCTCTCTCTACCTATGTAAACTTCTGAGAATTGCCAACTGATTTAGTGAAACACACAAACACGCACACATACCGACCTCCTCCTGCTGCTGAGACAATGTTGACAACGACACGGGAAGCAGGGAGGGAGGGAGGGAGGAAAAGGGAGGGAGGGAGGGGAGGAAGTGAAGGAGGGGAGGAAGTGAAGGAAAAGAGAAGTAGGTAGGTGAGTGAGTGAGTGAGTGAGTGAGTGGAAGAAGTGAAGGAGGGGAGAAGTAGGTAGGCAGGTGAGTGAGGGAGGGAGGGAGGGAGAAACAGAGAGGGAGGGAGGGAGGGGAGGAAGTGAAGGAGGGGAGGAAGTGAAGGAAAAGAGAAGTAGGTAGGTGAGTGAGTGAGTGAGTGAGGGAGGGAGTGAGGAAGTGAGGGAGGGGAGGAAGTGAGGGAGGGGAGAAGTAGGTAGGTAGGTGAGGGAGGGAGGGAGGGAGGGAGGGGAGGAAGTGAGGGAGGGGAGAAGTAGGTAGGTGAGTGAGGGAGGGAGGAGGTGAAGAAGTGAAGGAGAAGAGAAGTAGGTAGGTGGGTGAGGGAGGGAGGGAGGGAGGGGAGGGAGGGAGGGAGGGAGGGAGGGGAGAAGTAGGTAGGTAGGTGAGTGAGTGAGGGAGGGAGGGAGGGAGGAAGGAAGGGAGGGAGGGAGGGAGGAAGGAAGGGAGGGAGGGAGGGAGGGAGGGAGGGAGGGAGGGGAGGAAATGAAGGAGAAGAAGAGTAGGTAGGTGAGTGAGGGAGGGAGGAGGTGAAGAAGTGAAGGAGAAGAGAAGTAGGTAGGTAGGAAGAGGGAGGGAGGGAGGGAGGGAGGGAGGGAGTGAGTGAGTGGGTGAGGGAGAGGGAGGGAGGAAGTGAGGGAGGGAGAAGGTAAGGAAGTGAAGGAGAAGAGAGGGAGGGAGGGAGGAAGAGGGAGGGAGGGAGGGAGGGAGGGTAGGAAGTGGAGGAAGTGAAGGAGAAGAGAAGTAGGTGAGGGAGGGAGGGAGGGAGAGAGGGAGGGAGAGAGGGAGGAAGAGGGAGGGAGGGGAGGAAAAGGGAGGGAGGGGAGGAAAAGGGAGGGAGGAAGAGGGAGGGAGGAAGTGAGGGAGGGGAGGAAGTCAGGGAGGGGAGTAAGTGAGGGAGAAGAGAAGTAGGTAGGTGAGTGACCACCCTCACCCCTTCTTCCACCACCCTCACCCCCTCCTCCACCACCCTCATCCTCCTCCTCCACCACCCTCACCCCCTCCTCCACCACCCTCATCCTCCTCCTCCACCACCCTCACGCCCCTCCTCCACCACCCTCACCCCCCTCCTCCACCACCCTCACCCCTTCCTCCATCACCCTCACCCCCCTCCTCCACCACCCTCACCCCCTCCTCCACCACCCTCACCCCCCTCCTCCACCACCCTCACCCCTTCCTCCACCACCCTCACCCCCTCCTCCACCACCCTCACCCCCCCTCCTCCGCCACCCTCACCCCCCTCCTCCGCCACCCTCACCCCCCTCCTCCACCACCCTCACCCCCCTCCTCCACCACCCTCATCCCCCTCCTCCACCACCCTCACCCTACTCGTGGCCACAACTGAGTGAGTGACCGACAATAGATGTTTGACAGCACCACTCATAGTATCCATCAGCACTATTGTACAACTGATAAAACATTAAGTCTCTCTCTCTCTCTCTCTCTCTCTCTCTAGGTTAGATTATTAATAACGTGTACACTTAATAATGACGTGTACACTTAATAATGACGTGTACACTTAATAATGACGTGTACACTTAATAATAACGTGTACACTTAATAATGACGTGTACATTTAATAATGACGTGTACACTTAATAATAACGTGTACCCTTAATAATGACGTGTACCCTTAATAATGACGTGTACACTTAATAATAACGTGTACACTTAATAATAACGTGTACCCTTAATAATGACGTGTACACTTAATAATAACGTGTACACTTAATAATGATGTGTACACTTAATAATGACGTGTACACTTAATAATAACGTGTACCCTTAATAATGACGTGTACCCTTAATAATGACGTGTACACTTAATAATAACGTGTACACTTAATAATGATGTGTACCCTTAATAATGACGTGTACCCTTAATAATGACGTGTACACTTAATAATGGCGTGTACACTTAATAATGAAGTGTACACTTAATAATGAAGTGTACACTTAATAATAACGTGTACACTTAATAATGGCGTGTACACTTAATAATGAAGTGTACACTTAATAATAACGTGTACCCTTAATAATGACGTGTACACTTAATAATGACGTGTACACTTAATAATGACGTGTACACTTAATAATAACGTGTACACTTAATAATAACGTGTACCCTTAATAATGACGTGTACCCTTAATAATGACGTGTACCCTTAATAATGACGTGTACACTTAATAATAACGTGTACACTTAATAATGATGTGTACACTTAATAATGACGTGTACCCTTAATAATGACGTGTACACTTAATAATGACATGTACACTTAATAATGACGTGTACACTTAATAATGACCACTCACCTCACCTAGTACCCCACTAACCACTCACCTCACCTAGTACCCCATCTAACCACTCACCTCACCTAGTACCACCACTCACCTCACCTAGTACCAAGACTCACCTCACCTAGTACCCCACTAACCACTCACCTCACCTAGTGCCCCACTAACCACTCACCTCACCTAGTACCCCATCTAACCACTCACCTCACCTAGTACCCCATCTAACCACTCACCTCACCTAGTACCACCACTCACCTCACCTAGTACCAAGACTCACCTCACCTAGTACCCCACTAACCACTCACCTCACCTAGTGCCCCACTAACCACTCACTTCACCTAGTACCCCACTAACCACTCACCTCACCTAGTACCCCACTAACCACTCACCTCACCTAGTACCCCACTAACCACTCACCTCACCTAGTACCCCACTAACCACTCACTTCACCTAGTGCCCCACTAACCACTCACTTCACCTAGTACCCCACTAACCACTCACCTCACCTGGTACCCCACTAACCACTCACTTCACCCTAGTACCCCACTAACCACTCACTTCACCTAGTACCCCACTAACCACTCACTTCACCTAGTACCCCACTAACCACTCACCGCACCTAGTACCACCACTCACCTCACCAAGTACCCCACTAACCACTCACCTCACCTAGTACCACCACTCACCTCACCTAGTACCCCACTAACCACTCACCTTACCTAGTACCACCACTCACTTCACCTAGTACCCCACTAACCACTCACTTCACCTAGTACCCCACTAACCACTCACCTCACCTAGTACCCCACTAACCACTCACCTCACCTAGTACCACCACTCACCTCACCTAGTACACCACTAACCACTCACCTCACCTAGTACCCCACTAACCACTCACCGCACCTAGTACCAAGACTCACCTCACCTAGTGCCCCACTAACCACTCACCGCACCTAGTACCACCACTCACCTCACCTAGTACCCCACTAACCACTCACCTCACCTGGTACCCCACTAACCACTCACCTCACCTAGTACCCCACTAACCACTCACCTCACCTAGTACCCCACTAACCACTCACCTCACCTCGTACCCCACTAACCACTCACCTCACCTAGTACCCCACTAACCACTCACTTCACCTAGTACCCCACTAACCACTCACCGCACCTAGTACCCCACTAACCACTCACCTCACCTCGTACCACCACTCACCTCACCTAGTACCATGACTCACCTCACCTAGTACCACCACTCACCTCACCTAGTACCATGACTCACCTCACCTAGTACCACCACTCACCTCACCTAGTACCATGACTCACCTCACCTAGTACCATGACTCACCTCACCTAGTACCACCACTCACCTCACCTAGTACCCTACTAACCACTCACCTCACCTAGTACCATGACTCACCTCACCTAGTACCATGACTCACCTCACCTAGTACCACCACTCACCTCACCTAGTACCATGACTCACCTCACCTAGTACCATGACTCACCTCACCTAGTACCACCACTCACCTCACCTAGTACCATGACTCACCTCACCTAGTACCACCACTCACCGCACCTAGTACCCTACTAACCACTCACCTCACCTGGTACCAAGACTCACCTCACCTAGTACCCCATTAACCACTCACCTCACCTAGTACCATGACTCACCTCACCTAGTACCATGACTCACCTCACCTAGTACCACCACTCACCTCACCCAGTACCATGACTCACCTCACCTAGTACCACCACTCACCGCACCTAGTACCCTACTAACCACTCACCTCACCTGGTACCACCACTCACCTCACCTAGTACCATGACTCACCTCACCTAGTACCACCACTCACCTCACCTAGTACCATGACTCACCTCACCTAGTACCACCACTCACCTCACCTAGTACCATGACTCACCTCACCTAGTACCACCACTCACCGCACCTAGTACCCTACTAACCACTCACCTCACCTGGTACCATGACTCACCTGACCTAGTACTACCACTCACCGCACCTAGTACCCCGCCCTCACCTGGTATGCTCTCCCACCACGTACCTGTGAAGAAGACAAATTAGGAGTTAATTATCCAGTTATTTTCGTTTTACCTGGTAGACCTTGTGGGGGAGGGGGAGGGGGGAGGGGGAAGAGTGGGGGAGAAAGAAGTGGGGGAGAAAGAAGTGAAGAGGAGAAGGGAAGAGAGGAGGAGGAGAAAGGAAGCGAGGAGGAAGAAAGAGGAAAGAGAGAGAAAGACGGGGAGAGAGAGAGAAAGACGGGGAGAGAGAGAGAAAGACGGGGGAGAAAGAGAAAGACGGGGGAGAGGGAGAACAAGGAAGGAAGGAAGGAAGAGACAAGGACAAAGAGAGGAGGAGGAAGGGAGAAGAAAGAGAGGGATAGGAAGAGGATGGACGAGGAGACAAGAGACAGTAAACAAACACTTCTTATACATGAAACACCTGGGTAATAAGTCACTACCCGCCACTTACACCCCCAGTCCACTATACAGAGGTTCCCCCATTGTCACCTAACACCAGTCCGCTGAACTGACGGACAACAATTAACACAACAAAAATAACACGCTAAAAATATAACATAGATTTAACGTAGCCGACTGAGAGAAAGATTTAGGAGTAATGATAAGTAGGAATCTTAAACCAAGTAAACAATGTGTATTTACTCGAAACAAAGCTAACAAAGTACTTGGGTCCATACCAAGGAGTGGTAGTTACAAGACTAGCGAGGTCATCCTAAAATTATATCTTGCGCTTGTGAGACCTCACTTGGATTACGCAGTTCAGTTCTGGTCACCGTACTACAGAATGGATATAGAATCCTTGGAAAGAATTCAGAGGAGAATGACAAGACTAATCCCGGGCATTAGGAACCTTGAGTATAGAGACAGGTTAAAGCATCTTAATTTGCACTTCCTCGAGAGACGTAGAGCGAGGGGCGACCTGATAGAGGTGTATAAGTGGAAGTCAGGGCTAAACAAAGGCGATATAACAAAGGTACTCAAACTACCCAACCAGGAACGAATTCGTAACAATAGTTTTAAATTAGACAAATTTAGATTTAGGCGCGAAATAGGTAAACATTGATTTGGAAACAGAGTAGTGGATGAGTGGAACAAGTTACCAAATATCATCTTGAACTCGAACACGCTGGATAGTTTCAAACATAGGTTGGATGGATATATGAGCGATAGGGGTTGGGTGTAGATGGGACTGCTCAGTATGGGCAGTTTCCTCCATTCTTATGCTCTCATGATGTATTCACTCACCATAATGCAGTAGAGTTGTTTTAACAGGATCCGGCTTCACAAATTTTCACACGAACAGATTCTCCACCGAACTTTAAATGTAGTTAGGTGGAGCCTAGTTAAGGTACAGTCTAGTTAATGTAGAGTCTAGTTATGGTAGAGTATAGTTATGGTAGAATATAGTTAATCTAGAGTCTAGTTATGGTAGAGTCTAGTTATGGTAGAGTATAGTTATGGTAGAGTATAGTTATGGTAGAATATAGTTAATCTAGAGTCTAGTTATGGTAGAGTCTAGTTATGGTAGAGTCTAGTTAAGGTAGAGTCTAGTAATGGCAGAGTCTAGTTATGGTTGAGTCTAGTTATGGTAGTCTAGTTATGGTAGAGTCTAGTTAAGGTAGAGTCTAGTTAAGGTAGAGTCTAGTTAGGTAGTGTCTAGTTATGATAGTCTAGTTATGGTAGAGTCTAGTTAAGGTAGTCTAGTTATGGTAGAGTCTAGTTAGGTAGAGTCTAGTTATGGTAGAGTCTAGTTATGGTAGAGTCTAGTTATGGTAGAGTCTAGTTATGGTAGTCTAGTTATGGTAGAGTCTAGTTATGGTAGAGTCTAGTTATGGTAGAGTCTAGTTATGGTAGAGTCTAGTTAAGGTAGAGTCTAGTTATGGTAGTCTAGTTATGGTAGAGTCTAGTTATGGTAGTCTAGTTATGGTAGAGTCTAGTTATGGTAGAATCTCAGTTAATTTTGTCTCCTAACAAGAGGAGGGAGAGGAAGAGTAAAACACACACACACACACACAGTGGTAACATTAAGGCACACCAGACTATACCTGCCTGCAATTACCTCCTCCCTACCGCCCCTCCTCCCACCTCCCACTTCCTCTCTACCTCCAACCTCTAGGGGCCTCACAGGTCACTGGGAACGCGCCACACAACACTCCTACGTGACGGGCGGCACACTCTCAAATAATCCATGTTTTTCCCCCCACACTCCCAAATAATCCCTCGTTTTCCCCCACACTCCCAAATAATCATTAGTTTCCCCCTCACTCCCAAATAATCCCTGTCCCCCCCCCACACTCGCAAATAATCCCTGTTCCCCCCCCCCCCACACTCCCAAATAATCCCTGTTCCCCCCCCACACTCCCAAATAATCCCTGTTACCCCACACACTCCCAAATAATCCCTAGTTTTTCCCTGGCCGTTTAAAAAACAAATATTTGTTATAGGTGGAGTCTGTGTGTAATAAAGACGTCATTTTCTCATCGACTCGGTGAATTTTCTCGTCATTCTCTCAAACAATATTCCTGCCAATCATTTTCATTTCACATGAAAATAATAATAATAAATAATAAATAATAATAATAATAATAATAATAATAATAATATTAATAATAATAGTAGTAATAATAATAACACACAACATTAATAAAAATTATAATGATAAAATAATAACAAAACAATAATAACCAGAGAGAGAGAGAGAGAGAGAGAGAGAGAGAGAGAGAGAGAGAGAGAGAGAGAGAGAGAGAGAGAGAGAGAGAGAGAGAGAGAGAGAGAGAGAGTCAATACTACTTGGTAACTCTTCCAGGTGTAAGTTCCCCAGGTAAAACTGTTAATAGCTTTGATAGCCTCTAGTGCATCAGTATACCTTTACACACACTGACATACTGTACACACACTGACGTACGCTCATATACAGACTTACATACCGACATACTGTATACCACCATCTAAAAATGAGGTGAATGTGGAGGGGAATGAGGGGGAGGTGCGTGGGGAGGGGGAGGTGCGGGGGGAGGGGGAAGTGAGGGTAGGGGGGAGGCAGTGAAAGTGTGGGGGTGGAGTCAACTTTCCAAAACTGCGGAGTAACCTTCATACACACACACACACACACCAATATGGAGTTAGGAAGTAAGAAAAATGGAATAAAGTGGACGAAATGTAGGTGGGGAAACACGAACACGATGAGGAGGAAGAAGTGGAGGAACAGTAAGAAAAGGAGGAAGAGGAGGAGTTAGAAGAGGAGGAAGGGAAGGAAGAGGAGAGGGAACAGGACACAAGAAACGCTTCAAGTTCGTCATTATATACTGTAGACTGCCTAACAAGTACTCTATCCTACTCCTCCTCTTCTTCTTCCTCGTACTCCTCCTCACACGCCCGCTAATCATGCCCTCTAGCCACTTAACTTCATCACTTGTTCACTACTGTTCACCTGAGTCCTCATGTAGTTCACCCGGTGTTCATCAGGCAGGTCAGGTCACTACCACACACACACACACACAAAACGAGAGAGAGAGAGAGAGAGAGAGAGAGAGAGAGAGAGAGAGAGAGAGAGAGAGAGAGAGAGAGAGAGAGAGCCTTATATATATCTAGGTTACCCCCAAGTGCAGGAAAGACTCACTAAGTACAGAACCAGACATGACTAACAACTCTGACGTCATCAACAACACAATATATCACATAAACTTGTACAACACCAAAGAAAAAATAATACAGTAATATAAAACACCAATAAAATGCCACACAACAGTAAAAATACAACTTGATACACCACAATACAGCATTACTTTAACATTATTATACAGTATGTAGTTGGGATAGGTTAGGTTGGGTTGGGTTGGATACAGACTGGGGGGATTAATCTTCAGGTGATCCAGGAAATAGGACAGTGGCCAGAACCCAACGTATTAATGCACAAACAGACAGACAGACACAGCCACATCCGTACACGAGGGGGGGGGGGGGGTAATAATAATAATACAACACAACACAATACACTATAGTAAAACGCATACAATACACTACAATACATACAACACGATAATTCAAAAGTGTGTTGACAGAACCAATCACTGGTGTATGGGGGAAGTTGTATTAAATGGTGAAGGAGGGCGATGAAGGGTGTGAGATATAAGAGGGAGTTTGGTGAGGTAAGGTGGGAGAGATAAGTGAAGGAGGGAGTCAGGTATGTAGGATATACTGTAGAAGGTGAGGGAAGGTGTTTGGTGAGGTAAGGTAGAGGAAGGAGGAAGGAAGGAGGGAGTCAGGTATGTAGGATATACTGTAGAAGGTGAGGGAAGGTGTTTGGTGAGGTAAGGTGGGAGAGATAAGTGAAGGAGGGAGTCAGGTATGTAGGATATACTGTAGAAGGTGAGGGAAGGTGTTTGGTGAGGTATGGTGGGAGAGATAAGTGAGGGAGGGAGTCAGGTATGTAGGATATACTGTAGAAGGTGAGGGAAGGTGTTTGGTGAGGTATGGTGGGAGAGATAAGTGAAGGAGGGAGTCAGGTATGTAGGATATACTGTAGAAGGTGAGGGAAGGTGTTTGGTGAGGTAAGGTGGGAGAGATAAGTGAAGGAGGGAGTCAGGTATGTAGGATATACTGTAGAAGGTGAGGGAAGGTGTTTGGTGAGGTATGGTGGGAGAGATAAGTGAGGGAGGGAGTCAGGTATGTAGGATATACTGTAGAAGGTGAGGGAAGGTGTTTGGTGAGGTAAGGTGGGAGAGATAAGTGAAGGAGGGAGTCAGGTATGTAGGATATACTGTAGAAGGTGAGGGAAGGTGTTTGGTGAGGTAAGGTGGGAGAGATAAGTGAGGGAGGGAGTCAGGTATGTAGGATATACTGTAGAAGGTGAGGGAAGGTGTTTGGTGAGGTATGGTGGGAGAGATAAGTGAGGGAGGGAGTCAGGTATGTAGGATATACTGTAGAAGGTGAGGGAAGGTGTTTGGTGAGGTAAGGTGGGAGAGATAAGTGAGGGAGGGAGTCAGGTATGTAGGATATACTGTAGAAGGTGAGGGAAGGTGTTTGGTGAGGTAAGGTAGAGGAAGGAGGAAGGAAGGAGGGAGTCAGGTATGTAGGATATACTGTAGAAGGTGAGGGAAGGTGTTTGGTGAGGTAAGGTGGGAGAGATAAGTGAAGGAGGGAGTCAGGTATGTAGGATATACTGTAGAAGGTGAGGGAAGGTGTTTGGTGAGGTGAGGAAGGAGGAAGGAAGGAGGGACGGGTGAGGCAAGACAGCAGTTGTACCGTTACCTGTTTTCACACTCACCTGCCCTTCCTCCACCCACGTGTTCCTCCTCCTCCTCCACCCACTTCTTCCTCCTCCTCCACTCACTTGTTCCTCCTCCTCCTCCACCCACTTCTTCCTCCTCCTCCACTCACGTGTTCCTCCTCTTCCACCCACTTCTTCCTCCTCCTCCACTCACTTGTTCCTCCTCCTCCACTCACGTGTTCCTCCTCCTCCTCCACCCACTTCTTCCTCCTCCTCCACTCACGTGTTCCTCCTCTTCCACCCACTTGTTCCTCCTCCTCCACTCACTTGTTCTTCCTCCTCCTCCTCCTCCACCCACTTCTCCTCCTCCTCCTCCAACACTATCACTTTCGCCTTTTCCATCATCACTGTTTTCTCACTTACACATCTTTCACCTAAAAGGGTCTTCGTGCGACTCTCTCTCTCTCTCTCTCTCTCTCTCTCTCTCTCTCTCTCTCTCTCTCTCACTCAGGCACAAGTGGCCCGCTTGGCGTCCTGCCAATACACACCACCAACACTAACTAATTAACCACCACCACACGCCCTCACAACCCTTACCAAGTACACACTCATCACGTACGCCCTCACCACGTACACACTCATCACGAATGCCCTCACCACGTACACTCTCACGCCCTCACCACGTACACCCACCGCCCTCACCAAATACACTCTCACGCCCTCACCACGTACACCCACCGCCCTCACCACGTACACTCTCACGCCCTCACCACGTACACTCTCACGCCCTCACTACGTACACCCACCGCCCTCACCAAGTACACATTCATCACGTACACCCTCACGCCCTCAATTTAAGCTTCCAAGACGTCGCCACCCGCCCATGCACCCCCCTTCTTCACCACCCACCACTCCCTCACCGTCCCCACCACTCCCTCACCGTCCCCCCTCTCCCACACCTTCGTCCTCACTACCCCCCTCTCCCTCACCACACCCCTCTCCCTCACCATTCTCCCTCCCCCTCACCACCCACACTTCTCAGTTAGAGATATGAGCACACGATGATGGCGACAACACTGCCCCGAGACTGAATCTAATTGCTTTCTTTTTTTAGTTAGAGTACACAGTTAACACACTTACCACTGAGGCTGTGGAAAAGAGGGAGGAGAGGGATAGAGAAGAGGAAAGAGAGGGGGAGAAGGGGAGGGGGAAAGAGAGTTAGAGGGAAGGGGGATGATGAATAGGGGGGAAGGGAAGGGGAGAGAGAAGGGGAGAAGGGAATGGGAGGAGAGGGAAGCGAGAGGGAGAGGGGACGAGAAATGGGGTAAAGGGGAGGAGGGAAAGCGGGAGTGGGAAGGGGAGGAGGAAGGGCGGAGAAAGGAGGGGAAAAGGAGGAAGGGGAACGGGGAGGAGGAAGGGAGGAGAGGAGGAAGGGAGGAGAGGAAGGGGAACGGGGAGGAGGAAGGGAGGAGAGGAAGGGGGGTAGGAGAGTTACTGCCTCTAATTGTCAGCATGTTATCTGTGTGTACTGATAAACACTAAGACAGTGACGCATGACTGCCTACAACTCGACCATAATTAATAATAATAATAAAAGTAATAAAATAATTATGATAACAAGAAAATTATAATGGTAATAACAACATATAACCACAACATATAATATCATAGTAACAACAACAATAATAATAACCACCACCTAAGACCAGGACAGCCAGGTGAGAGGTCCACAACAGACGCCATGTGAGGGAGACGTCACGCGGCGCCCTCCACTCCTGATACTCCGATGGTGGGTAGGATGTAAGCAACTGGTGGGTAATGAGGGAGGGAGGGAGGGAGGTGAAGGCATACTACTACTGCTGTTATTTACACAATACTCAACAATACTCTTACAGTCCCCAGTGTGTGTGTGTGTGTGTGTGTGTGGGGGGGGGGGGGGTATCACCAAAGCTGTCATCACAAAAACCTGCAGCAAGACAGACACTCGGCCCGATCAAAAGAAAACGCCAGGATTGGTTTGATGAAAACGACCCGGAAATCGAAGTACTCGTCAATAGTAAACGTGCTGCTCTCACTGACTGGCAGAACAACCCTAAGTCTCGGACCAAAGCTGATACCGTCCACCAGAAGAAAACTAATAAACGAATGGTGGAAAAATAAAGCGTGTGAAATGCCAAAAAAAAAATGAAGAACAACACAAGATGGCCCAACTACTCATTGGGTGGCCCCCCTCCGCTTATCCGACGGTAACTCCCTAATTAAAGATGAAGAATGCATCCTTCTGCGCTGGAAAGAGCACTACCATTGGCTGCTCAACCGAAACACCGAAGTGGATGTCCTGACTACCAAGCAGGTCACTCAGCACCCAGATCTGACCCACCTCAGCTATCCTCCATCCCTGTATGGGGTAGCTACTGCCATCAAACAGGTGAAAAATAACAAAGTCTCAGGGCCTGATGGCATCCCAGCCGAAGCGTATAAAGCAGGAGGATCTCTGCTTACCAGCTGTCTCCACTCTCTCCTGGAGAATATAATGAGAAAAAATCCCTCAAGCTCTTAAAGACCTCTCCATCATTAATGTTTATAAGAACAAGGGAGACTGGTCAGACTGGCAACTACCGCGGGATCTCCCTGCTGTCCTAGCGAGGGAGGGAGGAAGGAAGGAAGGAAGGAAGGCAGTGAGTGTGGTGACAGCAGACTTCTTACTGAGGCAGAAAGCTTTCTTCCAGAATCTCAATTTGGTTTTAGACCATCACGTGACACCACTGACAAGATATTTGCTGCCCGCCAGATAAGGGAAAACTACAGAGAACAGTGCCGTGAGCTGTACATGGCCTTCATTGACCTTACTAAGGCTTTCAACTCGGTCAACAGGGGAAGCCCTCTGGCGGACCCTCAGCCGTTTTGGGTGCCCACCGAAATTCATTGCCGTTGTGAGGCAACTCCACGATGGCATGAACGGCAGTGTCCTACACAATGTCACCCAGTCTTAGCTCTTCCCCATCCAAACGGGGGTAAAACAAGGATGTGTACTGGCACCAACTCTCTTTTCCATTTCTTTGGCTGCCCTCCTTATTCGTGCCAGTGCCAATTTCGCCGGCGGGGTGGACATCCAGTACCGGATGGAGGGGGGGGGGGTGTCTTTTCAATATTAGATGACTCCAGTCAGGAACAAAAGTGTCGTCAGATTCCATTATTGAACTTCAGTATGCAGACCTCACACTCGTCATTCACAATGGACGCGACCTACAGCAGATCCTGAACAATTACGAAGATACATATGCACACTTCGGCCTTGAGGTGAATTCACTTAAGACTCAGATTCTCTTTTAGTATGCCCCTGGTTCAGCCACACCTCCACCATCCATCCAGCTTAACGGTACTACCCTCTCTAATGTTACCCACTTCCAGTACCTCGGCTCCCACCTTGTCCACCACCGCGGACATCGATGAAGAGATTCAACATCGAATCAGATGTGTTTCTCAAGCCTTTGGCAGACTCCATACCCATGTCTTCAGCTGTAGGGAGCTGAAATTATCTACAAAGCTTCACGTGTATCGACAGTGGTCCTCCCTAACCTGCAGTATGGCAGCGAGACATAGATCACCACACAAGAGGCACCTCAAGGCACTTGAAAACTTTCACCAACATAATCTGCATTCCATCCTCCAAGTTCGCAGGGAAGACAAGAGAACAAATGCCAGTATTCTCGCTGACACCAATTGTAGGAGCATCGAGGCTACCATAATCCATGAACAACTATGTTGGACTGGCCATGGTACCCGCAAGAACAACAGTAGACTGACAAAGCAGCTACTTTACAGTCAGCTAACGAATAGTAAACGTAACGCTGACGGGCAACTGAAAAGGTATAAGGACAGTCTTAAAACAAACCTGAAAAGTGCCAAATCGACCCCCTCACCTGGGAGACGATAACTCCACACTGTAATGCTTGGAGGAGCACCACACGAGAAGGTGTCTATACTTTCGACTTAGCCCGACTGCATACAGAGGCAGACAAGCGCCAGCGCCGGGAAGAAGCTGCCGCCGCCCCTCCCGCACTAGATGTAGCCCTCCACGCGTGCAACTTGTGGACGGCCCTGCTGGTCCCCTATCGGCCTCTCGAGTCACCTCAGAGCTCGCCAACGAAGATAACACCCTTAATAATTCGTATTAATATATCATTGGTGGATAATCGTCATACTCGATTCCGAGCGACAGCAAAGTAGTAAGTAGTGAGGTGTAATAATAATAATAATAATAATAATAATAATAATAATAAACGGTTTATTGAAAAACTTCTGCAGCCCAAAGGCTGAAAATATACATTGAACATAAATGACTTATTACATACATTGACATTGGTGGTTTAACAAAAGCCTTCATTAGAGAAAGGTAAAGGAACATACAGTGAGCATACAGATTAATGTAGGTGTTGAACAGCAAACACGTAGTGTAGTAACTCTCTCACAGATGGTGTTGTGAGGGACCTGACGTGTAGTTATTCCCTCAGATGGTGTTATGAGGGACCTCATGTGGTGTAGTAATTCCCTCACAGATGGTGTTATGAGGGGCATCACGTGGTGTACGAATTCACTCACAGATGGTGATATGAGGGGCCTGGCGTGTTGTAGTAATTCCCTCACAGATGGTGTTATGAGGGACCTGACGTGGTGTAGTAATTCCTTCACAAATGGTGTTATATGAGTGAGTGTGGTCCCAGGCCTTCCTATCGTAGACAAAGAAATTAGATTCCAGATAGATTTTCAGGGCAGACGTAAAGAAAATTTCACTGAAGTGCCAGATTTCAGAAAGGCAAACTTTGACAGTTTAAAGAGGCAGCTGGCAGCTGAGAGAGGGGGTGTCGCGCTTGGCCGTGAACCTGACAGATGACTCCGACCTGGTAACGAGATCTGAGATTGCCGAGTTCCACGACAATTTAAATAATAAGTTACTTAATGCACAAAGGCAGAACATACCATACAAAAAACTCAGATCAGACAACAATGACCCTCAATGGATAAATAATTATTTAAAGAATATCATTGGCCAAAGGAAGGCTGTAGGTAGAAGGATAAAGCGGGGCGAAATTTACCTCCAGGATTATTACAGGGTATTGGCGAGTAGGGTTAAAACCGAGATAAGGAAAGCCAAGAGGAATAATGAGGTAAGGATAGCAAGGGAGCCGAAGACAAACCCCAAAGGATTCTACCAAATGTATCAAACTAAAACACGAGAAAAGATTGTACCAATACGGTCAGATACCGGCAAGCTCACTGATAACGATGGAGAAATGAGCAATAATTTTAATAAATATTTTTCAACAGTTTTCACCACGAAAATTTAAACATGATACCCGAAGCACCGACTCTATTCAGAGGTAGTGAAGAAAACAAATTAATCGAGATAGTAGTGACTAGTAACGGTGTTAGTAAGCAAACAGACAAACTAAAGCCTAATAAGTCACCTGGTCCTGATGAGATATTTGCCAGAGTATTAAAGGAATGCAAGGAAGAGCTTAGTATGCCCTTCGCAAAGTTGTTTAACATGTCCTTAAAAACAGGTGTAGTACCAGAATCCTGGAGGATAGCGAATGTAATACCGATTTTCAAGAAGGGGGATAGATCACTATCCTCTAACTACCGCCCAATCAGTCTAACATCAATAGTAGGCAAATTACTAGAAGCAATCATTTCAAACTCTATACGAAATCACCTGGAGAAGCACCGATTGATCAATGATTCCCAGCATGGCTTCACAAGCGGAAGTTCTTGTCTAACTAATTTATTAACATTCTTTTCATCAGTTTTCGAATCGGTGGATGAGGGGCACAATTATGATGTGGTATATCTCAACTTTAGCAAAGCCTTCGACAGAGTCCCCCACGAAAGACTAATTAGAAAGGTAGAAGCACATGGCATCAAAGGTAACATCCTTAAATGGATTAGGGAGTGGTTACAGGACAGGAAACAGCGAGTGAGCATTAACGGCACTAAGTCCCATTGGAGCAAAGTCACAAGTGCAGTTCCCCAAGGTTCAGTATTTGGACCATTATTATTTATTATATACATAAACGACATAGATATCAGCATAGACAGCAACATAAGTAAATTTGCTGATGACACTAAAATAGGACGTGTTGTTAAATCTGACGAGGACTCCGCAAAACTACAGGAAGATCTAAACAAATTTTTCGAATGGTCTGAAAAATGGAAGATGAAATTCAACATGGACAAATGTAAAGTACTCAGTATAGGAGATGTAAACAGGGAAACCAGATACCAGATGAACAACGGTTCCATAGAGAAATCGGACTGCGAGAGAGATTTAGGAGTAATGATCAGTAGGAACCTTAAGCCAAGTAAACAATGTGTTTTGGCTCATAACAAGGCTAATAAAGTACTTGGGTTCATACAAAGGAGTGTTTTACAAGACTAGCGAGGTCATCCTAAAACTGTATCTTGCGCTTGTGAGACCACACCTGGATTGCGCAGTTGAGTTCTGGTCACCGTATTACAGGAGAGAATTCAGAGGAGAATGACAAGACTAATCCCGGGCATTAGGAACCTTGAGTATAGAGACAGGTTAAAGCATCTTAATTTGCACTCCCTCGAGAGACGTAGAGCGAGGGGCGACCTGATAGAGGTGTCAGGGCTAAATAAAGGGGACATTACAAAGGTACTCAAAACTATCCAACCAGGAGCGAACTCGTAACAATGGTTTCAAATTAGACAAATTTAGATTTAGGCGTGAAATAGGTAAACACTGGTTTGGAAACAGAGTAGTGGATGAATGGAACACGTTACCAAATATCATCATTAACTCGAATACGCTGAATAGCTTCAAACATAGGTTGGATGCTTATATGAGCAATAGGGGTTGGGTGTAAACGGGACTGCCCAGTATGGGCCAATAGGCCTGCTGCAGTTTCCTCCATTCTTATGTTCTTATGATTAAAACATCGGTTGTTGTTGGGTCTCATGGGTACCTGGGACCTCACTGTGTGAAGGTTAATTTGGGTACGACTCAGCTGTTACTGTCGAGTTGTTCTCACTGATTTAAGCACTGTTCACCTCTGTTCACCTCTGTTCAACACTGGTTCCATTCCTTTCCTAAATGAAATTGTAACTTCTGGCGAGAACTTGTTGATATTCCGGTGGGGAGGAAGGGTTCAGGGGAGGGAGTTGGTATGGGCCAACTTAACAGTTGATCTGGCTGCTCCCAGAGGAGCGTCAGGTACGTCTTGACCCTTCGGAGTGTGTGTGTGTGATTTTGGGTTATCTACAGTAGAGTTGCTTGAGTTTCGTCTACGAGGGATCTCTCTCTCTCTCTCTCTCTCTCTCTCTCTCTCTCTCTCTCTCTCTCTCTCTCTCTCTCTCTCTAAGTACAACACCTGCAGTAGTATACTGGAGGAGCTAAGAAGGGGAGGAGGAAGAGAGGAAGGAGGAGGAAGAGGAAGATAAACAAGACTTAGTGATAAAAAAGGAAGACACACGGAGATAAGAAAGGGAAATGCGATAATAGTTGAGTCCTGTACGACATTGTTTACAAGGTGGGATAACCTAGTCAGTCGGTGCATGCTGGGTACACGTAACACTGGCCAGCTACGCCACACACACACACACACACACACGCACGCACGCGCACACGCGCGCACACACACACACGCATGCACGTACACACGCGCGCACACACACGCACGCACGCACACACACACGCGCGCACACACACACACTTTTTGCACTGTCACTATGTTGAAATGCCCTGTAGTTTGAGCTTCTCCCCACCTACAGTAATTATCAAATATCATATTTGGATCACTTATGTTACTTGTATATTATTTGTAAATCAAGAGACCCATTCCCCAATTATGTAACTGTATATTTTCAGCCTTCTAGCTGCCATGCTCTTTCAATAAACCGTTAATTATTATAATTTTTATTTATTTTTTACACACACACACAGAGCGATGACAATTCATTTACAGCTAACGATAAAAATATAACAATTTTAAAATGTTATCAGTGTAACTATCTCCGTAAAACTACTTGGGATAACACGACTGATAACACATTCACCTATACCCCTCCTCTCCACCCCTCCCCTACCCCCCTCCCTCCCCACCACCACCCTACCCCCCTCCCTCCCCACCACCACCACCACCGCCACCACACTCCTCTCCTACCACCACCACCACACACTTAACCTTCACCACCCTCCTTTCCCACCACCACCACACCCCTCTCCCACCACCACCACACACCTCCCAGCCCCACCACCACCACCGCCCTCCTCTCCCACCACCACCACTACACTCCTCTCCCACCACCACCACACTCCTCTCCCACCACCACCACACTCCTCCCCCACCACCACTACCACCACACTCCTCCCCCACCACCACTACCACCACACTCCTCTCTCCCCCCACCACCACCACCACACTCCTCTCTCCCCCCACCACCACCACACTCCTCTCTCCCCCCCCTCCACCACCACACTCCTCTCCCCCCCTTCACCACCACACTCCTCTCCCCCCCTCCACCACCACA
Organism: Homarus gammarus; assembly: GCA_958450375.1. Taxonomy (NCBI): domain Eukaryota; kingdom Metazoa; phylum Arthropoda; class Malacostraca; order Decapoda; family Nephropidae; genus Homarus; species Homarus gammarus. Next base: position 65,159 of record CAUDMG010002577.1, on the reverse strand, counting down.
CTCCTCTCCCACCACCACCACACTCCTCCCCCACCACCACTACCACCACACTCCTCCCCCACCACCACTACCACCACACTCCTCTCTCCCCCCACCACCACCACCACACTCCTCTCTCCCCCCACCACCACCACCACCACACTCCTCTCTCCCCCCCTCCACCACCACACTCCTCTCCCCCCCTTCACCACCACACTCCTCTCCCCCCCTCCACCACCACACTCCTCTCCCACCACCATCACACTCCTCCTCCTCGCCACCACACACCTCTTCCACCACCACCACACTCCACTTCCCCACCACCACCACACTCCTCTCCCACCACCACCACACTCCTCTCTCTCCCCCCACCACCACCACCACACTCCCCTCTCCCCCCCTCCACCACCACACTCCTCTCCCCCCCTCCACCACCACACTCCTCTCCCCCCTCCACCACCACACTCCTCTCCCCCCCTCCACCACCACACTCCTCTCCCCCCCTCCACCACCACACTCCCCTTCCCCACCACCACCACCACACTCCTCCCACTACTACCACCACACTCCTCTTCCCCACCACCACCACACTCCTCCCACCAGCACCACACTCCTCTTCCCCACCACCACCACACTCCTCCCACCAGCACCACACTCCTCTTCCCCACCACCACCACACTCCTCTCCCACTACCACCACATTCCTCTTCACCACCACCACACTCCACTCCCCCCAACACCACCGCCACACTCCTCTCCCCCACCATCACATACCTCTCCCCCCACCACCACCACCACACTCCTCTTCCCCACCACCACCACCACACTCCTCCCACCACCACCACTATCCTCTCACCACCACCACCATACTCCTCTCCCACCACCACCACACTCCTCTCCCACCACCACCACACTCCTCTTCACCACCACCACCACACTCCTCTCCCCCCACCACCACAATCCTCTCCCCCCACCACCACCACACTCCTCTCCCCCACTACCACACTCATCTCCCCCACCAACACACTCCTCTCCTCCCCCACCCCCACCATCACACTCCTCTCCTCCCCCCACCACCACCACACTCCTCTCCCCCACTACCACACTCATCTCCCCCATCACACTCCTCTCCTCCCCCACCCCCACCATCACACTCCTCTCCTCCCCCACTACCACCACACTCCTCTCCCCCACCACCACCATCACACTCCTCTCCTCCCCCACTACCACCACACTCCTCTCCCCCACCACCACCATCACACTCCTCTCCTCCCCCACCACCCCCCACTACCACACTCCTCTGCCCCACCATCACACTCCTCTCCTCCCCCCACCACCACTACACTTCTGTCCCCCACTACCACACTCCTCTCCCCCACCGCCACCAAACTCCTCTCCCCCACTACCACACTCATCTCCCCCACCATCACACTCCTCTCCTCCCCCACCCCCACCATCACACTCCTCTCCTCCCCCCACCACCACCACCACACTCCTCTCCCCCACTACCACACTCATCTCCCCCACCATCACACTCCTCTCCTCCCCACCCACACCATCACACTCCTCTCCTCCCCACCCACACCATCACACTCCTCTCCCCCACCACCACCATCACACTCCTCTCCCCCCACCACCACCACCACCACACTCCTCTCTCCCCCCCTCCACCACCACACTCCTCTCCCCCCCTTCACCACCACACTCCTCTCCCCCCCTCCACCACCACACTCCTCTCCCACCACCATCACACTCCTCCTCCTCCTCGCCACCACACACCTCTTCCACCACCACCACACTCTACTTCCCCACCACCACCACACTCCTATCCACCCCACCACCACCACCACACTCCTCTCCCACCACCACCACACTCCTCTCTCTCCCCCCACCACCACCACCACACTCCTCTTCCCCCCTCCACCACCACACTCCTCTCTCCCCCACCATCACCACCACACTCCTCTTCCCCCCTCCACCACCACACTCTTCTTCCCCCCTCCACCACCACACTCCTCTCCCACCACCATCACACTCCTCCTCCTCCTCGCCACCACACTCCACTTCCTCACCACCACCACACTCCTCTTCCCCCCTCCACCACCACACTCCTCTTCCCCCCTCCACCACCACACTCCTCTTCCCCCCTCCACCACCACACTCCTCTTCCCCCCTCCACCACCACACTCCTCTACCCCCCTCCACCACCACACTCCTCTCCCCCCCTCCACCACCACACTCCTCTCCCCCCCTCCACCACCACACTCCTCTCCCCCCTCCACCACCACACTCCTCTTCCCCACCACCACCACCACACTCCTCTTCCACCACCATCACCACCACCACCACACTCCTCCCACTACTACCACCACACTCCTCTTCCCCACCACCACCAGACTCCTCCCACCAGCACCACACTCCTCTTCCCCACCACCACCACACTCCTCCCACCAGCACCACACTCCTCTCCCACCAGCACCACACTCCTCTCCCACTACCACCACATTCCTTTTCACCACCACCACACTCCACTCCCCCCAACACCACCACCACACTCCTCTCCTCCACCATCACATGCCTCTCCCCCCACCACCACCACCACACTCCTCTTCCCCACCACCACCACCACACTCCTCCCACCACCACCACTATCCTCTCACCACCACCACCACACTCCTCTCCCACCACCACCACACTCCTCTTCACCACCACCACCACCACACTCCTCTCCCCCACCACCACCACATTCGTCTCCCCCCACCACACTCCTCTTCCACCACCATCACCACCACACTCCTATTCCACAACCATCACCACCACCACCACAACAATCCTCTACCCCCACCACCACCACACTCCTCTCCCCCACTACCACACTCATCTCCCCCACCATCACACTCCTCTCCTACCCCCACCACCACCACACCCCTCTCCCCCACTACCACACTCATCTCCCCCACCATCACACTCCTCTCCTCCCCCACCCCCACCATCACACTCCTCTCCTCCCCCACCACCACCACACTCTTCTCCCCCACCACCACCATCACACTCCTCTCCTCCCCCACCACCACCACACTCCTCTCCCCCACTACCACACTCCTCTGCCCCACCATCACACTCCTCTCCTCCCCCCACCACCACCACACTTCTGTCCCCCACTACCACACTCCTCTCCCCCACCGCCACCAAACTCATCTCCCCCACCATCACACTCCTCTCCTCCCCCACCCCCACCATCACACTCCTCTCCTCCCCCCACCACCACCACCACACTCCTCTCCCCCACTACCACACTCATCTCCCCCACCATCACACTCCTCTCCTCCCCCACCCCCACCATCACACTCCTCTCCTCCCCCACCACCACCACACTCCTCTCCCCCACCACCACCATCACACTCCTCTCCTCCCCCACCACCACCATCACACTCCTCTCCCCCACCACCACCATCACACTCCTCTCCTCCCCCACCACCACCACACTCCTCTGCCCCACCATCACACTCCTCTCCTCCCCCACCACCACCACACTCCTCTCCCCCACTACCACACTCCTCTGCCCCACCATCACACTCCTCTCCTCCCCCCACCACCACCACACTTCTGTCCCCCACTACCACACTCCTCTCCCCCACTACCACACTCATCTCCCCCACCATCACACTCCTCTCCTCCCCCACCCCCACCATCACACTCCTCTCCTCCCCCACCACCACCACACTCCTCTCCCCCACCACCATCACACTCCTCTCCTCCCCCCCACCACCACCACACTCCTCTCCCCCACCACCACACTCCTCTCCCTCACCACCACACTCCTCTCCCGCCGCCACCACCACACTTCACACTTAAACTCAACGTCTCTGTATATGTTTTCTTTTTCCTTGTGGTTGTCAGCATATACCTGGATCACGCGCACCTACAGTGATTTATTTGCATATATATATATATATACAGGGTGTCCCATAAGTTTCCATACATATGGTTTTTAACATTGGATTGGTCGGCGTGGTCCTGTGGAGTGGCCTCCCAGATCCCCAGACCTTACCCCACTTGATTTTTACCTTTGGGGGCATTTGAAGGCCAAGGTGTATCAGGAAAAGATACAAAACCTAAATCATCTCAAGCAACGTATCACCAACGCCATTACAAGCATAACTCCAGCTGTGCTTGAACGTGTTCTTCAGCAGTGGAGGACACGCATTGAAGAGTGTTTTCAACAGAATGGTAGTCATGAAGAGCATATTATATAAATAAAAATGGATTTTCATATAAAAAGGTTTATTTTTCCTATGTATGGAAATTTATGGGACACCCTGTGTATATATATATATATATATATATATATATATATATATATATATATATATATATATATATATATATATATATATGTGTGTGTGTGTGTGTGTGTGTGTGAGCACTCAAGTCCCCAGAAGATAATTTTCTTATATTCATTGTGAGAGAGAGAGAGAGAGAGTGTGTGTGTGTGTGTTACGTCACACCCGACCCTCATCGCCACCTAATAAGCCAGCCTCTCCCCTCACCCCCTCCCCCACCTTTCATAAAACATTTGTTACGTCACTAAATTTAACTAAAACTTCCTCACTTTAATAATCACAAAACAATAATACTTCCGCTAACCTCAAACACATAACAACAAAACAAAAACACAATTGACAAAGAAAACAAAGACAAAAATGAACTGACTCATGAATTTAAATCAAAGTATTTACTAAAGGGCAACTCTCCTGACGTCACAGAGGCATCTCCCAATGACGTCATGGTATCAACACAACAGCTGACAGGACCAGTTGATCACCCACCCCCATGCTTATGTATGTATATATGTAGGTTTAATAGACAAGTAATTCATCGGAAAAATAAACCAATAGAAATATATTTATGGACGGCTGTAAACTGATAAAACAAACACAAACACACACACACACACACAAAGAAAAACCTAAAAACGATAAAACAATAAGAATACACTGAAAAAAGGAGAGAGAGAGAGAGAGAGAGAGAGAGAGAGAGAGAGAGAGAGAGAGACCCCTCCAGCCTTGGGAACTGCGTCACCTGTCCCTCCTCACCCCTCCCTCCCTCTCACCCTCCCTCTCACCATCATCCACTCTCCCTCACCATCACCCCTCCCCCCCCCCAAGTAGTTTCAATGGTATACCGGTACTGTAGGGAAGGGTAGTGGTGGTGGTAGGAAGTAGTGGTAGTAGCTGCGGTGGTTAATAGTGATGGTAGTGGTGGTAAGTGGCGTTGGTGGTGGTGGTGGTGGTAAGTGGTGTTGGTGGTAGTAAGTGGTGGCAGCAAGTGGTGATAGCAAGTGGTGGTAGCAAGTAGTGGTAGCAAGTGGTGGCAGCAAGTAGTGGTGGTAAGTGGAGGTAGCAAGTGGTGGTAGCAAGTAGTGGTGGTAAGTGGAGGTAGTAAGTAGTGGTAGTAAGTGGAGGTTGTGGTGGTAGCAAGTAGTGGTAGTAATTAGTGGTAGCAAGTAGTGGTAGTAAGTGGAGGTTGTGGTGGTAAGAGGGTGTGGTGAAAGTGGTGGTAGTGGCAGTAAAAGAGGAAGGAATGGACACAGCAACAATCAACAGACGGGGAAGAGCCGAGTTATACAACCACACCAACCAGTAACGTTTTCTGTGGTGGTGGAGAGAGAGAGAGAGAGAGAGAGAGAGAGAGAGAGAGAGAGAGAGAGAGAGTGTGTGTGTTTGTGTGTTATATGTACAGGGGGGATGAGTGGGGGAAGGGAGGGGAAAGCGACCTTGATGATGGTGGGGGTCTCCGTCTCCTCCCCCGCCCCTCTCTCTCCACCTTTACTTCCTCCTTATGTGCGTCAGTGTAAGCTAACTTACTTTCTCTCTCACACACACACACACACACACACACGCAACCACAAACTGCCTCCCTTAAGTTACGAAACCAAGATGGCGTCAAAACTGTACCGAGACTGTAGCTGAACGTGTTCCCTCAGCCAGACAGAAGGTGGGTGTGGAGGGGGTAGGGGGTGTGGAGGGGGTAGGGGGTGTGGAGGGGGTAGGGGTGGTGAGTGGGTTGGGGGTGTGGAGGGGGTAGCGGGTGTGTAGGGGGTAGCGGGTGTGGAGGGGGTAGGGGTGTGGACGGGGTAGGGGGTGTGCAGGGGGTAGGGGTGGTGAGAGGGTACGGGGTGTGGAGAGGGTAGGGGATGTGGAGGGGGTAGGGGGTGTGGAGGGGGTAGGGGATGTGGAGGGGGTAGGGGGTGTGGAGGGGGTAGGGGTGTGGAAGGGGTAGGGGGTGTGGCAGGGGTAGGGGGTGTGGAGGGGGTAGCGGGTGTGGAGGGGATAGGGGGTGTGGAGGGGGTAGCGGGTGTGGAGGGGGTAGCGGGTGTGGAGGGGGTAGGGGGTGTGGAGGGGGTAGGGGTGTGGAGGGGGTAGGGGGTGTGGAGGGGGTAGGGGGTGTGGAGGGGGTAGGGGGTGTGGAGGGGGTAGGGGGTGTGGAGGGGGTAGGGGGTGTGGAGGGGGTAGGGGGTGTGGAGGGGGTGTGGAGGGGGTAGGGGGTGTGGAGGGGGTGTGGAGGGGGTAGCGGGTGTGGAGGGGGTAGGGGGGGTAGGGGGTGGGGGTGTGGAGGGGGTGGGGGTGTGGAGGAGGTAGGGGTGTGGAGGGGGTAGGGGGTGTGGAGGGGGTAGGGGGTGTGGAGGGGGTAGGGGGTGTGCAGGGGGTAGGGGTGGTGAGAGGGTACGGGGTGTGGAGGGGGTAGGGGATGTGGAGGGGATAGGGGATGTAGAGGGGGTAGGTGGTGTGAAGGGGGTAGGGGGTGTGAAGGGGGTAGGGGGTGTGGAGGAGGTAAGGGATGTGGAGGGGGTAGGGGGTGTGAAGGGGGTAGGGGGTGTGAAGGGGGGTAGGGGGTGTGAAGGGGATAGGGGTGTGGAGGGGGTGTGGAGGGGGTAGGGGGTGTGGAAGGGGTAGGGGGTGTGGAGGGGGGTACCGGGTGTGGAGGGGGTACCGGGTGTGGAGGGGGTAGGGGGTGTGGAGGGGGTAGCGGGTGTGGAGGGGGTAGCGGGTGTGGGTGGAAATAACTTAAGACTTTTTGAATACCCAGACCTTGAATATGTTGCTGTGTTCCTCCCTCCCTCCCTCTTTACCTGCCTAGTTCCCTCCCCCTTTACCTCCTCCCTTCCCTGCCTTTCTAGTTCCCTCTCCACTTCACTGCTTATCTCCCTGCCCCCTCTTTCCTTCCCCGTTTCCCATCACCCTAACTGCAATTCTACCTCTGCCCCTCCCTCTTCCCCCCCCCCTTCCTTCATCAGCATCAACCTCCACTACCCTATCACCACAAAGTAATTAATCTGCAAGTCACTATACTCTCTCTCTCTCTCTCTCTCTCTCTCTCTCTCTCTCTCTCTCTCTCTCTCAACATAAACACAATGCTATACCACTAGCCTTCCATAACTTTAAATACTGTAGATATACACTAATTACTATTTACCTGTTACAGTCATTAGGTAAGAATCACACGAGCCATGACTACTGAGTCTCTAGATAAACAAATAAAGCAAGCATTAATTAAGCAACTAAACAAATGAATACAAAATAAAACAAAAAGAAAAACGAAAAGACCAAACAATACGTAAACAAGGTAAGGAATAAACAGGAAAAAACATAAAGAATAAACAACAATAAGCAAGCACGGTAAGGAGTAAACAAGGCAGGATATAAGAACGCAAGAAAGTAACGAAACAAGTAGCACAGAAACTTCCTTGTTACTATACCTAGGGCTGCCTCCTCTCTCCCTCCCTTCCTCCCTCTTATTTCCTTCCCACCTTTGAAAAAGATTTTTATTATGTATGAACCTCTGTTCTGTGTGGCAGTGAACAGTGTTGGCACCTTTATGTATATGACCTATACCATTAACGAATATGACCTATACTATTAACGAATATGACGTATACTATTAACGAATATGACCTACAACATTAACGAATATAACCTAAATTATTAACGAATATGACCTATTCTATTAACGAATATGACCAATACTATTAATGAATATGACCTATACTATTAATATGACCTATACTATTGATGAATGACCTATACTATTGATGAATGACCTGTACTATTGATGAATGACCTATACTATTAATGACCTATACAATTATTAAATGACCAATACTATTAATAAATATGACCTATACTATTAATATGACCTATACTATTGATGAATGACCGATACAATTGATGAATGACCTATACTATTGATGAATGACCAATACTATTAATGACCTATACAATTATTAAATGACCAATACTATTAATAAATATGACCTATACTATTAATATGACCTATACTATTGATGAATGACCGATACAATTGATGAATGACCTATACTATTGATGAATGACCTATACTATTGATGAATGACCTTACTATTAATGAATATGACCTATATTATCAATGAATATGACCTATACTATTGATGAATGACCCATACTATTATTAAATGACCTATACTATTAATGATTATGACCTATATTATTGATGAACGACTATACTATTATTGAATGAGCTATACTATTATTGGATGAACTATACTATTAATATGACCTATACTATTATTGAATATGACCTATACTATTGTTGAATGACCTATACTATTAATGAATATGACCTATACTATTAATATGACCTATACTATTAATGAATATGACCTATACTATTATTGAATATGACCTATACTATTGTTGAATGACCTATACTATTAATGAATATGACCTATACTATTAATGAATATGACCTATACTATTATTGAATGACCTATACTATTATTGAATATGACCTATACTATTATTGAATGTGACCAATACTAACCTATACTATTATCCCCTTTGTGTATGAACCTCTGTCCTGTGTGGCAGTGAATAGTGACGTCATCCTTAGTGCTACGACCTGACTTAACTATTCATAAGAGGCAAATTCTATTTTGCCAATAATGGTGTTAAACTAAAAAAAATCCTTCCCTCACTCCCCCCCTCTCTCTTACTTCCTTCCCTCACTCCCTCCTCCCCTCTCTTACTTCCTTCCCTCCCTCTCTTTGTCTTACTCCTTCCCTCACTCACTCCCTATAACCCTCTCGCCCACTTTCTCGTACACCTTCCCTTTCCTCTTTTCCCTCCATCCCTCTTTCTTCCGCCTCGTCTTCCCTCACACCCCCTCCTCTCCCCCCTAATCCCGCTCTCCCAAACTTCCCATTCTCTCCCTCCCTCCAACTTCCTCTTGTATCTTCTCTTCCCCCTCCCCCACTCACCCCCTGCCTCCACTCTTTCAAGCTTCACAATAACGCTCTTAGGCAAATGACGACAGATAATAATACTAAGTGCTTACACCTGGTCCACTACCTGCCTGTAAACCTACTGTACATCACCTGTTTACACCCACTGTACATCACCTGTGTACACCGACTACTACTGTACATCACCTGTGTACACCTACTACTGTACATCACCTGTGTACACCTACTACTACTGTACATCACCTGTGTACACCGACTACTACTGTACATCACCTGTGTACACCTACTACTACTGTACATCACCTGAGTACACTTACTACTGTACATCACATGTCTACACCTACTACTACTGTACATCACATAGGAACACCGACTACTAATGTACATCACATGTCTACACCTACTACTGTACATCACATGTCTACACCTACTACTACTGTACATCACCTGTGTACACCTACTACTACTGTACATCACCTGTCTACACCGACTACTACTGTACATCACCTGTGTACACCGACTACTACTGTACATCACCTGTGTACACCGACTACTACTGTACATCACCTGTGTACACCTACTACTACTGTACATCACCTGAGTACACTTACTACTGTACATCACATGTCTACACCTACTACTACTGTACATCACCTAGGAACACCGACTACTACTGTACATCACCTGTTTACACCTACTGTACATCACCTGTGTACACCTACTACTACTGTACATCACCTGTCTACACCGACTACTACTGTACATCACCTGTGTACACCGACTACTACTGTACATCACCTGTGTACACCGACTACTACTGTACATCACCTGTGTACACCTACTACTACTGTACATCACCTGAGTACACTTACTACTGTACATCACATGTCTACACCTACTACTACTGTACATCACATAGGAACACCTACTACTGTACATCACATGTCTACACCTACTACTACTGTACATCAACTGTGTACACCTACTACTGTACATCAACTGTGTACACCTACTACTGTACATCACAAGTCTACACCTACTACTACTGTACATCACCTGTGTACATCTACTACTGATGTACATCACCTGTGTACAACGACAACTACTGTACATCACCTGTGTACACCGACTACTAATGTACATCACATGTGTACACCGACTACTACTGTATATCACCTGTGTACATTTACTATTGCTGTACATCACCTGCGTACACCGACTACTGCTGTACATCACCTGTGTACACCAAAAACTACTGTATATCACCTGTGTACACCGACTACTACTGTACAAACTAAATTGGAAACCACAAATCAGTGAAGTTGTCAAATCCTCCAGTTTCCGTCTCCACCTCCTCGGACGACTCAAGTCCCTTGGAGTTCCTGCCCCCGAGCTCCTCAGTGTTTACTGAACATTCATACTTCCCAAGCTCACCTATGTCTCCCCTACCTGGTCTTCCTCCCTAAAAGCCACACTACGTAAACACCCAGAAAAAGTACAAAAGAAGGCATGTAAGATTAATCTCTACCCTTCCTACTCCATATATCGAGAAGCGCTTAACACACGGACTCTTTTGGATCTCACTGACCATCACCACGACCTCATCTGCAAATATGGTGAGAAGCTTCTGCACCATCCTCGACACCGGCTCCTACTGCCACCCGAGATCCCTCGTCCGAGAATTGCTGTTCGACACCACAACCGAATCCAGCCCATACGAGCACGAACTGCACGAACTGATCGCTATAAGAACAGCCCAGTCCCAACCATTGTAAAAATTATCAATAACTTGTAATCAACCAGTGTATTCACTCCCAGTCAATCTTACTTTTTGCACAGTCACTACGTTGAAATGCCCTGTAGTTTGAGCTTCTCCCCACCTAGTTATTATATATCATATTTGCATCACTTATGTTACTTGTATATTATTTGTAAATCAAGTGACCTCTTCTCAAATCATGTAACTGTATATTTTCAGCCTTCCGACTGCCATGCTCTTTCAATAAACAGTTAATCATTATTATTATTATTTACATCACCTGTGTACGCCTACTATTACTGTACATCAAGTGTACACCGACTAATATTACTGTACATCAACTGTGTACACCGACTACTACTGTTACAAAACGTTCATCAATGTTTCTCTTGATGTTCATGTAGCTCAGAGTTCAACAGGTAATACCATCGTTCACCAGGTGTTCATCCGGCAAGTCAGGTCATTACCAGCATGTCCAACAGCTGCGCGCGCACACACACACACACACAGAGAGAGAGAGACATCGTTCTCTCCTACCTGCGATAAAAACGTGAGTTGAGTGAGCGACAGTAAGGCCTGGCTACAGTATGAGGGGTAAATGATTCTCTTCTTGTGAGGTTTGTGTGTGAGAAGAAAATGTTGTAAATTACCCGCTTGTTGCCTCGGTGGTGAAGACTGGATGACCCCTCACTACCCTCCTCCATCTCCCTCACTACCTTACTAACTACCTCATTACCGTCCGTCCCTACCACACTGTCCTCCCTCACCTGAAGTTCCCCCTCATGTCACCTGAAGATTAACCACCCTAACACTAACCTAACCAAACGCCATAACCTAACGTTATGTACCCTAACCTAACGCTATGTAACCTAATCTAACGCTATGTAACCTAACCTAACGTTATGTAACCTAACCTGACGCTATGTAACCTAACCTAACGCTATGTAACCTAACCTAACGTTATGTAACCTAACCTAACGCTATGTAACCTAACCTGACGCTAAGTAACCTAACCTAACGTTATGTAACCTAACCTAACGCTATGTAACCTAACCTAACGCTATGTAACCTAACCTAACGCTATGTAACCTAACCTAACGCTTTGTAACCTAACCTGACGCTATGTAACCTAACCTAACGCTATGTAACCTAACCTGACGCTATGTAACCTAACCTAACGCTATGTAACCTAACCTAACGCTATGTAACCTAACCTAACGCTTTGTAACCTAACCTAACGCTATGTAACCTAACCTAACGCTATGTAACCTAACCTAACGCTATGTAACCTAACCTGACGCTATGTAACCTAACCTAACGCTATGTAACCTAACCTAACGTTATGTAACCTAACCTAACGCTTTGTAACCTAACCTAACGCTTTGTAACCTAACCTGACGCTATGTAACCTAACCTAACGCTATGTCACCTAACCTAACGCTATGTAACCTAACCTAACGCTATGTAACCTAACCTAACGCTATGTAACCTAACCTAACGCTATGTAACCTAACCTAACGCTATGTAACCTAACCTAACGCTATGTAACCTAACCTAACGCTATGTAACCTAACCTAACGCTATGTAACCTAACCTACCCTAACGTTATGTAACCTAGCCCAAGCAGCGTTAGAGTAGTTAATCTTCAGGTGGTCCGACAATTACTGGGTGAAGGTAAACAACATAGGGCGGTGTTTTAAAAGGTAATGTAAACAAAACAAACAATAACTGGGTGAAGGTAATGTAAACAAAACAAACAATAACTGGGTGAAGGTAATGTAAACAAAACAAACAATAACTGGGTGAAGGTAATGTAAACAAAACAAACAATTACTGGGTGAAGGTAAACAACATAGGGCGGTGTTTTAACAGGTAATATAAACAAAACAAACAATTACTGGGTGAAGGTAAACAACATAGGGCGGTGTTTTAACAGGTAATGTAAACAAAACAAACAATTACTGGGTGAAGGTAAACAACATAGGGCGGTGTTTTAACAGGTAATGTAAACAAAACAAACAATTACTGGGTGAAGGTAAACAACATAGGGCGGTGTTTTAACAGGTAATGTAAACAAAACAAACAATTACTGGGTGAAGGTAAACAACATAGGGCGGTGTTTTAACAGGTAATGTAAACAAACAAACAATTACTGGGTGAAGGTAAACAACATAGGGCGGTGTTTTAACAGGTAATATACACGTCTTATCTTAACTACCACACAGCTGGGAAATAAATCGTGGCCTTGTTTAATGTCACGACGTGTTGGGAGGGAGGGAGGGAGGTGAAGGTGAGGAGGGACGGAGGGGAAGGGAGAGAGGGAGGAGGAAAGGAAGGCGGGTAGGAAGGTGACGTGAAGTGTAAGAAAATGTACAAGTAGATAAAGATATTAGACTGGATAGAAGGAAGGAAGGAAGGAAGGAAGAAAGAGGAGATATACGAACAAAAGAATAAGGGAAAAAACAGGCAATTTCTAAACAAACTTAACACACACACACACACACGCGCGCGCGCTACACCATTTCCGCCCTAAAATAGTCCACACACCTTGAGTGGTTTTACCTCCTCACAGTTAAATACCTGAGACCAGATGTATGGTTCTTCAGTTACCTTACTAGAAGCAAAAACCTCACCCTGGCCTCTACCTCCATCCTTACCTCTCTCTCGGGGCTGGTGAGGTGTGAGGGAGGCGAGGATGAGGTATGGGTGTGGATGGGTGGGGGTGAGCATGAGGAGTGAGGATGAGGTATGGACGAGAATGGGTATGGGTGAGTGTAGGCAAGGATGGGTGTGGGCAAGGATGGGTGTGGGCAAGGATAAGTCTGGGCAAGGATAAGTCTGGGCAAGGATGAGTCTGGGCAAGGATGGGTGTGGGCAAGGATGAGTGTGGGCAAGGATGAGTGTGGGCAAGGATGAGTCTGGGCAAGGATGAGTCTGGGCAAGGATGGGTGTGGGCAAGGATAAGTGTGGGCAAGGATAAGTGTGGGCAAGGATGAGTGGGGGCAAGGATAAGTGTGAGCAAGGATGAGTGTGGGCAATAATGGGTATGGGCAAGGATGGGTGTGGGCAAGGATGAATGTAAGCAAGGATGGGTGTGGGCAAGGATAAGTGTGGGCAAGGATGGGTGTGGGCAAGGATGGGTGTGGGCAAGGATGAGTGTGGGCAAGGATGCGTGTGGGCAAGGAGGTGGCTGGGGATGTCTCAAAATAGCGCCAGCGGTCACTTCACTGCATCGATCCCCGTGTGGTAGTGGTGGTAGCAGTGGTGGTGGTCGTAGTAGTAGGTGGTAACGGTAGGTGTGTGTGGTGGTGATGGTGGTGGTAGATGTGGTGATGGTGGTAGTAGTGGTGGTAGGTGGTGGTGGTAGCAGTAGTGGTGGTAGTAGTCGTAGGTGGTGGTAGGTGTGTGTGTGTGTGTGGTGGTAGGTGTGTGGTGGTGGTGGTAGTAGTGGTATATGTACAGCCAACAGGTGTACACAGAGAACATGTGCTACCGTGATTCCACATGTGTTGACTTCCGTCTTTTCATTCTTCCCCAACACACCTGCCTGTACTACACACCTGTACCACACACATGTCAGTACTACACACCAGCCTGACATATGTAAAATACACACACCTGACACTTAACACCCCCATCACTCTCTCTCTCTTACACAGGTGACAGTGTGACTGGAGTATCAGGTGACTGGAGTATCAGGTGACTGGAGTATCAGGTGACTGGAGTAAGAAGGGACTGAATGACTCGTGGTGAAGTGACTGGGAACAAGTGAGTGACTGAGTGACAAACACTAAGTGGTAACTGGATGAACAGGTTATTAAGTAACAGGATGACAAAGACTGACTGGCGACTGGAAGGAACAGACGACTGAGTGAGTGTCTGAAAGCAACAGGTGACCGAGTGAGTGTCTGGAAGTAACAGATGACTGAGTGACTGGAAGCCACAGGTGACTGGAAGCAACAGATGACTGAGCGACTGGAAGCAACAGATGACTGACTGAGTGTCTGGAAGCAACAGATGACTGACTGAGCGTCTGGAAGCAACAGATGACTGACTGAGCGTCTGGAAGCAACAGGTGACCGAGTGACTGGAAACAACAGATGACTGACTGAGTGTCTGGAAGCAACAGATGACTGAGTGACTGGAAGCAACAGATGACTGACTGAGTGTCTGGAAGCAACAGATGACTGAGTGACTGGAAGCAACAGATGACTGACTGAGTGTCTGGAAGCAACAGATGACTGAGTGACTGGAAGCAACAGATGACCGAGTGAGTGTCTGGAAGCAACAGATGACTGAGTGACTGGAAGCAACAGGTGACTGACTGAGTGTCTGGAAGCAACAGATGACCGAGTGAGTGTCTGGACGCAACAGATGACGGAGTGACTGGAAGCAACAGGTGACTGACTGAGTGTCTGGAAGCAACAGATGACCGAGTGAGTCTGGAAGCAACAGATGATTGAGTGACTGGAAGCAACAGATGACCGAGTGAGTGTCTGGACGCAACAGATGACGGAGTGACTGGAAGCAACAGGTGACTGAGTGACTGGAAGCAACAGATGACTGAGTGACTGGAAGCAACAGGTGACTGACTGAGTGACTGGAAGCAACAGATGACTGAGTGACTGGAAGCAACAGATGACTGAGTGACTGGAAGCAACAGGTGACTGAGTGACTGGAAGCAACAGGTGACTGAATGACAAAGCAACAGGTGACTGAGTGACTGGAAGCAACAGGTGACTGAGTGACTGGAAGCAACAGGTGTCCTCGGTCAACTCACCTGGCGGTCACCATGACAACGTACCTGAAAGGAGACCAAAATAGGTAAATACAAGAGGGTCATTACTCTTATGTGCTAGTTAGGGTGATACTGAGGGTGCTAGAGTAAGGGTGCTAGAGAAATGGTGCTAGTAAGGGTGCTAGAGTAAGGGTGCTAGAGAGGGTGCTAGAATAAGGGTGCTAGTGAGGGTGCTAGACTAAGGGTACTAGAGTAAGAGTGCTAGTAAGGGTGCTAGAGTAAGGGTGGTAGAGAAATGGTGGTAATGTAAGAGTGCTAGAGTAAGGGTGGTAGAGAAATGGTGCTAGAGTAAGGATGCTAGAGTAAGGGTGCTAGTGAGGGTGCTAGAGTGAGGGTGCTAGAGTAAAGGTGCTAGAGTGAGGGTGCTAGTGAGGGTGCTAGAGTGAGGGTGCTAGAGTAAAGGTGCTAGAGTAAGGGTGCTAGTGAGGGTGCTAGAGTAAGGGTGCTAGAGTGAGGGTGCTAGTGAGGGTGCTAGTGAGGGTGCTAGAGTAAGGATGCTAGAGTAAGGGTGCTAGTGAGGGTGCTAGAGTAAAGGTGCTAGAGTGAGGGTGCTAGTGAGGGTGCTAGAGTGAGGGTGCTAGAGTAAGGGTGCTAGAGTAAGGGTGCTAGTGAGGGTGCTAGAGTGAGGGTGCTAGTGTAAAGGTGCTAGAGTGAGGGTGCTAGAGTAAAGGTGCTAGAGTGAGGGTGCTAGAGTGAGGGTGCTAGTGTAAAGGTGCTAGAGTGAGGGTGCTAGAGTGAGGGTGCTAGTGTAAAGGTGCTAGAGTAAAGGTGCTAGAGTAAGGGTGCTAGAGTGAGGGTGCTAGAGTAAAGGTGCTAGAGTGAGGGTGCTAGAGTAAGGGTGCTAGAGTAAGAGTGCTAGAGTAAAGGTGCTACAGTGAGGGTGCGAGAGTAAGTGCTAGTGAGGGTGCTAGAGTAAGTGTGCTACAGTGAGGGTGCTAGAGTAAGGGTGCTAGAGTAAGAGTGCTAGAGTAAAGGTGCTACAGTGAGGGTGCGAGAGTAAGTGCTAGTGAGGGTGCTAGAGTAAGTGTGCTACAGTGAGGGTGCTAGAGTAAGTGTGCTATTGAGGGTACTAGAGTAAGGGTGCTAGAGTGAGGGTGCTAGAGTAAGTGTGCTACAGTGAGGGTGCTAGAGTAAGTGTGCTATTGAGGGTACTTGAGTAAGGGTGCTAGAGTGAGGGTGCTAGAGTGAGGGTGCTAGAGTGAGGGTGCTAGAGTAAGAGTGCTAGAGTAAAGGTGCTAGAGTAAGGGTGCTAGAGTGAGGGTGCTAGAGTAAGGGTGCTAGAGTAAGGGTGCTAGAGTGAGGGTGCTAGAGTAAGGGTGCTAGAGTGAGGGTGCTAGAGTAAGGGTGCTAGAGTGAGGGTGCTAGAGTGAGGGTGCTAGAGTAAGGGTGCTAGAGTGAGGGTGCTAGAGTAAGGGTGCTAGAGTGAGGGTGCTAGAGTAAGAGTGCTAGAGTAAGAGTGCTAGAGTGAGGGTGCTAGAGTAAGGGTGCTAGAGTAAGGGTGCTAGAGTGAGGGTGCTAGAGTAAGAGTGCTAGAGTAAGGGTGCTAGAGTGAGGGTGCTAGAGTAAGGGTGCTAGAGTAAGGGTGCTAGAGTAAGGGTGCTAGAGTGAGGGTGCTAGAGTAAGGGTGCTAGAGTTAGGGTGCTAGAGTGAGGGTGCTAGAGTAAGAGTGCTAGAGTAAGAGTGCTAGAGTAAGGGTGCTAGAGTGAGGGTGCTAGAGTGAGGGTGCTAGAGTAAGGGTGCTAGAGTGAGGGTGCTAGAGTAAGAGTGCTAGAGTAAGAGTGCTAGAGTAAGGGTGCTAGAGTGAGGGTGCTAGAGTAAGAGTGCTAGAGTAAGGGTGCTAGAGTAAGAGTGCTAGAGTAAGAGTGCTAGAGTAAGAGTGCTAGAGTAAGGGTGCTAGAGTAAGGGTGCTAGAGTAAGGGTGCTAGAGTGAGGGTGCTAGAGTAAGAGTGCTAGAGTAAGAGTGCTAGAGTAAGGGTGCTAGAGTAAGGGTGCTAGAGTAAGGGTGCTAGAGTAAGAGTGCTAGAGTAAGGGTGCTAGAGTGAGGGTGCTAGAGTAAGAGTGCTAGAGTGAGGGTGCTAGAGTGAGGGTGCTAGAGTAAGGGTGCTAGAGTGAGGGTGCTAGAGTGAGGGTGCTAGAGTAAGGGTGCTAGAGTGAGGGTGCTAGAGTAAGAGTGCTAGAGTAGGGTGCTAGAGTAAGAGTGCTAGAGTAGGGTGCTAGAGTGAGGGTGCTAGAGTGAGGGTGCTAGAGTAAGGGTGCTAGAGTGAGGGTGCTAGAGTAAGAGTGCTAGAGTGAGGGTGCTAGATTAAGAGTGCTAGAGTGAGGGTGCTAGAGTGAGGGTGCTAGAGTAAGGGTGCTAGAGTGAGGGTGCTAGAGTAAGGGTGCTAGAGTGAGGGTGCTAGAGTAGAGTGCTAGAGTGAGGGTGCTAGAGTGAGGGTGCTAGAGTAAGGGTGCTAGAGTAAGAGTGCTAGAGTAAGGGTGCTAGAGTGAGGGTGCTAGAGTGAGGGTGCTAGAGTAAGGGTGCTAGAGTAGGGTGCTAGAGTAAGAGTACTAGAGTAAGGGTGCTAGAGTGAGGGTGCTAGAGTAAGTGTGCTAGATTAAGAGTGCTAGAGTGAGGGTGCTAGAGTAAGAGTGCTAGAGTAGGGTGCTAGAGTAAGGGTGCTAGAGTAAGGGTGCTAGTGAGGGTGCTAGTGTAAGCATGCTAGAGTGAGGGTGCTAGAGTAAGGATGCAAGAGAGGGTGCTAGTGAGGGTGCTAGTGTAAGTATGCTAGAGTGAGGGTGCTAGAGTAAGGGTGCTAGTGAGGGTGCTAGTGTAAGTATGCTAGAGTGAGGGTGCTAGAGTAAGGGTGCTAGTGAGGGTGCTAGAGTAAGAGTCCTAGAGAGGGTGCTAGTAAGGGTGCTAGAGTAAGGATGCAAGAGAGGGTGCTAGAGTAAGGGTGCTAGTGAGGGTGCTAGTGTAAGTATGCTAGAGTGAGGGTGCTAGAGTAAGGGTGCTAGTGAGGGTGCTAGAGTGAGGGAGCTAGTGAGGGTGCTAGAGTGAGGGTGCTAGAGTAAGGATGCAAGAGAGGGTGCTAGAGTAAGGATGCTAGAGTAAGGATGCTAGATTAAGAGTGCTAGAGTGAAGGTGCTAGAGTAAGAGTGCTAGAGTAAGGGTGCTAGAGTGAGGGTGCTAGAGTAAGGGTGCTAGTGAGGGTGCTAGAGTAAGTGTGCTGGTGAGGGTGCTAGTAAGGGAGATACTAAGGGTGGTAGTAAGGGTGATACTGAGAGTGCTAGATTAAGGGTGCTAGTGAGGGAGCTAGTGAGGGTGCTAGAGTGAGGGTGCTAGAGTAAGGGTGCTAGTGAGGGTGCTAGAGTGAGGGTGCTAGAGTAAGGGTGCTAGAGTAAGGGTGCTAGAGTGAGGGTGCTAGAGTAAGGGTGCTAGTGAGGGTGCTAGAGTAAGTGTGCTAGTGAGGGTGCTAGAGTGAGGGTGCTAGAGTGAGGGCGCTAGAGTAAGTGTGCTAGTGAGGGTGCTAGAGTGAGGGTGCTAGTGAGGGTGCTGGAAAGGGTGCTAGAGTAAGGGTGCTAGAGAGGGTGCTAGTGAGGGTGCTAGAGTGAGGGTGCTAGAGTAAGAGTGCTAGAGTAAGGGTGCTAGAGTGAGGGTGCTAGAGTAAGAGTGCTAGAGTAAGGGTGCTAGAGTAAGAGTGCTAGAGTAAGAGTGCTAGAGTAAGGGTGCTAGAGTAAGGGTGCTAGAGTAAGGGTGCTAGAGTAAGAGTGCTAGAGTAAGAGTGCTAGAGTGAGGGTGCTAGAGTAAGGGTGCTAGAGTAAGGGTGCTAGAGTAAGGGTGCTAGAGTAAGAGTGCTAGAGTAAGGGTGCTAGAGTGAGGGTGCTAGATTAAGAGTGCTAGAGTGAGGGTGCTAGAGTGAGGGTGCTAGAGTAAGGGTGCTAGAGTGAGGGTGCTAGAGTGAGGGTGCTAGAGTAAGGGTGCTAGAGTGAGGGTGCTAGAGTAAGAGTGCTAGAGTAAGGGTGCTAGAGTAAGAGTGCTAGAGTAAGGGTGCTAGAGTGAGGGTGCTAGAGTGAGGGTGCTAGAGTAAGGGTGCTAGAGTGAGGGTGCTAGAGTAAGAGTGCTAGAGTGAGGGTGCTAGAGTAAGAGTGCTAGAGTGAGGGTGCTAGAGTGAGGGTGCTAGAGTAAGGGTGCTAGAGTGAGGGTGCTAGAGTAAGAGTGCTAGAGTGAGGGTGCTAGAGTGAGGGTGCTAGAGTAAGGGTGCTAGAGTAAGAGTGCTAGAGTAAGGGTGCTAGAGTGAGGGTGCTAGAGTGAGGGTGCTAGAGTAAGGGTGCTAGAGTAAGGGTGCTAGTGAGGGTGCTAGAGTAAGAGTACTAGAGTAAGGGTGCTAGAGTGAGGGTGCTAGAGTAAGTGTGCTAGATTAAGAGTGCTAGAGTAAGAGTGCTAGAGTGAGGGTGCTAGAGTAAGGGTGCTAGAGTAAGGGTGCTAGTGAGGGTGCTAGTGTAAGCATGCTAGAGTGAGGGTGCTAGAGTAAGGATGCAAGAGAGGGTGCTAGTGAGGGTGCTAGTGTAAGTATGCTAGAGTGAGGGTGCTAGAGTAAGGGTGCTAGTGAGGGTGCTAGTGTAAGTATGCTAGAGTAAGGGTGCTAGAGTAAGGGTGCTAGTGAGGGTGCTAGAGTAAGAGTCCTAGAGAGGGTGCTAGTAAGGGTGCTAGAGTAAGGATGCAAGAGAGGGTGCTAGAGTAAGGGTGCTAGTGTAAGTATGCTAGAGTGAGGGTGCTAGAGTAAGGGTGCTAGAGTGAGGGTGCTAGAGTGAGGGTGCTAGTGAGGGTGCTAGAGTAAGGGTGCTAGTGTAAGTATGCTAGAGTGAGGGTGCTAGAGTAAGGGTGCTAGTGTAAGTATGCTAGAGTGAGGGTGCTAGTGAGGGTGCTAGATTAAGGGTGCTAGAGTATGGGTGCTAGAGTAAGGGTGCTAGTGAGGGTGCTAGAGTAAGTGTGCTAGTGAGGGTGCTAGATTAAGGGTGCTAGAGTGAAGGTGCTAGAGTAAGGGTGCTAGAGAGGGTGCTAGTGAGGGTGCTAGAGTAAGTGTGCTAGTGAGGGTGCTAGAGTAAGTGTGCTAGTAAGGGCACTATGGGTGGTACTGAGGGTGCTACAGTAAGGGTGCTAGAGTAAGAGTGATACTGAGGGTGCTAGTAAGGGTGCCTCCCACGGCACCACCTATCCTATTCATCCGTGACTCCCCCTCATACCCCTCCCCGCACTCACTCTCACTTGGTATTCAACTTTACCCCCCCCCCTCCCTCCCTCTTCATTCTCATTTGCTCTAACCGGCCTCCCGCTCTATCCGGCCACACTCCTCCCTATCCTTCTTCCCTCTAGCCAGCCACCCACCACATTAGCCGGCCGGTCACCGACCACCCTAGTCGGCCACCCACCACCTTAACCGGCCACCCACTACCCTAACGGGCCATGCACCACACTAGCCGGCCACCCACCACAGGAGTCGGCCACCCATCACCCTAACCAGCCACCCATCACCTAAACCGACCACCCAACACCCTAGCCGGCCGCCCACAACACTAGCCGGCCACCCATCACCCTAGCCGGCCACCCATCACTCTAGTCGGCCAGCCATCACCCTAGCCGGCCAATCATCACCCTAGAAGGCCACCCACCACCCTAGCCGGCCACCCACCACCCTAGAAGGGCACCTCCTCACCACCCGGAACATGAGCTGTGTGTGTCCCGGATACCACTTGTTGTCCACTAACCTCTCAACTGTTGTCCACGCTGCCTCCTTCATCATCATCACTACACCTATCTATCTACCTAACAACCACCTGCTGTAACATTACCAACACTACCACCAGCTATAACATTACCACCAGTTATAACACTACCACCAGTTATAACATTACCAACACTACCACCAGTTATAACATTATCACCACTACCACCAGTTATAACATTACCACCAGTTATAACATTACCAACACTACCACCAGTTATAACATTACCAACACTACCACCAGTTATAACATTACCACCACTACCACCAGTTATAACATTACCAACACTACCACCAGTTATAACATTACCAACACTACCACCAGTTATAACACTACCACCAGTAATAACATTACCACCAGCTGTAACGTTACCACCACTACCACCAGTTATAACATTACCAACACTACCACCAGTTATAACATTACCACCACTACCACCAGTTATAACATTACCAACACTACCACCAGTTATAACATTACCACCACTAATAACATTACCAACACTACCACCAATTATAACATTACCAACACTACCACCAGTTATAACATTACCACCACTACCACCAGTTATAACATTACCACCACTACCACCAGTTATAACATTACCACCACTACCACCAGTTATAACATTACCACCACTACCACCAGTTATAAAATTACCACCACTACCACCAGTTATAACATTACCACCACTACCACCAGTTATAAAATTACCACCACTACCACCAGTTATAACATTACCACCACTACCACCAGTTATAACATTACCACCACTACCACCAGTTATAACATTACCACCACTACCACCAGTTATAACATTACCAACACTACCACCAGTTATAACATTACCACCACTACCACCAGTTATAACATTACCACCACTACCACCAGTTATAACATTACCACCACTACCACCAGTTATAACATTACCACCACTACCACCAGTTATAACATTACCAACACTACCACCAGTTATAACATTCCTAGAGTGGTTAGAAAGGCATCACCAATACCGGGACCTGAGACACGCACAACCTGAATTATTGATAACAAAACCCAACACTGAGGCACTGAGAATGTCGATACCTACCTCTCTACCACATCTGTACCACACCCCTCTACCACATCTGTACCACATCTCTACCACAACCAATTTCCCTTCTACCACGAAGGGTCAGTATGTCAGTATAACTAACCCCCGTGGTCAGGATATTGTGGCACTGAATGTTACACAGTATTTCAAATAAATTCTTTGTTTAGTTCTATACACGCGTGAGTACAGGAGTGTGAGGCAGTATGTTCTGGTACCACTAGCATCAGCCTGAGTACAGGAGAGTGAGGCAGTATGTTCTGGTACCACTAGCATCAGCGTGAGTACAGGAGTGTGAGGCAGTATGTCTGGTACCACTAGCATCAGCGTGAGTACAGGAGTGTGAGGCAGTATGTCTGGCACCACTAGCATCAGCGCGAGTACAGGAGTGTGAGGCAGTAAGAGAACATAAGAATGGAGGAAACTGCAGCGGGCCTATTGGCCCATACTGGGCAGTCCCGTTTACACCCAACTCCTATTGCTCATATAAGCATCCAACCTATGTTTGAAGCTATTCAGCGTATTCGAGTTAATGATGATATTTGTTAACTTGTTCCACTCATCCACTACTCTGTTTCCGAACCAGTGTTTACCTATTTCACGCCTATATCTAAATTTATCTAATATAAAACCATTGTTACGAGTTCGCTCCTGGTTGGATAGTTTGAGTACCTTTGTAATGTCCCCTTTGTTTAGCCTTGCCATCCACTTATACACCTCTATCAGGTCGCCCCTCACTCTACGTCTCTCGAGGGAGTGCAAATTAAGAAGCTTTAACCTGTCTCTATACTCAAGGTTCCTAATGCCCGGGATTAGTCTTGTCATTCTCCTCTGAATTCTTTCCAAGGATTCTATATCCATTCTGTAATACGGTGACCAGAACTGAACTGCGTAGTCCAGGTGTGGTCTCACAAGAGCAAGATACAGTTTTAGGATGACCTCGCTAGTCTTGTAACTAACACTCCTTTGTATGAACCCAAGTACTTTATTAGCCTTGTTACGAGCAAGAACACATTGTTCACTTGGCTTAAGGTTCCTACTTATCATTACTCCTAAATCTCTCTCGCAGTCGGATTTCTCTATGGCATCGTTGTTCATCTAGTATCTGGTTTCCCTGTTTACATCTCCTATACTGAGTACTTTACATTTGTCGACGTTGAATTTCATCTGCCATTTTTCAGACCATTTGAAAAATTTGTTTAGATCTTCCTGTAGTTTTGCCGAGTCCTCGTCAGATTTAATAACACGTCCTATTTTAGTGTCATCAGTAAATTTACTTATGTTGCTGTCTATGCCGATATCTATGTCGTTTATGTATATAATAAATAATAATGGTCCAAGTACTGAGCCTTGGGGAACTCCACTTGTGACGTTGCTCCAATGGGACTTAGCGCCGTTAATGCTCACTCGCTGTTTCCTGTCCTGTAACCAGGCCCTAATCCATTTAAGGATGTCACCTTTGATGCCATGTGCTTCTACCTTTCTAATTAGTCTTTGTGGGGGACTCTGTCGAAGGCTTTGCTAAAGTCAAGATATACCACATCATAATTGTGCTCCTCGTCCACCGATTCGAAAACTGATGAAAAGAATGTTAATAGATTAGTTAGGCAAGAACGTCCGCTTGTGAAGCCATGCTGGGAATCATTGATCAATCGGTGCTTCTCCAGGTGATTTCGAATAGAGTTTGAGATGATTGCTTCCAATAATTTGCCTACTATTGATGTTAGACTGATTGGGCGGTAGTTAGAGGATAGTGATCTATCCCCTTTCTTGAAAATCGGTATTACATTCGCTATCCTCCAGGATTCTGGTACTACACCTGTTTTTAAGGACATGTTAAACAACTTTGCTAAGGACATTCTAAGCTCTTCCTTACATTCCTTTAATACTCTGGCAAATATCTCATCGGGACCAGGTGACTTATTAGGCTTTAGTTTGTCTATTTGCTTACTAACATCGTTACTAGTCACTACTATCTCACTTAATTTGTTTTCTTCACTATCTCTGAATAGAGTCGGTGCCTCGGGTATCATGTTTAAATTTTCGGTGGTGAAAACTGTTGAAAAATATTTATTCAAATTATTGCTCATTTCTCTGTCGTTATCATTAGCATCAGCGTGAGTACAGGAGTGTGAGGCAGTATGTCTGGTACCAATAGCATCAGCGTGAGTACAGGAGTGTGAGGCAGTATGTCTGGTACCAATAGCATCAGCGTGAGTACAGGAGTGTGAGGCAGTATGTCTGGTACCAATAGCATCAGCGTGAGTACAGGAGTGTGAGGCAGTATGTCTGGCACCACTAGCATCAGCGTGAGTACAGGAGTGTGAGGCAGTATGTCTGGCACCACTAGCATCAGCGTGAGTACAGGAGTGTGAGACAGTATGTCTGGCACCACTAGCGTCAGCGTGAGTACAGGAGTGTGAGGCAGTATGTCTGGCACCACTAGCATCAGCGTGAGTACAGGAGTGTGAGACAGTATGTCTGGTACCACTAGCATCAGCGTGAGTACAGGAGTGTGAGGCAGTATGTCTGGCACCACTAGCATCAGCGTGAGTACAGGAGTGTGAGGCAGTATGTCTGGCACCACTAGCATCAGCGTGAGTACAGGAGTGTGAGACAGTATGTCTGGCACCACTAGCATCAGCGTGAGTACAGGAGTGTGAGGCAGTATGTCTGGCACCACTAGCATCAGCGTGAGTACAGGAGTGTGAGACAGTATGTCTGGCACCACTAGCATCAGCGTGAGTACAGGAGTGTGAGGCAGTATGTCTGGCACCACTAGCATCAGCGTGAGTACAGGAGTGTGAGACAGTATGTCTGGCACCACTAGCATCAGCGTGAGTACAGGAGTGTGAGACAGTATGTCTGGCACCAATAGCATCAGCCTAACGTGATTTGGCTGATACACAATGGTAGTATTTTTCAGCATTATTTTACACCATCATCAAGCAGGTCGATAGTGTGTGTGTGTGTGTGAGTGTGTGTGTGTGTGTCGGAGAGGAAGTGAAGGAACACGTGTGTCGTCACCCTCACAATGCCCGTACAGCGCCAACACGAGCAAACAAAAGCGCCTGGCGTTTCTTCACCACCACCACACAAAGCCACGCCCAGCGCCAGCACGAGCAATCAAAAGCACCTGGCGCTCACCTCTACCTGTGTGTGTTGTGGATGACGCCCAGATGCCTTCCACACCTGCTCTCCACACCTGCCCTCTACAACTCCATCATATCTGCCCTCCACCACACCACCACACATGCCCACCATCACTTCCACCACCCCTGCTCTCCACACCACCACACCTGCCTTCCATACCTTCCCTCCACACCTGCCCTCTACACCTACCCTCCACACCTGCCCTCTACACCTACCCTCCACACCACCAAACCTGTCCTCCACACCTCCACCACACATGCCCTCCACACCTTCATCACACCACCATACCTGCCCACCACACCTGCCCTCCACACCTGTCCACCACACCACCCACGGCAGGCTACACAACTGATCCACAATTTCATGATTCCGAGGGAGTAGGCTGTAACCCCCCCCCCCTCCCACGTATGTTTACTCGAGCCAGCTTTATGACACAGATTCCTTCACTGTTGTTGTTGTTTTGTTGATGGGAAAGTAAGACACCCATACATATAAACACTTACAATCATACATCTGTTTTACCTTTTTTGGCATGTTAATAATATACATACATACACTCGTGTGTATATATATATATATATATATATATATATATATCTTGATAAAATCACACGGGAAAATGGAAACAACGGAGTACCTTAGCTTTCGTCTTTATTCAAGACATCTTCAGAGGCAACTGGATTACATGGACAGAGAGAGGCTTAAATATACAGGGTGACCTAAAAAACATGAGGTCAGGTCAAAATGATGACATCCAGTAATCCCCACACCAACACACACGTAGAGGAGCTTAAGTAAATCACTGAAGGTGCGCGTGATCTAGGTATATGCTGATAACCTTTCCTTGTGGTTATCAGCATATATATATATATATATATATATATATATATATATATATATATATATATATATATATATATATATATATATATATATGCAAGTAAATCACTGTAGGTGCGCGTGATCTAGGTATATGCTGATAACCACCAGGAAAGAAGAAAACACGAAGTTCCCAAGCGCTTTCGTGTAATTCACATCTTCAGGGGTGAGTACAGACCTAGTCTGTACTCACCCCTGAAGATGTGAATTACACGAAAGCGCTTGGGAACTTCGTGTTTTCTTCTTTCCTGGTGGTTATCAGCATATATATATATATATAATATATATATATATATATATATATATATATATATATATATATATATATATATATATATATATATTTATTTCATGTAGATCCACAATGAAAACGTGGATAAAATAAATCTTGATAAAATCACACGGGAAAAGGAAAACAACGGAGTACCTTAGTAGTAACTCTCGACAGGAGCTGCCATGCACAGGCCAACCGGCCTATTGCAGACTCCTTATTTTCTTATGTTCTTTCGTCTTTATTCAAGACATCTTCAGAGGCAACTAGATTACAGGGACAGAGAGGCTTAAATATACAGGGTGACCTTATTAAACATGAGGTCAGGTCATAATGATGTCATGGTGTTGGTGTGGGGATTAGTGGATGACACACACACACACACACACACACACACACACACACACACACACACACACCATCCACGTGGTTGCTGGGAGGGGAAGAGGTTAAGGAAGGAGTGGTAAGGGGAGTACGAGGGGAGGGGAAGGGAACAGAGATAGGGAGGGGAAAGATAGGGGGGGGGGGTGAGGAGGAGGAAGTAACCGGATGTAAACAACAGTGTGTGTGTGTGTGTGTATATACGAGTATGTAGTGAAGGGGTGAGGCGTGCAGAAGGAAAGAATGAAGGAAGGAAGGAAGAATTATAAGAGGAGCGTAAGGTGGAAGGGGGTGAGAGAGAAAGATTAGGAGGAAGAGGAAGGAAAAGTAGGATGGAAGAAGAGGAGTAGGAAGGAGTCTAAGAAAGAAGAGGAGAAAGACAGGATAATCGGAGGTGGCAGGAACCCAGTATTGATTCCTCGTTACCTCCTCCCTCCCTCCCTCCCCTACCCATCCTTCGTCCCCACTCTTCACGGCCCTCCTCCTCCCTCCCCTCCTCATTTCCCCCACTCTTCACGACCCTCTTCCTCCTTCTTCCACCACTTTTCACGACCCTCCTCCCCCCGCCTCCCGTACTCTTCATTAAAATCCCTTTTTACGATTTCCTCCTCACTGCCCCTTTCCCCTCACCTTTCCTCATTCTCACCATAATCCCCCCTCACCTGTCCTCCCCCCTCTCCTTCCCTTCCTTCCCTCCACCCTACCATCCGTCCTCCATCACCAGCACTCCCTCTCCCACCATCACTCCCTCACCCACCACCACTCCCTCCCTCACCCACCATCACTCCCTCCCTCTCCCCCCACCACCACTCCCTCCCTCTCCCACCATCACTTCCGTATCCTCCCTCCCCGCCGCTTCCGTCTGTCTGTGTCCTTGAACTAACAAACGAAGCGTCACCTGAACTATCCACAAATTACTTAACTATCCACATCATAAATCACCTAACTATCCACACATCATTAGTCACCTAACTATTTACACATCACAAGTCACCTAACTATCTACACATCACAAATTACCTAACTATCCACAATACGAATTACCTAACTTAACCTAATCTAACTATCCACAAAGGGCCAAACTAACCCCCCCCCCCCCCCCAGAAAAATACATCAATATACAGTACTTATCATTTACTTAACTGAAGAGAGAGAATTTGAATTTATTACGCGTGAAAAAACCCTCGTCTCACCTTTATAAGTCATGGGAATTAGTAAGAATTATTCTATTTACCACTCTCTCATGCAACTAAACACATCAGGTGTATTATATAGTAGTCGAGGAGACAAATAGGAGTCACCCTCTTCATCCTTTCCTCGATTTCTGTTTTTTTTTTTCCATTTTCTTTGACCAGATGTATTATAACAGTGAAGGAAGACAGAGTCAACCCTATATCTTATCCTCGTTTTCTGTTGTGTTTGTTCCCATTTTCTAAGACTGTAAACTCCTCGACATTGCATTATGAGCGAGGTGGCCGACGGATAGTGATCTTTGCTGAAGTGTCTCACACCCCTCCACACCAGCCAGCTGGGGCTGAGGCCGGCATTGTAAGTCTGGCAGCGAAGGGAGACTCGAGGACAAGTCAGTCAGCAAGCAAAACGTTCACTACTAGTTGCCCGAGTAAATTTTGTGAACTTAGATACACGATTCCCCCCCCCTCCCCCTGACATTACCCCTATTTATTGCCACAACGCCTGTTTTTTTTCTTTGCCTTTTTTACCACAATGGGCAAGAAGAAAAATTTAACAAAAGAGAAGATAGCGTCAATTAGTAAGTCTACACAAGGGCAAGAAACCTGAAATGGAAATATCAAGAATTGTTGGTGTGAGTGAACGATCAGTTCCGATTTGGATTCAACGATTTCGAGATGACGGTGGGTTGGCAGTACCAGTTCACAGCGGACGGCCAGGGGAGGCTCGAAAAACTTCCCAATGCACGTTAACTGCCCTTGATGCTAATTCACGTCTGTCAGCACAGGAATTGAAGAAAAAAATGTACTTCTTGGTGCTGTTTCTCTAAGGACCATTCACCGCCGCATCTATGATGACCTGCAGTTTCGCAGCCACCGCGCACGCAAGAATCCACTACTCACCCTTGTCCAGAGGAAGCGTAGGGTCGCTTTTGCCAAGGCTAACGCTCAGTGAGATACGACCAAGTGGCAGCACGTGCTGTGGAGTGACGAGGCAACCTTTTCTTTTACTGGAAGTCATACTTTTTATGTGTACAGGCGCCCCGGGGGTGATTCGCTTGACCCCAAGTTCACTTTTAGCACAGTCTACGCCCTTGACTCTTCAGGATTCTACGCCCTTAACTCATGAGACATAAAGGCAAGCATGAACTTAGCATGCTTCCCTGTTGAGCGCTGTAAACGCTTCCGCGCTTCACCTTACACAAGGATGTAGGGGGGGGGGGGGGGGGTGTGCCCCCCCCCCCCCCCCCAAAAAAAAATAAGCATCCTGAGTCACTAATGGTGTGTGTTACCGCCACAGTAAGATGAGCTAGAAGAGAGAGAAAGAGAGGGATAACCATAATAAGATACACTAGGCGAGAGAGAGAGAGTGGATGAGATAAGAGATATAGTGTTGACAACGAATTTGCTGACCAATCTGCTGAGGTGTTTCAATACGAAAACATATGGCCCTCGCCTCCGGGCTGAGATTGCCCTCGAGGGTAGTCTACTGATTTCTACAGGCCAGACAACACGTTGGTTCAGACCACTAGACCCTAAAACGTGAGTGATCGTGAAGTATTAGAATCTGCTAAGAAACTCTAAATAACTTTAATAAGTGTATTTGTGTACTGCAATTTGATCATATTATACAAATTTTCTCCTGTATCAATAGTTATAACATGCGAGTTATATTTAAGATGTTAACAGGCTATGTACTGTATATTGATTGTATTTCATACTATGTGTCCTGAGATAACAGCATTTGTTATATGAGAAATGTTCTTTAACAGGTTTTGACCGAATTATATGGTACGCGTCAACGTTGAGGGTTTATTTCTCCAGCAACAAACCAATAACGCTCCTATGAGCGTTAACAGTGTGGGTTTGCTTCTCGTACTTTGGAAGTGGTAATCTTGTTGTGCTACCCAGGAATGTGATGATGAACCAATTTAACTACTTGGAGCTGCTTTGTGATTATTTGCCCGGGTTTTTTGAAAAATGCTGCGCTGAGGTGTTTATGCAGGATGGTACCCCATGTCACACAGCAAAATCTGTAATACAATGGCTCATTCACTGTCAGGCAGACTTCATAAGTGATTGGCCCAGCAATTTGCCTGACCTTAACCCGATAGAAAATAAGTGGAGCATTATCAAGCTTCGTCTATAAGGCAATGACACAAATACCGTCCCGAAGCTGGAGGCAGCCATTAGTGAGGAGTGGAATAATTTAGACCCACAAATAATCCACAACTTCGCAGTCACTTCCTTCACGCCTGCAGGAGTGTAACAAGAGAAAAGGGGAGGCCTATAGACTACAGTAAGTTTGTAAACTTTTCAGAACAATATTTTATTTATATTTCATCTTGTTGTTCATGTCCGTCACGACCCCGCGCATACTGCAATGGCGAGGAGTGTAGTGTCAAAGGTGTCGCCAGCATTAGTCTCGACCACCAAATATAACCACCACTTGGTACTGACAATAACACAGTGGCTAATATACCTTAATATATGTGAGAGAGAGAGAGAGAGAGATACATGACCTTCCTTACCAGTAGTTAAACACGGGAATGATATATATTTATAAGATGACAAATCGTAAAATAGATCTGACTCAAGCGACGGGATTGTAAAATAAATCTGACTCAAGCGACGGGATTGTAAACGAAATCTGACTCAAGCGATGGGATTGTAAACGAAATCTGACTCAAGCGACGGGATTGTAAACGAAATCTGACTCAAGCGATGGGATTGTAAACGAAATCTGATTCAAGCGACGGGATTGTAAACGAAATTTGACTCAAGCGATGGGATTGTAAACGAAATCTGACTCAAGCGATGGGATTGTAAACGAAATCTGATTCAAGCGACGGGGTTGTAACGAAATCGGATTCAAGCGACGGGGTTGTAACGATTTCGGATTCAAGCGACGGGGTTGTAACGAAATCGGATTCAAGCGACGTGTAACACATGAAAACTCGTAAAGAAATATAGTTAGAAGTTATTAGTTGTAGGATTGAAAAGTGAGGAAAATTTGGTAGCGTGGCCGATAAGTTATTTAGGATTTTTCTAAACAGCAACTGTAAGTACAGATATTTATTAGTTAACTCAATGGGATTGCAAAAGAAATCTGTCTCAAGCGACGGGATTGTAAAAAGAATCTGACCAATAACCTGAATTGCGCGCCAAGTATCCTGGTGGACAATACGACAACTACAAGCATCAACAAGAGGCCGAACAGTGTCTTAGGAGCCTCACGTCACTGTCTCCTCACTGTTGTAATCATTGGGTAATCATGTTGCTTCAATCTGTTCAGGGATATCATCATCACACGGTCGTCACTCCTCCCTCCTTGACGTAGCTATGGGCGGGAGTAGACGCAGTTGTCAACCAAAGCATCAGGTATTCGGCGACATCACCTTCAGCCCTCTACCTCATTTCGCCTGAAGATTAACCACCTCCTAATACTATAACGCAAACCTAACCAAACTAAATCAAACCTGGCTAAAACAACCAAACCTAACTAAACTAAACCTAACCTAACCAGACCCAACCCGGCCTAACCTAACCAAACGTTACCCTAACGTAAGCAAAAAAAACATGGGTCCTATAGCGGTAATACTGTACTTATTTGGTGGCCTCGATACTTGTGTGTCTAAATATACTGTAGAGTTGTTATCCCATCCCATGCCACGCCATCCCACTAGAGTCGGTGCAGCGAAGGATGACAAAAATGATTCCGGGACTTAGAAACCTTCCACATCAGGATAGGTTAAAGAAATTTAACTTGCATTCCCTAGAAAGACGAAGAGTGCGGGGAGATATGATAGAAGTATTTAAGTAGGTGAAAGGAATCAATAAAGGGGATATAGATAAAGTTCTTATAATATCCGAGCAGGATAGGACTCGGAGCAACGGATTCAAGTTGGATGAGTTTAGGTTTAGGAGGGAGATAGGAAGAAACTGGTTCAAAAATAGGGAGGTGGACGAGTGGAACAAGCTTAGCAACTTTGTAGTAAGTGCGGGAACTTTGGAAAGTTTCAAAAGGAGGCTAGATAGATTCATGAATGATAGAGAGTGGTAGTAACTCTCGACAGGAGCTGCCATGCACAGGCCAACCGGCCTATTGCAGATTCCCTTATTTTCTTATGTTCTTATGTCACACCACACTACGCTACACCATACTACGCCACACCACGTAACACCACCCCACCCCACGTCACACCATCCCACACCACCAACCTCCACCTATCAGGGTCAACGACATTCACACACTCACCTGCCAGCGTCACACCTGGTAGCTAAAGGTCAACACGGGATCACCTGAAGATTCACCCCACCTGCCCTCCCTCCCCCGATGGCTTATTGTACCTGAAAAATAACCACCCCAACATTAACCTAATCTATCCCAACCCAACCTAACCTAACCTGACCTGAAAATTAACCACCCCAAACTAACCTAATCTAAACCAACGCTAATATAATCGAACACTAAACTTACTTACCTAACCCCAAGTACTGTTAGGGTGGTCAATTCCTCTGGTGAAATAAACGGGGGGGGGGGGGGGGGGGGAACCTAACGTGACCCCCAATGACACCCCCCCCCCCCCTCCTCTTGGTGAACGATCCTTCTTAGTCAACGACACCAGCCAGCCGGGACTGAAGGGAAGCCTGGCGGTACATGACGGTACGATACATGACGGTATGGTACATGACGGTACGGTATATGACGGTACAGTACCTATAGTTGCATCAGACGAATCAACACGTCATCAGGTCTGGCTACTACACGACAGGTGAGTCACAACAATATTAATGCCACTCCATTATACATTTACCTCTTCTTCATCTTCGTCCTCCACCTCCTCCTCCTCTTCTCCTATTTATCTTCCTCCTCCCCCTCCTCTTCATCTTCCTCCTCCCCCTCCTCTTCATCCTCTCCCTCTTCTTCATCTTCCTCCTCCCCACCCTCTTCCTCCTCCTCCATTAAGCGAGATAGTAGTGACTAGTAACGATGTTAATAAGCAAATAGACAAACTGAAGCCTAATAAGTCACCTGGTCCCGATGAGATATTTGCCAGAGTATTAAAGGAATGTAAGGAAGAGCTTAGTATGCCCTCAGCAAAGTTGTTTAACATGTCATTAAAAACAGGTGTAGTACCAGAATCCTGGAGGATAGCGAATGTAATACCGATTTTCAAGAAGGGGGATAGATCATTACCCTCTAACTACCGCCCAATCAGTCTAACATCAATAGTAGGCAAATTACTAGAATCAATCACTTCAAACTATTCGAAACCACCTGGAGAAGCACAAGTTGATCAATGATTCCCAACATGGCTTCACAAGCGGGCATTCATGTCTAACTAATCTATTAACATTCTTTTCACCAGTATTCGAATCGGTGGACAAGGGGCACAATTATGATGTGGTATATCTCGACTTAGCAAAGCCTTCGACAGAGTCCCCCACGAAAGACTAATGAGAAAGGTAGAAGCGCATGGCATCAAAGGTAATATCCTTAAATGGATTAGGGCGTGGTTACGGGACAGGAAACGGCGAGTGAGCATAAACGGCACTAAATGGCATTGGAGCAACGTCACTAGTGGAGTTCCCCAAGGCATAGACATAGATATCGGCATAGACAGCAACATAAGTAAATTTGCTGATGACACTAAAATAGGACGTGTTATTAAATCTGACGAGGACTCTGCCAAACTACAGGAAGATCAAAACATATTTTTCGAATGATCGGAAAAATGGCAGATGAAGTTCAATGTGGACAAATGTTAAGTACTCAGTATAGGAGATGTAAACAGGAAAACCAGTTATCAGATGAACAACGATGCCATTGTGGAATCCGACTGCGAGAGAGATTCAGGAGTAATGATAAGTAGGAATCTTAAGCCAAGTAAACAATGTGTTTTTGCTCGTAACAAGGCTAATAAAGTACTTGGGTTCATACAAAGGAGTGTCTGTTTCAAGACTAGCGAGGTCATCTTAAAATTATATCTAGCGCTTGTGAGACTTCACCTGGATTACGCAGTTCAGTTCTGGTCACCGTATTACAGAATGGATATAGAATCCTTGGAAAGAATCCAGAGAATAACAAGACTAATCCCGATCATCAGGAACCTTCAGTACAGAGACAGGTTAAACCATCTTAATTTGCACTCCCTCGAGAGACGTAGAGTGAGGGGCGACATGATAGAGGTGTATAAATGGAAGTCAGGGTTAAAGAAAGGGGACATTACAAAGGTACTCAAACTATCCAATCAGGAGCGAACTCGTAACAATGGTTTTAAATTAGACAAATTTAGATTTCGGCGTGAAATAGGTAAACACTGGTTTGGAAACAGAGTAGTGGATGAATGGAACAAGTTACCAAATATCATCATTAACTCAAAACGGGACCGCCCAGTATGAGTCAATAGGCCCGCTGCAGTTTCCTCCGTTCTTATGTTCTTATCTCCTTCCTCTTCATCTTCCTCCTCCCCCTCCATCTCTTTATCTCCCTCCCCTCTTCTCAACATTCATCCAGATATAATCACTAGACACGGAGACTGAGTGAGCAGACATCCATCAAACCTCACTATTTACCCCCCCCCCCTCCCTGTCTCCTGATTACCCATACAATAACGGTTTATGGGATGGTGGTGGTGGTAGGTGGTGGTGCTGGTGGGTGGTGTAGGTGGGTGGTGCTGGTGGGTAGTAGGTAGGTGGGTGGTGCTGGAGGGTAGTAGGTAGGTGGTGTACGTGGGTGGTGCTGGTGGGTGGTGCTGGTAGGAGAATGAATTTTTAATTTTGCAGCGGACAGCAGCTCGTTTGTGTATCTCATACCCATCCTGTGAGTGGTTCCTCAAAAAGGGATTACACAGTAGACGGTAGAGACTACAAAGGGTGTTTATCGGGAAGTAGGTGGGTGGTGGGGATGGTAGGAGGGTGGTGGTGGGTGGTGATGGTAGGAGGGTGGTGATGGTAGGAGGGTGGTGATGGTAGGAGGGTGGTGGTGATGCTACATCAAGGGGATCATCAGTAGCACCACAACCAACACCTATTATCGGGTCATTACTCTGATAGGGAGTCACCAGCTGGCGGTCGATGGTGGGTGGAGGGGGTTGTGGTGGTAGTAGTGATGGTTGGGGTGGTGGTGGTAGTTGTAGTGTTACTGCGCTGGTGGTAGTGGTGTAGGAGGCAGCGACATTAAAAAAATAAAAAAATAAAAAAAACGCGCGCGCGCGCGCACACACACACACACTATAAAATGGTATAATACGCCCCGCCCACTTTCTCTGGTGCAAGCTTGTGATTGGCTACGTCATCAACAATGCAACGGAGACAAACCAATTGAACAGCATCTTACTATCCTGATATGTGTGTGTGTGTCCAGAACGCCTTTCCTACTGTGTTATGGGAATTTAGTTCATGTGTATTCAGGTCTTGTGACAGAGAGAGAGAGAGAGAGAGAGAGAGAGAGAGAGAGAGAGAGAGAGAGAGAGAGAGAGGTGAGTCAGCCCAACCCAGCATCATCATCTTCAACCTTGACGCCCAGTCGATACCTTGACAAAACACACACACACACACACATATGGTGGTGGCAGTGGGTGAACGGGCAGGCGGTGGAGGGGGAGAAGATGAGAGGGTGAAGGAAGAGAGGGTGAAAGGAGAAAGGGTGAGAGGGTGGAGGGAGGAGAGAGGGTGGAGGGAGGAGAGAGGGTGGAGGGGGAG
Source organism: Homarus gammarus (assembly GCA_958450375.1). NCBI lineage: Eukaryota > Metazoa > Arthropoda > Malacostraca > Decapoda > Nephropidae > Homarus > Homarus gammarus. The sequence goes on along the minus strand of CAUDMG010002577.1, from coordinate 28,910 downwards.
ACAGAGTGGAGGGGGAGAGGGAGGAGGAGAAAGAGGGAAGGGAAGAGAGGATAGTGGAGAAGGGAGGAGGAGCAAGAGAACAGGTCAGGTCAAGCCAAGACTCGTTGACACTACCGGCCGTCACAACAGAGAAAGTAACCAATCAGAACAAGTCATACCCTCATAAGCGTGTATTCTACCAGATCTCACACCCCAAAATAGTCACCCCATTACAACCAAATTTTACAACCGATTAACCAAAACGTACGGTAGACACTGACCTTTTATTGCCCCCCCCCCCCCCCCCGATATAGGTCAGGGTCAGAGGTCACCGATAAATGTCACCCCAACGCTACAACACGTGATGTCGAAGATGCTACAACACGTGGGTTTGTTTACATGGGTGACGTCACGGTGTTGTGCAGTCAGTCAGCTGGTACTCACACCTCATAACCTGTCAATGTTTTCCCAGATGTCTCCTTTCTTCCTTCCTTCCTTGTTCCTCATTCATTCATCCTCCTTTAATTCCCTGTTCTCCTTCCTTCATTCTTCATTTATCATTTATCCTTCATTTTTTTTGTTCTTCCTCATCCCTTGTTCATCTTCCTTCCTCCCTACCTCTTTGTCCCTCGTCCATTCCTTCCCACCATCTTTCTTACCCCTTTCCCTCTTCTTCTTCCCTCCCTCCGTATCCCCTCCAATCTCATTACTTCCTTCCACTTGTTTTTTTCTCTATTCCTTCCTTCCTCCTCCTTTTCTTCACTCTCCCTTCCTCTTTTAATTCTTCCTTCTCTTTCTCCTTTCACTCCCCTCTTTTATTTCCTTCCCTTTCTCTTCCCCTTCCTTCCTTCCTACATCTCTTCCTTCAGGCCCCCTCTTCCTCCCCCCCCCTCTCCCTTCCTTTTCTTCCCACCACCCTCTCTTCCTATCCCTCTCTACCACCTTTCTTCCTTCCCACCTCCCTTCTTTCCTTCTCTCCCCTAGCCCCCTTACCTCTTCCTATCCCTCTCTACCACTTCTCATTCTTCCTTCCCTCTCCCTCCTTCTGGAACAATCACCCCTGGCCTCCTCACCACATCCTACTCAGTATTCCCTTCCGTTTCACCTGCTGGATAGTTCTTGGGGGGGGGGGGAGGGATCAAAAGGAGGAGGAGGAAATGATAAAATGAGGAGGAAGAGGAGGGAACAGGAGAAAAAGGGGGAGTTGGAAGAGGGGGAACAAGAGAAAAAGAAAGGAGAAAACAAGAGGTTGAGAGAGAGAGAGAGAGAGAGAGAGAGAGAGAGAGAGAGAGAGAGAGAGAGAGAGAGAGAGAGAGACCATCCATCACCATTATACCATCACTATTGCCAACTCTCACCATCACTTGTCACCATCCTTCACCATCACCATCACCCTACGTAATTCACCATGAGGTAAGGTTGGTGCACATAACCACCATGTGTGACACAATTCATCAGTAACTCTGGTGACGGACGGACAGACGGACACGGAATGACATCCAACAATTTGTCCTCCTCGTGTGTTTAAAGTTGACCGATACGACCAAGTGCTAATGTTGGCAAGAGTCTGCCACCACAGTGCCAGTCTGCCACCACCGTGTTAGTATACCACCACCGTGTTAGTCTGCCACCACCGTGTTAGTCTGCTGCCACACAGTGTTAGTCTGCCGCCACAGTGTTAGTCTACCACCACAGTGATAGTCTGCCACCACCGTGTTAGTCTGCTGCCACACAGTGTTAGTCTGCCACCACAGTGATAGTCTGTCACCACCGTGTTAGTCTGCAGCCACACAGTGTTAGTCTGCCGCCACAGTGTTAATCTACCACCACCGTGTTAGTCTGCCACCACAGTGTTAGTCTACCACCACACAGTGTTAGTCTGCCACCAGAGTGTTAATCTGCCACCACACAGTGTTAGTCTGCCACCACACAGTGTTAGTCTGCCACCACACAGTGTTAGTCTGCCACCACACAGTGTTAATCAGCCACCACACAGTGTTAGTCTGCCACCTGGACAGTGTTCCCCCACACAGTTGTACTCTTAGTTGTTAATCTGAGAAGCTTACAACTGACTGACTCACTTCACCCCAGACATAAATATGTCTCACAAAGGTTCTTAAGATAAATATTCCCCGTAAGACACAAGAATATACACCCACCCCCAAAAATGTATCGTGACCCCGTACCAAATTATAGGGGAGACAGAGTAAAATGTTGATCTACAGTACAGCCTGTGATGTTGTGATGTGTTGATTTTTTTACCAGATACTCCCTTATACTAGACTCTTGAGAGACGAATCATTTAGTGGGTTTCAATACGGATGTTTCGTTTGTGTACCGAATCCCGTGAACCGAGACCGTCACCCAAGCTTCAAGATCCTCACACTAAGGCCTTTAATTAAACTGGTGTAATTATAATATTGGAGAAAAATTAGAAATACCACTACATCCTTGACCACCGAAGGGTCAAGACGTACCTGGCGCTCCTCTCGGAGCAGCCAGGTCAACTGTTATGTTGGCCCATACCAACTCCCTCCCCTGAACCCTCCTCCCCACCGGAATATCCACATGTTCTCGCCAGAAGTTACTATTTCATTTAGGAAAGGAATGGAACCAGTGTTAAACAGAGGTGAACAGTGCTTAAGTCAGTGAGAACAACTCGACAGTAACAGTAGTACCCAAGTTAACCTTCACACAGTGAGGTCCCAGGTACCCAGTGATAACGGCCCATGAGACCCAACAACCAGATGTGTTAATTCGTCTATGATAGGAAGGCCTGGAACCACACCTCACTCATATAACACCATCTGTGAGGGAATTACTACACCACGTGAGGCCCCTCATAACACCATCTGTGAGGGAGTTACTACACCACGTGAGGCCCCTCATAACACCATCTGTGAGGGAATTACTACACCACGTGAGGCCCCTCATAACACCATCTGTGAGGGAATTACTACACCACGTGAGGCCCCTCATAACACCATCTGTGTGGGAATTACTACACCACGTGAGGCCCCTCATAACACCATCTGTGAGGGAATTACTACACCACGTGAGGCCCCTCATAACACCATCTGTGAGGGAATTACTACACCACGTGAGGCCCCTCATAACACCATCTGTGAGGGAATTACTACACCACATCAGGTCCCTCCTAACACCATCTGGGAGAGAGTTACTACACTACGTGTTTGCTGTTCAACACCTACATTAATCTGAATGTTCACTGTATGTTCCTTTACCTTTCTCTAATGAAGGCTTTTGTTAAACCACCAATTTATGTAATAAGTCATTTATGTCCAATGTATATTTTCAGCCTTCGGGCTGCAGAACTTTTTCAATAAACCGTCAATTATTATTATTATTATTATTATTATTATTATTATTATACTATCTAAATTAACTAAAGGATCTTGTATAAATATTAAATACCACATACGTTCTAATTTAAATACCACATATGATCTAATTTATTTCAGTCAGCCCTCATTACATGTTGATTTTTCTCTCATAAATAGATAATGTTATTGGGGGGGGGGGGGGAAATGGCAACTGTTGTGGTCAGGTGTGGTACAATTATTACTGTACGGTATGTAACCTAAGTCATTCATCACTTGACCACTGAGCTATTAGGGTTGGTAACATGACTAAGGAGGAAGGAAGAGTACAGGAGGAAGGGAGAGGACAGGAGGAAGGGAGAGGACAGGAGGAAGGGAGAGTACAGGAGGAAGGGAGAGGACAGGAGGAAGGGAGAGTACAGGAGGAAGGGAGAGGACAGGAAGAAGGGAGAGGACAGGAGGAAGGGAGAGTACAGGAGGAAGGGAGAGGACAGGAGGTAGGGAGAGGACAGGAAGAAGGGAGAGGACAGGAGGAAGGGAGAGGACAGGAGGAAGGGAGAGGACAGGAGGAAGGGAGAGGACAGGAGGAAGGGAGAGGACAGGAGGAAGGGAGAGGACAGGAGGAAGGGAGAGGACAGGAGGAAGGGAGAGGACAGGAGGAAGGGAGAGGACAGGAGGAAGGGAGAGTACAGGAGGAAGGGAGAGGACAGGAAGAAGGGAGATGACAGGAGGTAGGGAGAGGACAGGAGGAAGGGAGAGGACAGGAGGGAGAGGACAGGAGGAAGGGAGAGGACAGGAGGAAGGGAGAGGACAGGAGGAAGGGAGAGGACAGGAAGAAGGGAGATGACAGGAGGGAGGGAGAGGACAGGAGGAAGGGAGAGGACAGGAGGAAGGGAGAGGACAGGAGGAAGGAGAGGACAGGAGGAAGGGAGAGGACAGGAGGAAGGGAGATGACAGGAGGAAGGGAGAGGACAGGAGGAAGGGAGAGGACAGGAGGAAGGGAGAGGACAGGAGGAAGGGAGAGGAAGGAGGAAGGGAGAGGACAGGAGGAAGGGAGAGGACAGGAGGAAGGGAGAGTACAGGAGGTAGGGAGAGGACAGGAGGAAGGGAGAGGACAGGAGGGAGAGGACAGGAGAAAGGGAGAGGACAGGAAGAAGGGTGAGTACAGGAAGAAGGGAGAGGACAGGAGGAAGGGAGAGGACAGGAGGAAGGGAGAGGACAGGAAGAAGGGAGAGTACAGGAGGAAGGGAGAGGACAGGAGGAAGGGAGAGGACAGGAGGAAGGGAGAGGACAGGAGGAAGGGAGAGTGCAGGAGGGAGAGGACAGGAGGTAGGGAGAGGACAGGAGGAAGGGAGAGGACAGGAGGGAGAGGACAGGAGGAAGGGAGAGGACAGGAGGTAGGGAGAGGACAGGAGGAAGGGAGAGGACAGGAAGAAGGGAGATGACAGGAGGAAGGGAGAGGACAGGAGGAAGGGAGAGGACAGGAGGAAGGGAGAGGACAGGAGGAAGGGAGAGGACAGGAAGAAGGGAGAGGACAGGAGGAAGGGAGAGTACAGGAGGAAGGGAGAGTACAGGAGGAAGGGAGAGGACAGGAGGAAGGGAGAGGACAGGAGGAAGGGAGAGGACAGGAAGAAGGGAGAGGACAGGAGGAAGGGAGAGGACAGGAGGAAGGGAGAGGACAGGAGGAAGGGAGAGGACAGGAGGAAGGGAGAGGACAGGAGGAAGGGAGAGGACAGGAGGAAGGGAGAGGACAGGAAGAAGGGAGAGTACAGGAGGAAGGGAGAGGACAGGAGGGAGAGTACAGGAGGAAGGGAGAGGACAGGAGGAAGGGAGAGGACAGGAGAAAGGGAGAGGACAGGAAGAAGGGTGAGTACAGGAAGAAGGGAGAGGACAGGAGGAAGGGAGAGTACAGGAAGAAGGGAGAGGACAGGAGGAAGGGAGAGGACAGGAAGAAGGGAGAGTACAGGAGGAAGGGAGAGGACAGGAGGAAGGGAGAGGACAGGAGGAAGGGAGAGGACAGGAGGAAGGGAGAGGACAGGAGGAAGGGAGAGGACAGGAGGAAGGGAGAGGACAGGAGGAAGGGAGAGGACAGGAGGAAGGGAGAGGACAGGAGGAAGGGAGAGGACAGGAGGAAGGGAGAGGACAGGAGGAAGGGAGAGGACAGGAAGAAGGGAGAGGACAGGAAGAAGGGAGAGGACAGGAAGAAGGGAGAGGACAGGAGGAAGGGAGAGTACAGGAAGGGAGAGGACAGGAAGAAGGGAGAGGACAGGAGGAAGGGAGAGGACAGGAAGAAGGGAGAGGACAGAAGAAGGGAGAGGACAGGAGGAAGGGAGAGGACCGGAGAGGACAGGAGGAAGGGAGAGGACAGGAGGAGAGGGAGGAGGAAGGAGGACAGGAGAAAGGGAGATAAGGAGGAGGGAGGACAGGAGAAAGGGAGAGTACAGGAGGAAGGGAGAGGACAGGAAGAAGGTAGAGGACAGGAGGAAGGGAGAGTACAGGAGGGAGAGGACAGGAGGAAGGGTGGGAAGATAGGAGGGAGGAAAAAGGAAGGAGGGAAAGGAGACAGGAGGAAAGGAAGCATAGGAGGAAGGGAAGGGGAACAGGAGGAAAGGAGAAGAGACAGGAGGAAGGGAGAAGAAAAGGAGGCAGGAGGAAGGGAAAGGAGGCAGGAGGAAGGGAAAGGAGGCAGGAGGAAGGGAAGGAGGCAAGGAAGATAGGAGGGAAGGAGGGAACGGAGACAGGAGGAAGGGAAGGAGGCAGGAACGGAAGGACAGGAGGAAGGGAAGGAGAATAGGAGGGAGGAGGGGGAGAGAAGACAGAAGGGAAGGAGGCAGGAGGAAGGACAGGAGGAAGGGAAGGAGGCAGGAGGAAGGGGAGGCAGGAGGAAAGGAAGGAGGCAGGAGGAAGGGAAGGAGGCAGGAACGGAAGGACAGGAAGGAGGATAGGAGGGAGGGAGAGGAGACAGAAGGGAAGGGCAGGTGGTAAAAAGGACAGGAGGAGGACAGGAGGAAAAGGAGAACAGGAGGAAGGAAGGAAAGACAGGAGGAACGGAGGAAAGACAGGAAGGGAGAAGAGACAGGAGGAAGGAAGAAGAGGCAGGGGGAAGGGAGAAGAGGCAGGGGGAAGGAAGAAGAGGCAGGGGGAAGGGAGAAGAGGCAGGGGGAAGAGGGGGACAGGAAGAAGGGAGGAAAGACAGGAGGAAAGGAGGAAAGACAGGAGGAAAGGAGGAAGGGGAGGAGAGACAAGAGGAAGGGAGAAGAGACAAGAGGAAAGAACGGTAGGGGGGGGGGCAGTTCACCACCTGACTACTTAACATGTCAACACAAACAAGTCTCTCTTTCTCAGGGTGGTGTGCGGTGGTCGCGTGGATACAGAATCTACCTCCATTCCTTAGCCCCTTAGATTCACTGGTTTGATCCCCGGGGTAAGGGTATAAGAAGACTATGAAACCCACCTTAACTATACCATATTTATGATACACTGTAAAGCTGTTTTTTTTTTTAAGTATTTACAAACGCAACATCCAACAGGACACAAGGGATGATGATGATGATGTACAGAGCCACCTCCTTCCTACACAGGTATAGTTATCATCACAACTCACTCTGAAGGGGGAAAATGAAGCCCTCAGGACTGAACTCCTTCAGGTAGGTGTCCAGCCTAGCAGGACACCTGCGAAGGAGGAGCAGGCGTGGAGAGTGGTTGTCTCCAAGGGGACTAGGGTCAGGCTCAGGAAGGCTGACCAGGGTGTGGAATGTAGGAATCCCTACCAGGTGCTGGAGGAAGCTGGCGAGGAAGAGAAGAGGCAGGAAAGTGTGGTGCAGGTAGAGGAAAGGGTAGTTGTACAAACCCTGCCCAGAGGTAAGGTCGTGGTAGTTGGGGACTGCCAGGTGAGGTTTTTAGATAGGACTTTTTGTACAAGAGATAGGAAACGTAGGACTAGGGTGTGTTTTCCTGGGGCTCGGATAGGGCATGTAGCTGAGAGGTTAGACAGGATTTTGTCAGGGGAGGGTACCAATCCAGTAGTGTGTCTTAGAGTGGGAGGAAACGACATAGGAAAGGTTAGGAGTGAGGAACTTTTCAAGAGGTATAGGGAGGCGCTGGGGAAGATTAGAGATGGGGTAGGGATCCCGATAGTATGTGGTGTCTTGCCTAGAAGAGGGGTTGGTCGTGAATGGCTGTCCAGGGCAATTGCTACAAATTTCCGACTGGAAAAACATTGTGCAAACAATGGTTGGGCATTCATTGATAGCTGGCAACGACTACCTGTACAGTCGCGACGGAGTACACTTGTCTCGTGAGGGGGAAAAGACAATGTCTGCATCCCTGGAGCATGAAATTGTCACTCCAAAGGGGGGGTTTCGCCAGTAGAGACAGGTCGGGAAAAGTGGGAGTCAAAAAAACAAGCAGGTCCTGGGAAGTAAAATTAGTTATTCAGGACAAGGGGTAAAACAGGACCAGGGAAAGGTAGGTTTAAACGTATACTATACAGACAGTAGGAGCATTAGAAATAAAATAGACTGGCTGAGAGCTGTTGTATGTACCGAGAATGTAGACGTCATAGCAATCACCGAAACTTGGATGAGTCTGGCGAGCAAAATTTTTTTATCAGAGTACCACAATGAAGGGTACAACCTTTTTCACAAGGACAGGGAAGGTAGGAAGGAAGGAGGGGTCGCACTCTTCGTCAAAGATACATTAAAATGTTGTATCAATAATTCAATAAAGGTTGAAATAGGAACCGAGTCTGCATGGGTAGAAATCACGGAAGGAAGAGAAAGACTAATTATGGGAGTGATTCACTAGCCCCCCCAAGTCTTGGGCAAGAAGCAGCTCAGCCTATATGGCAGGAAATGAGTAGGGCAGCAAAATATAACAACCTGTGCATTATGCGGGATTTCAACTTCAGAAATATTGACTGGGACAACATTGTAGGTGACTATGCATCTGAAGACTTCCTAGACGCAGTACAAGACAATTTTTTGAAACAACTAATTACAGAACCTACTAGAGGTGACAATATATTAGACCTAGTATTAACAAACAAAAAAAATATTATCAGAGATATCACAGTAGGGGAAGAACTAGGTAACAGTGATCACAGAAATCAGGTTCACCCTAAATTGGGAAACAAAAAACAATGACAATATGGTCAGAGTCCCAAACTTTCCGTTGGCGGATTATCAGGGGTTAAGAAGGTACCTAGGTGAGGTCACCTGAGAACAGTCACGTTAGTCCCCAGTAGGAAGGGATGAGGTCATAGATGACACAACAATTGATCATGACTATAATATATTCACTTGTATACTACATAAAGCACAAGAACAAAATATACCACACAGAAAAATTAGGTCAAATAAGAATGAGCCAAGGTGGATGACCAGAAAACTTAAACATGACATAGGAATAAAGAAAGGAATATATAAGAAATTAAAGGGAGGGGAGGAGAAGCTCAGAAACAGGTGTAATGAACTATCTAGGAATGTTAAGAAAAATGTAAAGAAAGCAAAGAGAGACTACGAAATCAAAATAGCAAGAGAATCCAAGGCGAATCCCAAGGGATTTTTCCAGGTATATAGAACAAAGGTCAAGGACAAAGTTGGGCCTTTAAAGTCAGGGAGGGGAGAAGTGACAAATGGCAGTGAAGAAATATGCAAAGCATTAAACAGCTACTTCTTATCAGTTTTCACAGAAGACATTCGCGATGAAATTCCAGAGGTGGAACTGATATTTAAGGGAAAGGAAGAAGAGAAATTAAAGAATATCACTATCAGAAAAGAGGATGTTCTTAAGAAGATAAATAAACTAAAGAAGACAAAATCCCCAGGGCCGGATGAAATTTTCCCTCAAGTCTTGAAAGAGTGTAGGGAACAGATTAGCGGACCCCTCGTAAACTTATTTACAAAATCATTAGACACCGGAGTTGTGCCAGACTTGTGGAAACAGGCAAATGTAGTACCCATATTCAAAAAGGGAGACAGAGCATCAGCGTCAAATTACCGGCCGATCAGTTTGACGTCAGTAGTGGGGAAATTTCTTGAATCAATTATAGCAGATAGCATCCGATCGCATTTAGAGAAAAGCAAATTAATCTATGACTCTCAACATGGGTTTACGAAGGGAAAATCTTGTCTAACAAATCTGCTGATGTTTTTTAGGAAAGTCTTCGAGGTAGTAGATAATGACGAAAATTACGATGTTATTTACTTAGACTTTAGCAAAGCATTTGACAGAGTACCGCATCAGAGGCTTCTGAGAAAAATTAAGGCTCATGGTATCGAGGGGAAAGTTTTAAATTGGATAAAATCATGGCTCATCGATAGAACGCAGAGGGTCAGCGTAAATGGTGTTAAATCTGAGTGGGGCTGTGTAAGCAGTGGGGTTCCCCAGGGGTCAGTACTAGGCCCACTCTTGTTCATAATCTACATAAACGATCTAGATACTGGGATCAGCAGTGACATAAGCAAGTTTGCTGATGACACCAAGATAGGGCGGCAGATTAATTCAGGGCAGAATGCAAATGCATAACAGGAGGATCCAAATAAACTGCAGGGGTGGTCTGAAAAATGGCAAATGAAATTCAACACCAGCAAGTGCAGTGTACTTATTGTTAGAAGAACAAATACTGATAATGTATACAGCCATAACAACATCAACCTAGAGAAGTCGACTTGTGAAAGAGACCTAGGAGTACTGTACTTGTAAGCCCGGACCTACGGCCTAGAAAACAGTGTGTTAATGTTCGAAATAAGGCAAACAGAGTACTGCATTGGGTTTTATATCTAGAAGTGTAAGTAACAAGAGTGCAGAGGTCTTATTGCAACTCTATCTTGCTATAGTCAGGCCGCACCTCGATTATGCGGTTCAGTTCTGGTGCCCTTATTATAGAATGGATATAAATTCACTAGAGTCGGTGCAGCGAAGAATGACAAAAATGATTCCGGGACTTAGAAACCTTCCATATCAGGATAGGTTAAAGAAACTTAACTTGCATTCCCTAGAAAGACGAAGAGTGCGGGGAGATATGATAGAAGTATTTAAGTGGGTGAAAGGAATCAATAAAGGGGATATAGATAAAGTTCTTATAATATCAGAGCAGGATAGGACTCGGAGCAACGGATTGAAGTTGGAATAGTTTAGGTTTAGGAGGGAGATAGGAAGAAACTGGTTCACAAATAGGGTGGTGGACGAGTTGAACAAGCTTAGCAGCTTTGTAGTAAGTGCGGGAACTCTGGAAAGTTTCAAAAGGAGTTGTGTTCTGACCTCACCAGTTGTGTTCTGACCTCACTAGGGGAAAGGTCACGGCAGGGTTAGCTCCGGAGGGATAATTATCAGATATGGCCAGAGCAAGGTGCGGTCTTGGGTATGAGAGTTTGTTGACCAAACTGGAGTGGTCCACTGAAGAATTGGCGAAGGCCAAGTTAGAAATTGAGAGGGCCACGTTGGAGAACTTGAAATTAAGGGAAGAGATGGCGATGTTAAAAGGAGAGGCTGGACGAGTAAAGCCAGTGGCTGACGAAAAATCAAGCGAGTGGAAAATTGTGAGTAGTGGGAAGACAAAGCTTTTGGTGAAGAAGCACACCAAGGATACGACAACAACGACAACAACAGCTAAGTGTACCAACCCGTTCAGTCCCTTGATAGACGAATTGGACGTTAGTACAGTCAGGGACAGGGATGACAAGGAAGGTATAAAAACTTTAATTGTTGGTGACTCACAGGTAAGGTACATGGACAGGGCCTTTTGTGGTAAAAACAAAAATAGGATGAGGGTGTGTTTGCCAGGAGCTGGGGTAGGGGATATAATTGACAGGATGGACAATATCTTGTCTGGTAATGGGAACAAACCCATTATCTGCCTCAGTGCAGGAGGCAATGATATTGGCCGGTGTAGGAGCGAGGAGCTTCTTGATAAGTTCAAGGCAGCCATAGATCGTATTAGGACTAAGGGAGGGATCCCTATCATATGCGGTGTCCTGCCTAGAAGGAGAGTTGGCAGTGAATGGTTGTCAAGGGCGGTTGGTGTTAACGACCGTCTTGACAGATATTGCAAGTCAATATCAGTCCCATTCATTGACAACTGGGACAACTTCTATGGCAGAAGGGACCTTTATGCTAGGGATGGGGTGCACCTGTCTAGGGATGGAGTAGCAACCCTGGCTGGGGCTCTAGAGGGGGCAGTTCAAAAGATATCGAAGTCTTTAAACTGCTAAGAGAACATAGGGGCACGGGGGTGGAGGAGACTGCAGTGGGAGGGGGTAAACAAGGCGAAAGATTACAGGGAAATAGTGTTAGGAATGATGACATAACTAAATTAGACAGGGAGTTTAAAACTAAACGCGGTAAGGGAAGGACTCAGAACACGACTAACTTAAATGTATATTATGCGAACAGTAGAAGTATGAGAAACAAAATGGATGATATTAGGGCCTTGGTATGTACCGAAGAAATCGATATAATTGCATTCACTGAAACATGGATCAACCTAGACACACGTGAATTACCAGTCGAATACCAAATTGCGGGTTACAAACTGTTCCATACCGATAGGCAGACCAGGAAAGGAGGCGGAGTAGCAATCTATGTTAGGGATAACCTGAAGTGTGAAATAAATAAGGAAATAAAAACTGAGAGGAATACAGAAACAATTTGGATAGAATTAAGCGACGGTCGGGAAAAATTAATCACAGGAGTAATATATAGACCCCCCAATCTTGACAGAGTCAATGAGCGACTTATCTGGGATGAAATGCGCAGGGCTTCCATACACAACAAAGTCTGTATAGTAGGCGACTTTAACCTTGGCCAAATAGATTGGACCGACCTTACGGGAAACTCAGAATCAGAGGATTTTCTCGAGACGATCCAGGACTGTTTCCTAAGTCAACATATAACCGAACCCACACGGGGTAATAATATATTGGATTTAGTTTTGTCAAACAGAGAAAACCTCATTAGCAATGTCGAGGTAGGGAACGAACTTGCAAACAGCGATCACAAAGAAATTCGATTCCAGTTAGATTTTCAGGGCAGACGTAAGGAAAATTCCACTAAAGTACCAGATTTCAGAAGGGCAAACTTTGACAGTTTAAAGAGGCAGCTGAGAGAGGGGGTGTCGCGCTTGGCCGTGAACCTGACAGATGACACCGACCTGATAACGAGATCTGAGATTGCCGAGTTCCACGACAATTTAAATAGTGAGTTACTTAATGCACAAAGGCAGAACATACCATACAAAAAACTCAGATCAAACAACAATGACCCTAAATGGATAAATAGTTATTTAAAGAACATCATTGGCCAAAGGAAGGCTATAGGTAGAAGGATAAATCGTGGCGAAATTCACCTCCGGGACTATTATAGGGTATTGGCGAGTAGGGTTAAAACCGAGATAAGGAAAGCAAAGAGGAATAATGAGGTAAGGATAGCAAGGGAGGCAAAGACAAACCCCAAAGGATTCTACCAAATGTACCAAACTAAAACACGAGAAAAGATTGGACCAATACGGTCAGACTCCGGCGAGCTCACTGATAACGACGGAGAAATGAGCAATAATTTGAATAAATATTTTTCAACAGTTTTCACCAGCGAAAATTTAAACATGATACCCGAGGCACCGACTCTATTCAGAGATAGTGAAGAAAACAAATTAAGTGAGATAGTAGTGACTAGTAACGATGTTAGTAAGCAAATAGACAAACTAAAGCCTAATAAGTCACCTGGTCCCGATGAGATATTTGCCAGAGTATTAAAGGAATGTAAGGAAGAGCTTAGTATGCCCTTAGCAAAGTTGTTTAACATGTCCTTAAAAACAGGTGTAGTACCAGAATCCTGGAGGATAGCGAATGTAATACCGATCTTCAAGAAGGGGGATAGATCACTATCCTCTAACTACCGCCCAATCAGTCTAACATCAATAGTAGGCAAATTACTGGAAGCAATCATTTCAAACTCTATTCGAAATCACCTGGAGAAGCACAGATTGATCAATGATTCCCAGCATGGCTTCACAAGCGGACGTTCTTGCCTAACTAATCTATTAACATTCTTTTCATCAGTTTTCGAATCAGTGGACGAGGGGCACAATTATGATGTGGTATATCTCGACTTTAGCAAAGCCTTCGACAGAGTACCCCACGAAAGACTAATTAGAAAGGTAGAAGCTCATGGCATCAAAGGTGACATCCTTAAATGGATTAGGGCGTGGTTACAGGACAGGAAACAGCGAGTGAGCATTAACGGCACTAAGTCCCATTGGAGCAACGTCACAAGTGGAGTTCCCCAAGGCTCAGTACTTGGACCATTATTGTTTATTATATACATAAACGACATAGATATCGGCATAGACAGCAACATAAGTAAATTTGCTGATGATACTAAAATAGGACGTGTTATCAAATCTGACGAGGACTCGGCAAAACTACAGGAGGATCTAAACAAATTTTTCGAATGGTCTGAAAAATGGCAGATGAAATTCAACATTGACAAATGTAAAGTACTCAGTATAGGAAATGTAAACAGGGAAACCAGATACCAGATGAACAACGATGCCATAGAGAAATCCGACTGCGAGAGAGATTTAGGAGTAATGATAAGTAGGAACCTTAAGCCAAGTAAACAATGTGTTTTTGCTCGAAACAAGGCTAATAAAGTACTTGGGTTCATACAAAGGAGTGTTAGTTACAAGACTAGCGAGGTCATCCTAAAACTGTATCTTGCTCTTGTGAGACCACACCTGGATTACGCAGTCCAGTTCTGGTCACCGTATTACAGAATGGATATAGAATCCTTGGAAAGAATTCAGAGGAGAATGACAAGACTAATCCCGGGTATCAGGAACCTTGAGTATAGAGACAGGTTAAAGCATCTTAATTTGCACTCCCTTGAGAGACGTAGAGCGAGGGGCGACCTGATAGAGGTGTATAAATGGAAGGCAGGGCTAAACAAAGGGGACATTACAAAGGTACTCAAATTATCCAACCAGGAGCGAACTCGTAACAATGGTTTTAAATTGGACAAATTTAGATTTAGGCGCGAAATAGGTAAACACTGGTTTGGAAACAGAGTAGTGGATGAATGGAACAAGTTACCAAATATCATCATTAACTCGAATACGCTGAATTGCTTCAAACATAGGTTGGATGCTCATATGAGCAATAGGGGTTGGGTGTAAACGGGACTGCCCAGTATGGGCCAATAGGCCCGCTGCAGTTTCCTCCATTCTTATGTTCTTATGAGAGTGGTAGTAACTCTCGACAGGAGCTGCCATGCACAGGCCAACCGGCCTATTGCAGACTCCTTATTTTCGTATGAGCTTATGTTTTCCCAATACAACTAATATCTGCCCAACAGCTCACTATCAAGTCTCCAGCATGACACTGACCAGTACTCATACTCCACCAGTCTCCTCACTACTTACAGGGAGGGAGGGAGGGAGGGTAAATGGATATAAGAGGAAGAAGGGAGAGTGGAGATAACGGGAAGGGGGAGGGAAAGAGGGTGGGAGGAGAGGAGGGAGAGTGAAAGTTGGGGATACAGGGAGAATAGACGAAGGGAGGAAGTGGAAATAAGAAGCGAGGGAGGGGACATCAGTATGCAGAGCCGGTGTGGGATGGGGTCGCTGGATACCTGTTTCTCTCACACACACACATACACACAACATCCTTGACCATCGAAGGGTCAAGACGTACCTGGCGCTCCTCTGGGAGCAGCCAGGTCAACTTTTTTTTTTTTTTATGGGGATTAGCCCACCCGGGCACAGGTCAATGACCCACATCGGGGCCTGGGGACGAAAATGTAATAATAATAATAGTTCACATAAGTAAAATAAAAAATACAAATAATAAAATAATAATGATAAAGAAAATAATAAAAACACTGCAATAATAATAATAATAATAATAATAATACCAATAATAATAATAACAATAATAATACTGCAATAATAATAATAAAGAACCATAAAGAAATAAAATAAAAAAAAGATCAAGAGTGAGAAACAATATATATGTATGTTGTGTTGTCAATGTTAAGAGAAACAATTGAGACCCTACAATTGTGTGTAAATGAGGCAGAAAGTCAGATCAGCAACCTGGGACTTGGTCACAATTTTTGTGATGCCATATGGCAGCAGGGTCTACCATTAGACAACACATTATGGAACCAGTGTTAAATAGTGGTGAACAGTGCTTAAGTCAGTGAAAAACAACTCAACAGTAACAGCTGAGTCATACCCAAGCTAACCTTCACACAGTGAGGTCTCAGGTACCAAGTTATAACTGCCCGTGAGACCCAACAACACCAGCTATGAGTTAATCCGTCCACGATAGGGAGGCCTGGAACCACACCTCACTCACTTGAGTGAGTGAGGTCCTGTGACACCAGACCACGGGGTGTCCCCAAGATGCTACGACACCACGTAGTAAATGAGTTGCTACAGCATCACGTGAGGCCCCTCATAACACCACCTGTGAGGGAATTACTACACCACGTCAGGTCCCTCATAACACCATCTGTGAGGGAATTACTACACCACGTCAGGTTCCTCATAACACCATCTGTGAGGGAGTTACTACACCACGTGATGCCCCCCATAACACCATCTATGAGGGAATTACTACACCACGTCAGGTTCCTCATAACACCATCTGTGAGGGAATTACTACACCACGTGATGCCCCCCATAACACCATCTATGAGGGAATTACTACACCACGTGATGCCCCTCATAACACCATCTGCGAGGAAATGACTACAAATTGTCAGGCCCCTCATAACACCATCTGTGAGGGAGTTACTACACTACGCGTCTGCTAATCAACACCTCAGCGCACATGATCTACGTGACCTCCACTGTAAACATTAATCGGATCACCTGAAGAATTGTCACCCCAGAGGTTGGCAGGGTGACAATTTTTCAGGTGGGATATCCTGGGGTGATGAATCTTCATGTGGCAATACCTGGGGTGACAATTCTTCAGGTGGGGTCAGGACCCTCCATGGTTAGATTAGGTGTATATTATTATTACTTTTTTCTTTAAACTTTTCACAATAAAGATGCATAACACAAAGGAGTATTTATATGTTATCCTAATTATACAAATTATATTCAGTGGGCTGGGATGACGATTCTTCAGGTGGAGCAGGCTGGGGTGACAATTCTTCAGGTGGGATATCCTGGGGTGACGATTCTTCAGGTGGGCATTCTGGGGTATAAATTCTTCAGGTGATCCCATTAATCTGTATGTTCACTGTTTGTTTTACCTTCTCTAATGAAAGCTTTTGTTAAACCACCAATGTATGTAATAAGTCATTTATGTCCAATGTATATTTTCATCCTTCGGGCTGCAGAACTTTTCAATAAACAGATAATTATTATTATTATTATTTATTACACTCACCATAAACTTTCACACACTCAAACTATGAAATCAAAATAGCAAGAGAATCCAAGGCGAATCCCAAGGGATTTTTCCAGGTATATAGGACAAAGGTCAAGCACAAAGATGGGCCTTTAAAGTCAGGGAAAGGAGAAGTAATAAATGGAAGTGAAGAAATAAGCAAAGCATTGAACAGCTACTTCTTATCAGCTTTCACAGAAGAAGTTTGCAATGAAATTCCAGAGGTGGAACTGATATTTAAGGGAAAGGAAGAAGAGAAATTAAAGAATATCACTATCAGAAAAGAGGATGTTCTTAAGATGATCAATAAACTGAAGAAAACAAAATCCCCAGGGCCGGATGAAATTTTCCCTCAAGTCTTGAAAGAGTGTAGGGAACAGATTAGCGGACCCCTCGTAAACTTATTTACAAAATCATTAGACACCGGAGTTGTGCCAGACTTGTGGAAACAGGCAAATGTAGTACCCATATTCAAAAAGGGAGACAGAGCATCAGCGTCAAATTACCGGCCGATCAGTTTGACGTCAGTAGTGGGGAAATTTCTTGAATCAATTATAGCGAATAGCATCCGATCGCACCTAGAGAAAAGCAAATTAATCTACGACTCTCAACATGGGTTTACAAAGGGAAAATCTTGTCTAACAAATCTGCTAACGTTTTTTAGGAAAGTCTTCGAGGTAGCAGATAATGACGAAAATTTGACAGAGTACCGCATCAGAAGCTTCTGAGAAAAATTAAGGCTCATGGTATCGAGGGGAAAGTTTTAAATTGGATAAAATCATGGCTCACCGATAGAACGCAGAGGGTCAGCGTAGATGGTGTTAAATCTGAGTGGGGCCGTGTAACCAGTGTGGTTCCCCAGGGGTCAGTTCTAGGCCCACTCTTGTTCATAATCTACATAAACGATCAAGATACTGGGATCAGCAGTGACATAAGCAAGTTTGCGGATGACACCAAAATAGGGCGGCAAATTAATTCAGGGCAGGATGCAAATGCATTACAGGAGGATCTAAATAAACTGCAGGGGTGGTCTGAAAAATGGCAAATGAAATTCAACACCAGCAAGTGCAGCGTAATTAATATTGGAAGAATAAATACTTATAATGTATACAGCCTTAACAACATCAACCTAGAGAAGTCGACTTGTGAAAGAGACCTAGGGGTACTTGTATGCCCGGACCTACGGCCTAGAAAACAGTGCGTTAATGTTCGAAATACGGCAAACAGAGTATTGGGTTTTATATCTAGAAGTGTAAGTAACAAGAGTGCAGAGGTCTTATTGCAACTATATCTTGCGCTAGTCAGGCCGCACCTCGATTATGCGGTTCAGTTCTGGTGCCCTTATTATAGAATGGATATAAATTCACTAGAGTCGGTGCAGCGAAGAATGACAAAAATGATTCCGGGACTTAGAAACCTTCCATATCAGGATAGGTTAAAGAAACTTAACTTGCATTCCCTAGAAAGACGAAGAGTGCGGAGAGATATGATAGAAGTATTTAAGTGAGTGAAAGGAATCAATAAAGGGGATATAGATAAAGTTCTTACAATATCCGAGCAGGATAGGACTCGGAGCAACGGATTGAACTTGGATAAGTTCAGGTTTAGGAGGGAGATAGGAAGAAACTGGTTCACAAATAGGGTGGTGGACGAGTGGAACAAGCTTAGCAACTTTGTAGTAAGTGCGGGAACTCTGGAAAGTTTCAAAAGGAGGCTAGATAGATTCATGGACGATAGAGAGTGGTAGTAACTCTCGACAGGAGCTGCCATGCACAGGCCAACCGGCCTATTGCAGACTCCTTATTTTCTTACACCACAACCCCAGAGAGAGAGAGAGAGAGAGAGAGAGAGAGAGAGAGAGAGAGTTGACACCCCACTCACGAGCAAGGCGACCTCGGTATAGCTCAGGAAATAATAGCCAATTGTGCCTCTCTACTCTCTCTCTCTTTCCTTTCTCTCTACTCTCTGTCTGTCTCTCTTTGTCATGACTAATCCAATAAACACTTAAGAAATAAACACACCTGGCGGGATTAGTTACGAGTCAAGGTAGTCAAGCGTAATTAATCATGTGTCGTGGTGCATGTCCAGTTACCACACACACACACAAACAACCCTACAAACGCTCACACAGACGCCCACAGACGCACACCAGTCTCTTCCCTAACTACTAAAACGCTTGTTAATTAGTCATCGGGAGAGGCTACGAGCACAGAGCGGGTAATTAGCTCTCTAATTATGATGGTTACGAGGGCGAGGGGTCGTTAGTGTGGGTAGTAATGACGGGGGGGGGGGCGGGAGGGGGGGCGTGGATGCGTGTCTTATACCAGTGGTGAACAAGAGTGACTTGGGTCGTCTTAGACTCTATTAACTATGCTGATTGCGTAACCTTAAATGATGAGGTCAAGTCAGGTCACCTTGTAGATAATAGACTAGGTTATCTCATTCTGTTCAAACTTGGAGGGTATTGCATGGTCTTGTATCCAAACCATGAGGTCACACTAGGTCAGGTCATGCAGGGATAATTAGCTGACAGAATAACACTGACCTTGAACATTTTGAGATCAAATCGGGTCACCGGGAGGGAAGGGAATGCAGTGAGGAATGGAGAGGAGGAAGGAAGTAAGGGAGGGAATAAGGAAGGAAGGGAGAAAGTGAAGGAGGAAGGAAAGAAGGTGAGGGAAGGGAGGAAAATAAACTTAATGATCCACCACAATAAGCTCACAGCCAATTAATAGTTGTAGTTAGTGGTCGTCATGGCAGTGGTGATAAAACACGACCTTCTGCTGCCGTAACGAGGTCAACTACCGTCATCTGGGAGGGGTAGGGGGAGGTAAGGGGTAGATGGGGGGAGGGGGAGGTAAGGGTAGATGGGGGGAGGGGGAGGTAAGGGGTAGATGGGGGGAGGGGGAGGTAAGGGGTAGATGGGGGGTAGAGGGTTAAAGAAGGTAGGGGTGGAGAAGGGTAGATGGTTAAAGGTAGGGGTAGAGGGGGTGGTGGAGGGCTAGAGGTAGGGGTAGAGGGAAGGGTAGATGGTTAAAGGTAGGGGTAGAGGGGGTGGTGGAGGGTTAGAGGTAGGGGTAGAGGGAAGGGTAGATGGTTAAAGGTAGGGGTAGAGGGTTAGAGGTAGGGGTAGAGGGAAGGGTAGATGGTTAAAGGTAGGGGTAGAGGGTTAGAGGTAGGGGTAGAGGGAAGGGTAGATGGTTAAAGGTAGGGGTAGAGGGGGTTACAGTGAGGTATAAATGGTTAAGGGAAGGTTAGAGGGGGTAGGTTGTTAGAGGAGGAGTAGAGGGTTAAAGGGTTAGAGGGAGGGGTAGAGAGGTAGAGGGGGGGAGAGAGGGGTTACTGACACACCCACCGGCTGTTGTGATATACTGTAATACAGGGAGATAAATCATAGCCATAGACGAAGAGTGCGGGGAGATATGATAGAAGTATTTAAGTGGGTGAAAGGAATCAATAAAGGCGATATAGATAAAGTTCTTATAATATCCGAGCAGGATAGGACTCGGAGCAACGGATTTAAGTTGAATATGCTTAGGTTTAGGAGGGAGATAGGAAGGAACTGGTTCACAAATAGGTTGGTGGACTAGTGGAACAAGCTTAGCAACTTTGTAGTAAGTGCTGGAACGCTGGAAAGTTTTGAAAGGAGGCTAGATAGATTCATGGATGATAGAGTGGTAGTAACTCTCGACAGGAGCTGCCATGCACAGGCCAACCGGCCTATTGCAGACTCCTTATTTTGTTATGTACCTAGGGGGGTGTACTTGGTGGGTGTAAGTGGGGGTGTAAGTGGGGGGTGTGCTTGGTGGGTGTATGTGGGGGTATACCTAGGGGGTGTAAGTGGGGTGATTTTGATTTTGCCGCTTGCAGCGGCTACTTTATTGTGCACCCCACACTCATCCTGTGAGCGGTAGCGCAAAAGGATTACAGAGTAGGGTTTACAAAGGGTCATAATAATTAACCCCCGTTGTCAGGATATTATGGCACTGAAAGTTACACAGTATTTCATTTACATTATTTGTTTAGTTCTATACATAAAGGGTAACTTATTCACAAATGCGTGAGAACAGGCGTGTGAGGCAGTATGTCTGGCCTCACACTTTGTTATTCACATTTACGTGGGAGGTATTCAAGCACATTGCGTATTTGGTTCTGTACATGAGAATTGATATAGTTATTAAGTGCAAAAAAGTGGATACAATCCTAATATGTCGGCTATCTTGCCATTAGAGATGAAGTGTTGTGCCATTTCACACACACTGTGCTTAGACCTGTCCCTAAAGGTTCTATCTTCACACAGTCGAGGACGTAGTGTTCAAGTGTGTGGCCATATGTATGGCCACACACTTTACATTTAGTTTTGTTTACATCTGCTTGAGGAACATACTGCCAAAGGTACTTATATCCTAACCTTAATCTAGCGGTTACAACATCTTGTAATCTAGTGATCTTGTTACTTGCTCCATATACATGTTTCACTTGATACATCTCATCATGGTAACCTATGGAGGGGGTATACCCGGAGGGGTGTACTTGGTGGGTGTAAGTGGGGGTGTAAGTGGGGGGTATACTTGGTGGGTGTAAGTGGGGGTATACCTAGGGGGTGTAAGTGAGGGTTTACCTGGGGGGGGGGGTGTACTTGGTGGGGGTGTACGTGGGGGGTGTGCTTGGTGGGTGTAAGTGGGGGTATACCTAGGGGGGGATGTAAGTGGGGGTATACCTAGGGGGGGAGTACTTGGTGTGTAAGTAGGGGTATACCTAGGGGGGTGTACTTGGTGGGTGTAAGTGGGAGTATACCTAGGGGGTGTAAGTAGGGGTATACCTAGGGGGTGTTCTTAGTGGGTGTAAGTGGGGGTATACTTCGTGGGTGTATACCTGAGGGGGTATACTTGGTGAGTGTAAGTGGGGGTATACCTAGGGGGTGTAAGTGGGGGTATACCTAGGGGGGGGTGTACTTGGTGGGTGTAAGCGGGGATATACCTGAAGGGTGTGCTTGGTGGGTGTGAGGGTATACCTTTGGGGGTGTAAATATCTGGATGTAGTTGGGATCCACTAACTACCTAACTAAACTAAGGTGATTCAGCCGCCCTCACTGACAGTCGTGTATGTTAAGAAATAGTAATGGTGACTGGGTTAGGTACTCAACCTCCTCCTCCCTCACTTCTCCCTCCCACGGCAATTACCTCCATGCTATACAGTATATACCTCCGGCAACCTAACGCCAAGGACGGACACACACAATATTACCAAGTGTAAGTTATAGAAGTGATAATGTTCTCCTTCCTTCTCTACCTCAACTCTCTCTTTGTTCCCTCCTCTCATTGATATTGAAACAGTTTAATTAGCCAGAGAATACATATAGTGTACCTTTATCTCAAGGAAGTATTACGTTACACTTAGTATCAACTGGAATAGAACACGTAACATATTGGAATGTTACCACGGTTATCACTTCGATATTTATTTATTTATTTATTTTTTCTACATTTATATCATAAGTATATACATATTTTACAGTGGAGTTAATATACATAAATATGATAAGGGAGGGAGGCAGTAGAACATGGGTTGTATTAAGGTGGAACAAGAGGACAGAGCTGTCAGTACGATGACTGTCTTGTCGGCAACTATAATTATATTGCAATGGTAATTTCTATCTACATGACAATTTCAGGTGTAATGGTTTTTGTGGTACAATATTAACAGGAATATGAAGTAGGTATTACAAAAATATTAATACTTACACAACAGACCGTCTGACCCTTGACCCTCCATTACCCTCCCCCCTCCATGACTAACTCCCAACTCTACCCTGTTCTCTCCACTACCCTCCCCCTCCCTGACTAACTCCCAACTCTACCTTGTTCCCTCCACTACCCTCCCCCTCCATGACTAACTCCCAATTCTACCTTGTTCCCTCCACTACCCTCCCCCCCCCTCCGTGTTCTGACCTCACTAGGGGAAAGGTCACGGCAGGGTTAGCTCCGGAGGGATAATTATCAGATATGGCCAGAGCAAGGTGCGGTCTTGGGTATGAGAGTTTGTTGACCAAACTGGAGTGGTCCACTGAAGAATTGGCGAAGGCCAAGTTAGAAATTGAGAGGGCCACGTTGGAGAACTTGAAATTAAGGGAAGAGATGGCGATGTTAAAAGGAGAACATAAGAACATAAGAATGGAGGAAACTGCAGCGGGCCTATTGGCCCATACTGGGCAGTCCCGTTTACACCCAACCCCTATTGCTCATATGAGCATCCAACCTATGTTTGAAGCAATTCAGCGTATTCGAGTTAATGATGATATTTGGTAACTTGTTCCATTCATCCACTACTCTGTTTCCAAACCAGTGTTTACCTATTTCACGCCTAAATCTAAATTTGTCCAATTTAAAACCATTGTTACGAGTTCGCTCCTGGTTGGATAATTTGAGTACCTTTGTAATGTCCCCTTTGTTTAGCCCTGCCTTCCATTTATACACCTCTATCAGGTCGCCCCTCGCTCTACGTCTCTCAAGGGAGTGCAAATTAAGATGCTTTAACCTGTCTCTATACTCAAGGTTCCTGATACCCGGGATTAGTCTTGTCATTCTCCTCTGGATTCTTTCCAAGGATTCTATATCCATTCTGTAATACGGTGACCAGAACTGGACTGCGTAATCCAGGTGTGGTCTCACAAGAGCAAGATACAGTTTTAGGATGACCTCGCTAGTCTTGTAACTAACACTCCTTTGTATGAACCCAAGTACTTTATTAGCCTTGTTACGAGCAAAAACACATTGTTTACTTGGCTTAAGGTTCCTACTTATCATTACTCCTAAATCTCTCTCGCAGTCGGATTTCTCTATGGCATCGTTGTTCATCTGGTATCTGGTTTCCCTGTTTACATTCCCTATACTGAGTACTTTACATTTGTCAATGTTGAATTTCATCTGCCATTTTTCAGACCATTCGAAAAATTTGTTTAGATCCTCCTGTAGTTTTGCCGAGTCCTCGTCAGATTTGATAACACGTCCTATTTTAGTATCATCAGCAAATTTACTTATGTTGCTGTCTATGCCGATATCTATGTCGTTTATGTATATAATAAACAATAATGGTCCAAGTACTGAGCCTTGGGGAACTCCACTTGTGACGTTGCTCCAATGGGACTTAGTGCCGTTAATGCTCACTCGCTGTTTCCTGTCCTGTAACCACGCCCTAATCCATTTAAGGATGTCACCTTTGATGCCATGAGCTTCTACCTTTCTAATTAGTCTTTCGTGGGGTACTCTGTCGAAGGCTTTGCTAAAGTCGAGATATACCACATCATAATTGTGCCCCTCGTCCACTGATTCGAAAACTGATGAAAAGAATGTTAATAGATTAGTTAGGCAAGAACGTCCGCTTGTGAAGCCATGCTGGGAATCATTGATCAATCTGTGCTTCTCCAGGTGATTTCGAATAGAGTTTGAAATGATTGCTTCCAGTAATTTGCCTACTATTGATGTTAGACTGATTGGGCGGTAGTTAGAGGATAGTGATCTATCCCCCTTCTTGAAGATCGGTATTACATTCGCTATCCTCCAGGATTCTGGTACTACACCTGTTTTTAAGGACATGTTAAACAACTTTGCTAAGGGCATACTAAGCTCTTCCTTACATTCCTTTAATACTCTGGCAAATATCTCATCGGGACCAGGTGACTTATTAGGCTTTAGTTTGTCTATTTGCTTACTAACATCGTTACTAGTCACTACTATCTCACTTAATTTGTTTTCTTCACTATCTCTGAATAGAGTCGGTGCCTCGGGTATCATGTTTAAATTTTCGCTGGTGAAAACTGTTGAAAAATATTTATTCAAATTATTGCTCATTTCTCCGTCGTTATCAGTGAGCTCGCCGGAGTCTGACCGTATTGGTCCAATCTTTTCTCGTGTTTTAGTTTGGTACATTTGGTAGAATCCTTTGGGGTTTGTCTTTGCCTCCCTTGCTATCCTTACCTCATTATTCCTCTTTGCTTTCCTTATCTCGGTTTTAACCCTACTCGCCAATACCCTATAATAGTCCCGGAGGTGAATTTCGCCACGATTTATCCTTCTACCTATAGCCTTCCTTTGGCCAATGATGTTCTTTAAATAATTATTTATCCATTTAGGGTCATTGTTGTTTGATCTGAGTTTTTTGTATGGTATGTTCTGCCTTTGTGCATTAAGTAACTCACTATTTAAATTGTCGTGGAACTCGGCAATCTCAGATCTCGTTATCAGGTCGGTGTCATCTGTCAGGTTCACGGCCAAGCGCGACACCCCCTCTCTTAGCTGCCTCTTTAAACTGTCAAAGTTTGCCCTTCTGAAATCTGGTACTTTAGTGGAATTTTCCTTACGTCTGCCCTGAAAATCTAACTGGAATCGAATTTCTTTGTGATCGCTGTTTGCAAGTTCGTTCCCTACCTCGACATTGCTAATGAGGTTTTCTCTGTTTGACAAAACTAAATCCAATATATTATTACCCCGTGTGGGTTCGGTTATATGTTGACTTAGGAAACAGTCCTGGATCGTCTCGAGAAAATCCTCTGATTCTGAGTTTCCCGTAAGGTCGGTCCAATCTATTTGGCCAAGGTTAAAGTCGCCTACTATACAGACTTTGTTGTGTATGGAAGCCCTGCGCATTTCATCCCAGATAAGTCGCTCATTGACTCTGTCAAGATTGGGGGGTCTATATATTACTCCTGTGATTAATTTTTCCCGACCGTCGCTTAATTCTATCCAAATTGTTTCTGTATTCCTCTCAGTTTTTATTTCCTTATTTATTTCACACTTCAGATTATCCCTAACATAGATTGCTACTCCGCCTCCTTTCCTGGTCTGCCTATCGGTATGGAACAGTTTGTAACCCGCAATTTGGTATTCGACTGGTAATTCACGTGTGTCTAGGTTGATCCATGTTTCAGTGAATGCAATTATATCGATTTCTTCTGTACATACCAAGGCCCTAATATCATCCATTTTGTTTCTCATACTTCTACTGTTCGCGTAATATACATTTAAGTTAGTCGTGTTCTGAGTCCTTCCCTTACCGCGTTTAGTTTTAAACTCCCTGTCTAATTTAGTTATGTCATCATTCCTAACACTATTTCCCTGTAATCTTTCGCCTTGTTTACCCGCTCCCACTGCAGTCTCCTCCACCCCCGTGCCCCTATGTTCTCTTAGCAGTTTAAAGACTTCGATATCTTTTGAACTGCCCCCTCTAGAGCCCCAGCCAGGGTTGCTACTCCATCCCTAGACAGGTGCACCCCATCCCTAGCATAAAGGTCCCTTCTGCCATAGAAGTTGTCCCAGTTGTCAATGAATGGGACTGATATTGACTTGCAATATCTGTCAAGACGGTCGTTAACACCAACCGCCCTTGACAACCATTCACTGCCAACTCTCCTTCTAGGCAGGACACCGCATATGATAGGGATCCCTCCCTTAGTCCTAATACGATCTATGGCTGCCTTGAACTTATCAAGAAGCTCCTCGCTCCTACACCGGCCAATATCATTGCCTCCTGCACTGAGGCAGATAATGGGTTTGTTCCCATTACCAGACAAGATATTGTCCATCCTGTCAATTATATCCCCCACCCCAGCTCCTGGCAAACACACCCTCATCCTATTTTTGTTTTTACCACAAAAGGCCCTGTCCATGTACCTTACCTGTGAGTCACCAACAATTAAAGTTTTTATACCTTCCTTGTCATCCCTGTCTGTACTAACGTCCAATTCGTCTATCAAGGGACTGAACGGGTTGGTACACTTAGCTGTTGTTGTCGTTGTTGTCGTATCCTTGGTGTGCTTCTTCACCAAAAGCTTTGTCTTCCCACTACTCACAATTTTCCACTCGCTTGATTTTTCGTCAGCCACTGGCTTTACTCGTCCAGCCTCTCCTTTTAACATCGCCAGCTCTTCCCTTAATTTCAAGTTCTCCAACTTGACCTTCGCCAATTCTTCAGTGGACCACTCCAGTTTGGTCACCAAACTCTCATACCCAAGACCGCACCTTGCTCTGGCCATATCTGATAATTATCCCTCCGGAGCTAACCCTGCCGTGACCTTTCCCCTAGTGAGGTCAGAACACAGGCTGGACGAAAAATCAAGCGAGTGGAAAATTGTGAGTAGTGGGAAGACAAAGCTTTTGGTGAAGAAGCACACCAAGGATACGACAACAACGACAACAACAGCTAAGTGTACCAACCCGTTCAGTCCCTTGATAGACGAATTGGACGTTAGTACAGTCAGGGACAGGGCTGACAAGGAAGGTATAAAAACTTTAATTGTTGGTGACTCACAGGTAAGGTACATGGACAGGGCCTTTTGTGGTAAAAACAAAATAGGATGAGGGTGTGTTTGCCAGGAGCTGGGGTGGGGGATATAATTGACAGGATGGACAATATCTTGTCTGGTAATGGGAACAAACCCATTATCTGCCTCAGTGCAGGAGGCAATGATATTGGCCGGTGTAGGAGCGAGGAGCTTCTTGATAAGTTCAAGGCAGCCATAGATTGTATTAGGACTAAGGGAGGGATCCCTATCATATGCGGTGTCCTGCCTAGAAGGAGAGTTGGCAGTGAATGGTTGTCAAGGGCAGTTGGTGTAAACGACCGTCTTGACAGATATTGCAAGTCAATATCAGTCCCATTCATTGACAACTGGGACAACTTCTATGGCAGAAGGGACCTTTATGCTAGGGATGGGGTGCACCTGTCTAGGGATGGAGTAGCAACCCTGGCTGGGGCTCTAGAGGGGGCAGTTCAAAAGATATCGAAGTCTTTAAACTGCTAAGAGAACATAGGGGCACGGGGGTGGAGGAGACTGCAGTGGAAGCGGGTAAACAAGGCGAAAGATTACAGGGAAATAGTGTTAGGAATGATGACATAACTAAATTAGACAGGGAGTTTAAAACTAAACGCGGTAAGGGAAGGACTCAGAACACGACTAACTTAAATGTATATTACGCGAACAGTAGAAGTATGAGAAACAAAATGGATGATATTAGGGCCTTGGTATGTACCGAAGAAATCGATATAATTGCATTTACTGAAACATGGATCAACCTAGACACACGTGAATTACCAGTCGAATACCAAATTGCGGGTTACAAACTGTTCCATACCGATAGGCAGACCAGGAAAGGAGGCGGAGTAGCAATCTATGTTAGGGATAACCTGAAGTGTGAAATAAATAAGGAAATAAAAACTGAGAGGAATACAGAAACAATTTGGATAGAATTAAGCGACGGTCGGGAAAAATTAATCACAGGAGTAATATATAGACCCCCCAATCTTGACAGAGTCAATGAGAGACTTATCTGGGATGAAATGCGCAGGGCTTCCATACACAACAAAGTCTGTATAGTAGGCGACTTTAACCTTGGCCAAATAGATTGGACCGACCTTACGGGAAACTCAGAATCAGAGGATTTTCTCGAGACGATCCAGGACTGTTTCCTAAGTCAACATATAACCGAACCCACACGGGGTAATAATATATTGGATTTAGTTTTGTCAAACAGAGAAAACCTCATTAGCAATGTCGAGGTAGGGAACGAACTTGCAAACAGCGATCACAAAGAAATTCGATTCCAGTTAGATTTTCAGGGCAGACGTAAGGAAAATTCCACTAAAGTACCAGATTTCAGAAGGGCAAACTTTGACAGTTTAAAGAGGCAGCTGAGAGAGGGGGTGTCGCGCTTGGCCGTGAACCTGACAGATGACACCGACCTGATAACGAGATCTGAGATTGCCGAGTTCCACGACAATTTAAATAGTGAGTTACTTAATGCACAAAGGCAGAACATACCATACAAAAAACTCAGATCAAACAACAATGACCCTAAATGGATAAATAATTATTTAAAGAACATCATTGGCCAAAGGAAGGCTATAGGTAGAAGGATAAATCGTGGCGAAATTCACCTCCGGGACTATTATAGGGTATTGGCGAGTAGGGTTAAAACCGAGATAAGGAAAGCAAAGAGGAATAATGAGGTAAGGATAGCAAGGGAGGCAAAGACAAACCCCAAAGGATTCTACCAAATGTACCAAACTAAAACACGAGAAAAGATTGGACCAATACGGTCAGACTCCGGCGAGCTCACTGATAACGACGGAGGATGCTTTAAGTTGTTTGGAGCGTAGGGGGAAAAAGGTTTGCCACGTGCAGGGTTCCTTGTGG
>CAUDMG010002576.1:1503094-1705530 GCA_958450375.1 Homarus gammarus | reverse complement strand
GGCAGTCAATCTCTCACAGTTAAACTCCAGTCAACTCCGATCAACTCCGGTCAAGTGGGTTCTGACGGAAACCCTGAAATGAACTCACTGTTAGCGCTAGTTAACTTTACCACTGCCCTATCTAACCCTGTCTAAGATCGAATGAGACTTACTTGTTATACTGCAATAGTGCAACACAGGTGACTAGGCCACGTGACTATTTCTGTGACGGACGCGCAGGGACGTTTTGTTTGTCTGAATGCTCCCCGTGACTGAGGGAGAGCCAGCGTCGCGTCCTCTCAAGGCGTTAGGTTAGGCCTACGTGACATATTTTCCGCCTAACTAATAACTCCTTGGGACACCCATAACATTATTCAGACTGATAAACAATCTATAATAATTTCAAATTCAATAATAGTCCCTTAACTTCATGAATCGCATCATTATTAATTCGGCAAATTACATTTAATATCATATAGGCCTAGTTCCACAACCTCTCGCTATGTGCAGGGAGCGCTCTCTTCCCTCCGACGACCTTGAACGCTCAGTATAACCAATGGCGAGGCATTCGAAATTACTCTGAAATTTCTGAATATTACAATCGACCCCCCTAAAAAAAGACAGCACTGTCCTCATGTGCTGAGAAAAACATACATACGACCCCCTTAAAAATTTGTTCTAAGGACTGCATCTCACCCCTTTAACGTGCTAAACGCAGCATTTGTCTTCTCTTCTCTCCTTTTCTCTCCCGCTAACGTATATATATATATATACACACACACACAGTGGGGTATTAGGGTGTGTCATACGGAGGCGAATTTTTTTTTTTTTTTTTGAGTTTGAAAAATCGGCCCATGGTATTAATGATGTAGTTCTATGTGCAGAATCATGTGATATCTTCAGATTTGAAAAGTTTTAATTTTTTGCTTGGTAAATTTTAACTTGAAATCTTATGAAAATTCAGTATTCCCACCCTTTTACCAACACCACTAAATTGCTTATTTAAAGTAAAGTAAATGTATCAGGTTAATTTATTAGGATGAAAATGATCCAGAATAGTGAAACGAATGATCTTGACACATTTATTAAATTTAATATTCCTTTAGAAAACAAAATCATCAAATACAAAAACCGGTTTTACTACTACGACCCAGTGTTGCTGCACACCATAGAGAACACGTCTTTCTTGCTTCTGTTTCTACTCATCACCTCCCTGCTGACCACCTGAGCTCGGATGTAGCCTTCCCTCCTCTCCTGGCTGTACACATGACTGCTGGCCTCGCTCACTTGCTGTACACAACGCTCTATACTCTGGGTGTGCGAGGGCCAGGCAGGGACATGCATGGGGTTGTCCAGGAAAGCTCTGACTTGAACATTGGTGAGGTTGCAGGTAAGAGGGGGCTCACTGCGAGCCTGGATGTTATCCAGATCTATGAGATCAGTGAGGGTCTTGGCACCTAGATTGACTTCAGGAGTCTTCCTGACCCTGAAGGAATCGTCACCAACTGATTCGTCATGCCCAGATCCTCTCATAAGTCTCATATCCAAGATCTTTTTGACTGCCACTCTTCTCTCCTCCTCATCCTTACTGCAGAGCATTGTCTGCAGAACTGCCTCGGGATGAGCATACCAGGAAGATCTCCTCACAGTCTGCTCCACAATCTGAACAACCTTCCTTGGCTGACTCCTCAGGAGCTCAAGCTGGAAGAGAACATGCCTCTGACCTTCGGAGAACGATGACTTGACCTTGGTGTTGAACCAATTTGGCAAGTAGACACTCACGATGAATTGGACAATAAGTCTCAGGTTGTGAAGCTGGTTCCCTTTCAGTTTATGATGAGCGACCCAAATTCTGCAGAACCTGAGAGCCGTTGTGAGCCACCTAGAATGTGAGACTGGACCTATCTGCAGGTAAGCAAGTCTATCAGGCATGACCCCAGTTTTGATGGCACTGCAAATCATGTAACCATAGTACTGGTCAGTACTCAGGTCGTCAATGACAGTATGTGCAAGCTCAACGAGTGGAGGGCCAACTGATTTTTTCAAAGCTCGGATTTATTTCTAACTCAGTGGCAGAGTCCAGCATCTTGCCAAGAGGACCAGACCATATGTTGTTTGAAAGAGTCTTGCCATCCAGCTCCTGGATCAGATGTCTGAGTGGCAACTCGTTGGTGTGGAGGTCACAAACAATCCAGACCAGCTTCCTCCCAATCTTCCGCTCTATCCACTTTATGACCCCCCCCTTGCCACCCTGTGTTCGTGTTGGTGCTGTCCTCTCCAATGGCCTGCAGGGTCTGGTCTACGTTCCTCTCTCTGAGCCAGTTCACAATGTTATCTGCCACTATCTCAGCTGGTTTCCTGGTGTCATCTTTCTCTGGAGTGAAATGCCACAAATACTTCCCTCCTGGTTCACTGCAGCAGGAGTAGTGTTCCTCCTTCACCATGGCAGGGAACAACTTGTCAGAATCTCCAACTTTCATGAACACTTTAGTGTCATCCCTTCTCCCATCAAAGAACAAACAGTTGATTCCATTTTCTCTTATCCCCTTATCAAACTCCTCTTCTAGGTTACTGACAAGTTTCTCCTGAACTCTCCTTACTTTGTTATGATCTATCACCAGGTGAACATCATAAGAACATGGAGGAAATGGAGGAAACTGCAGCGGGCCTATTGGCCCATACTGGGCAGTCCCGTTTACACCCAACCCCTATTGCTTATATGAGCATCCAACCTACGTTTGAAGCTATTCAGCGTATTCGAGTTAATGATGATATCTGGTAACTTGTTCCATTCATCCACTACTCTGTTTCCAAACCAGTGTTTACCTATTTCACGCCTAAATCTAAATTTGTCTAATTTAAAACCATTGTTATGAGTTCGCTCCTGGTTGGATAGTTTGAGTACCTTTGTAATGTCCCCTTTGTTTAGCCCTGCCTTCCACTTACTGTATACACCTCTATCAGGTCGCCCCTCGCTCTACGTCTCTCAAGGGAGTGCAAATTAAGATGCTTTAACCTTGCTCTTTACTCAAGGTTCCTAATGCCCAGGATTAGTCTTGTCATTCTCGTCTGAATTCTTTCCAAGGATTCTATATCCATTCTGTAATACGGTGACAAGAACTGAACTGTGTAATCCAGGTGTGGTCTCACAAGAGCAAGATACAGTTTTAGGATGACCTCGCTAGCCTTGTAACTAACATTCCTTTGTATGAACCCAAGTACTTTATTAGCCTTGTTACGAGCAAAAACACATTGTTTACTTGGCTTAAGGTTCCTACTTATCATTACTCCTAAATCTCTCTCGCAGTCGGATTTCTCTATGGCATCGTTGTTCATCTGGTATCTGGTTTTCCTGTTTACATCTCCTATACTGAGTACTTTACATTTGTCGACGTTGAATTTCATCTGCCATTTTTCAGACCATTCGAAAAATTTGTTTACATCTTCCTGTAGTTTTGCCGAGTCCTCGTCAGATTTGATAACACGTCCTATTTTAGTGTCATCAGCAAATTTACTTATGTTGCTATCTATGCCGATATCTATGTTGTTTATGTATATAATAAACAATAATGGTCCAAATACTGAGCCTTGGGGAACTCCACTTGTGACGTTGCTCCAATGGGACTTAGTGCCGTTAATGCTCACTCGCTGTTTCCTGTCCTGTAACCACGCCCTAATCCATTTAAGGATGTCACCTTTGATGCCATGAGCTTCTACCTTTCTAATTAGTCTTTCGTGGGGGACTCTGTCGAAGGCTTTACTAAAGTCGAGATATACCACATCATAATTGTGCCCCTCGTCCACCGATTCGAAAACTGATGAAAAGAATGTTAATAGATAAGTTAGGCAAGAATGTCCGCTTGTGAAGCCATGCTGGGAATCATTGATCAATCGGTGCTTCTCCAGGTGATTTCGAATAGAGTTTGAAATGATTGCTTCCAGTAATTTGCCTACTATTGATGTTAGACTGATTGGGCGGTAGTTAGAGGATAGTGATCTATCCCTTATCTTGAAAATCGGTATTACATTCGCTATCCTCCAGGATTCTGGTACTACACCTGTTTTTAAGGACATGTTAAACAACTTTGCTAAGCTCTTCCTTACTTTCCTTTAATACTCTGGCAAATATCTCATCGGGACCAGGTGACTTATTAGGCTTTAATTTGTCTATTTGCTTACTAACATCGTTACTAGTCACTAGTATCTCACTTAATTTGTTGTCTTCACTATCTCTGAATAGAGTCGGTGCTTCGGGTATCATGTTTAAATTTTCGGTGGTGAAGACTGTTGAAAAATATTTATTCAAATTATTGCTCATTTCTCTGTCGTTATCAGTGAGCTCGCCGGAGTCTGACCGTATTGGTCCAATCTTTTCTCTTGTTTTAGTTTGATACATTTGGTAGAATCCTTTGGGGTTTGTCTTTGCCTCCCTTGCTATCCTTACCTCATTATTCCTCTTTGCTTTCCTTATCTCAGTTTTAACCCTACTCGCCAATACCCTATAATAGTCCCGGAGGTGAATTTCGCCACGATTTATCCTTCTACCTATAGCCTTCCTTTGGCCAATGGTGTTCTTTAAATAATTATTTATCCATTTAGGGTCATTGTTGTCTGATCTGAGTTTTTTGTATGGTATGTTCTGCCTTTGTGCATTAAGTAACTCACTATTTAAATTGTCATGGAACTCGGCAATCTCAGATCTCGTTATCAGGTCGGTGTCATCCGTCAGGTTCACGGCCAAGCACGACACCCCCTCTCTCAGCTGCCTCTTTAAACTGTCAAAGTTTGCCCTTCTGAAATCTGGTACTTTAGTGGAATTTTCCTTACGTCTGCCCTGAAAATCTAACTGGAATCAAATATCTTTGTGATCGCTGTTTGCAAGTTCGTTCCCTACCTCGACATTGCTAATGAGGTTTTCTCTGTTCGACAGCACTAAATCCAGTATATTATTACCCCGTGTGGGTTATCAAACCACCGTCAATCCAGGCAGCTGTTGCTATCTCTGCAGTTTCTCTGAGACCAGTGTGGTGTCGCATGCTGACCAGAGCTATGCTCGGGATATCTTTCCTATTTCGAATCTTATGCCTGGAAGGTTTGGGATCATTATTTTCTGGGTTAGGGACAAAGTCACCATTCTCCTGGTCAGCACTCAGATCAGCCATGGGGAAGTCATTAAATTCTGAATCAGCTTGACTCCAATCATCGGCCTGTTTTACCTCACCCTGGGCCTTCTCAAGTCTCTTTTCCTCGGTAACTCTTCTCCTCTTCTGTCTCTCTGTGGCAGCCTCCTGTCTCTTGGACTCCGGAATATATTGGCTAGAAATCATGAGAGCCCCTATACTGCCAGTCTTCTCTCTCTGTGCTTTGACAAATGCCAGTTCGATCACAGGAATCATCAGTTCACGCTTGCAAATACAGGAGATGTGGGCCTCGGATTTACAGTCACGATCGCATCCAAACTCAGGACAGAGAACAATTGGGCACTTGCAAGTAATTATGTCAAATAACTGGTCCAGTTGCTTGGCAAAGCTGTCCTTAACTGCAAGTTTTCCTCTCCCAAGAGAGATATCTCTTGCCTTTTCCCAACTGGCTAGCAGTCTCTCACTAATCTTCTTCTGACTTGTTATGACTGGAGGCTTGAACTGAGTGTTAGCCAGAGTGTACTGTGCCAAGACAGCTTTGGTCATATTACTGGCAATGTCTTTGTTTGTGTAAGTTCTTTGGTTCTTTTCACTGATTTGCCTGATTAAAACACCGTATCTCAAAGCATCTCTCAATGTAGGCAACTCCGACTTCAGGAGCTCTCTCCCAGACCCAAGATAGTGACTGAGATGGCTGGATTTTTGGTTCCTCGTCCTGACACAAGCAGCCATCGCAAATATTATCAACTTATAAATGCATCAGAATCTGAAACAGAAAAAAATATTGTTAGTTGGGTTGTTAAAGAATGAAGTCAGAAAGCAATGTTCACTATTTTATTGTAATGCACTAATGCAGCTGTACGTTAGATTTTCGATAAATTTCACGCTAAAATTTACCTAGCAAAAGGTTGCAAAATATTGAAACTGAAATTATTTTCTGTTTATATACACTAAAATCTACCAAAAAAGTGATGGGCCATTAGTTTTTGCTGATCTTCCCTCCTATGACACACCCTAATGGGGTATGCTATAACGAATCTAATTGGTTCTAGAACCTTGTTCGTTATAGCATTCGTTCGTTATAGGATTAATCTGCTCCAGGCCCCCAAATACAACCACTTAACACAGAAAAATATAATATAATATTGAAAAGATTGTAAAAATGTGCATAAATATGCATATAAACCTTTGAAATAAAGAATATCATTAATATTTGTAATAAAAAAACAATAAATTAGTAAAAAAAAAAAAAAAAAAATTTTTTTTTTTAAATAATGTTCGTTTTAGGAGTTTCGCTCGTTATAGCATTCTCAATTTTATAGGTAAAACCGTTCGTTATAGGAATATTCGTAGTAGGATCCGTTCGTTATAGCATACCCCACTGTGTATATATATATATATATCCGTATGTTTCCAGGATGCTAGTTGATAAGTTGTAGCAGAGGTTTTTGAAATCAGCCCCTTACAAAGACTGTTAACTCATTACAGTACTTAACAATTACAAGTATTCTCTATTCAGTACTATAAAACTATTGATTTAACTATTATGGTTGATATATTGCAAAAAAAATATATAAACCCTTGCTGCTGTGTGGTTTGTTTACTAATAAGAACATAACATAAGAACATAAGAAAGTGGGGTACTGCAGGAGGCCGACTGGCCCATACAGGGCAGATCCCTTTCACACCCATCCCAGCACTTCCATGTGCCTATCCAACTTCGTCTTGAAGCTCCCTAGCGTCCCCGATCCTACTATAGCACTCGGTAGCCTGTTCCACATATCCACAACTCTATTACCAAACCAGTGCTTGCCTATATCCTTTCTGAATCGGAATTTATCTAATTTAAAGCCATTTGTTCTAGTTATTTCGTTATTACTGAGCTTCAGAACATCTTCCATTTTACCCTTGTTAATCCCACTCACCCACTTGTACACCTCTATCATATCTCCCCTAACTCTACGCCTCTCTAATGAATGCAAGCCTAAGCTTTTCAGTCTTTCTTCATATGTAAGGTTTCTAATATTATGGATCATTTTTGTCATTCTTCTTTGTACTCTCTCCAAAGAATCTATGTCCATTCTATAATAAGGACACCAGAACTGAACCGCATAATCCATGTGTGGCCTCACTAATGCTAGGTAAAGTTTCAAGATTACGTCAGCAGTTCTGTTACTCACAGACCTAGATATGAACCCCTAATGGCAGTGGTGCGGCAGCGCCATCTATTGAGGAATTGCTAAAGGTTGTCTGCTGGTCTCAAATGCAGGAATGTTTGTTTCTTTATATGTAGGCTCTCATACTTGGACGCCTATTTACAGTTGGCTCTCATATTTGGATACCCATTTAGACTGTAAAAAACCCACAAAATTAAAATCTTTCAAATTTAAATACAACTTCGTCATCCAAGTAAAAACACACACACAACAACAACATTGGCTGTCCTTATGTTTTCAACTTTATTGCCACTGGTGGGTACATATTTTTTTTAATTCCGAAACATTAATTAAAATATATATGAACAGTAAATAAGTGTTGCTTTCATATTCTTATGTAGAGTAATGATGATATGTTTACACATGTGCTCACTTACATACGTGATCTCTCTTTTTTTTTTTTACCCATAATTGTTAGCTACTTCTATTGTTCCATTTATTAACATTAAATAACATTACTTAAAACAACCATACTAATTTTACTACAGCTACAACCAGGGTCTTATTTTCTTCAGTTTTATATGTAGAACCAATCAGTCACTGGTTTTGTAAACAAAAACAATGACGTCTTGTCTCCTCATGTGTTTTAATATTCTTCGTATTATTAATGATTTGTATTGTTCAATTTGCACACACAAACAATAATTCAATCAAAAGAAATTTAGAAACATTAATTAAAACAAATATGAACAGTAAATAAGTGTTGCTTTCATATTCTTATGTAGAATAATAATGATATGTTTACACATGTGCTCACTTACATACGTGATCTCACTTTTTTTATCCTTAAGTGTTAGCTACTTCCATT
This sequence comes from Homarus gammarus, assembly GCA_958450375.1. NCBI lineage: Eukaryota > Metazoa > Arthropoda > Malacostraca > Decapoda > Nephropidae > Homarus > Homarus gammarus. The sequence continues at coordinate 1,697,386 of CAUDMG010002576.1, read as the reverse complement.
GTTCCATTTATTAACATTAAATAACATTACTTAAAACAACCATACTAATTTTTCTACATTAATTTTAATACAGCTACAATGGAGGACTTATTTTCTTCAGTTTTATAATTATGTAGAACCAATCAGTCACTGGTTTTGCAAAAAACGACTTGTTTTTTACTTTTATTTTGTTTTTAAATAAACATTTTTTGTTTTATATAGACGTTGATGTACATGTTTACATTTGCTTACCTTCTACTGTTGGAAAATATTTCCCGTCATTGTCATACTGACAAAAACAAGAGAAAGAATGTAAACACTACAGCCCCTAAGGTGTGGAGGTGACCAGGTGTATAAAATGAGTGCTGTATTAAAGATTTCACCTTATACAGATTTTTTTTTAATTGATGAAAATGACGACTGATAAGCAGTTCTAAGTGATGATATTCAAAGAGGTGTGTGTACCTGTGCCAAAAGGGCTGTATATCAATTAACGGTTACACTGGTGTAGGTATTGGGCAACAGTTGCCTCTGAAGATGTCTTGAATAAAGACGAAAGCTAAGGTGCTCCGTTGTTTCCCTTTTCCCGTGTGATTTTATCAAGATTTATCTTATCCACGTTTTCATTGTGGATCTACATGATATATAGAAATATATATATATATATATATATATATATATATATATATATATATATATATATATATATATATATATATATATATATATATATTTCATTTTTAGTCCATTTAACACGCGGACTTTGAACATATAATCAACGACCTCACCAGCAAGGAATCGAACCCTAGGGCCACCCAGTAGGTCGAGGGTTCGATTCCTTGCTGGTGAGGTCGTTGATTATATATATATATATATATATATATATATATATATATATATATATATATATATATATATATATATACAGGTAGTCGTCGACTTACGACCTAGATTGGTTACGGCCGCCCGGTCGTAAGTTGATCTGGTCGTAAGTCGGCCTATGTTATAATTACCTTACGTATATTATAATGTGTAATGATAATATAATCATCTTTAAGTCATATTTTATCAACATTTTCTTTGTTCATTATTGTTACGGTCGTCAGGTTTAAGTAAATCACTGCATACTACAGTACAATTTAATTACCTTACGTATATTATAATGTGTAATGATAATATAATCATCTTTAAGTCATATTTTATCAACATTTTCTTTGTTCATTATTGTTACGGTCGTCAGGTTTAAGTAAATCACTGCATACTACAGTACAATTTAATTACCTTACGTATATTATAATGTGTAATGATAATATAATCATCTTTAAGTAATTGTAAATTATAGGTAGCTAATTTTATTAGTTTTGTAATTAGCTTGTCCTGAAATGTAAAATTTGAGGCACTACAAATTTTTTGTGTGTATGTGTGCATGCATGAACGCCACAGCTACAACAAGCGACCACGCGATCGCTTCTTTAAAACAAGCAATCAAACTGTGACAACGTATGTAATTTTGAGTCATACTCTTTCCATTTACAAGCCCATAATAATGGCTCCTAAAGTAGATAAACTTCGTTGTATGAAGAGAAAGAACAACACATTGAAATTGTGTGACAAACTTGAAATAATTAAGTAACTAGAACGTGGTGTGAGCAGTGCTGTTCTAATGGAAACATACAACATTGGAAAGTCAACAATTTATGATATAAAAAAGGCAAAGAATATAATTCTAGAATTCACAACTACTTCTGAGCCTTACAATAAAATTGCTGAAAGAAAAAGTTTACATCGGCCCAAATTAGAAAATCTTGATAAAGTGTTGCACGAATGGTTTTTGTTAAAACGATCAGAAGGTATGGCAATTTCTGGGCCAATGCTTATTGCCAAAGCAAAGTCTTAAAGGAGCAAATGAACATTGAATCAGAGTGCGCATTTAATGATGAATGGCTTAGGAATTTCAAGACTCGTCTTGGTATTAGACTGTGAGATAGATGTTGCTGGAGAAAGACAGTCAGCTGATACACAAGCAGCAACAAAATATAGTGCTATACTGCCAGATTGGGGTCACTAATTCTAAGGGGAAATACTTAACTCTAATCTTAATTTCTAAGGGTCGCTGCCACCAGACCCCCTCTGGACAGTATGTAACTGGTTAGGTAGCATGCAGAGTGGACTAGACATTGGGTTAGGTTTTTCATTGACCAGATCGATAAGGGGAAAGAAAGGTGAAACCATAACATGTCTTAACTAATTTATTCATTATAAACTATATGGTAACAAAAAAATACAATTGAGCTGGCCTTCCTCAGAAGAACAACAATGAGTTTGGTTACCCTGCTTACATTATCATTTAACACTTCGGACTGCTCCACCTGTATGGAATATAGCACCTTAGGTCATCATACATAGTAACACCATCTCACCTCCCTGTAGCACCAGCTCACCCCACCTATTACACTCCACACCTGCAAGTATGGGACGCCTTGTGATTTCTAGGTGCACACATCAGGCACCTCGTTCGCACACCGTCCTCGGCGGGTAGAGACGAGGGCTATACCCAGAGACATACCAGTACTATTTCTGCGCCTGGCATTATAGGTCGCTCCAATTAACGACCGCGGAGTTTCTCAAGCATTTCCTTATTTATTCCTACTCATTTGGGGTGGTCTGCTGGGGATCCACAGGCTCACAGTGGAATAGTATAGCTGGTAGTCACCTCACATGGTGGGAAGCTCACAGGGAGAATGGTTGACTCCCAGCAAGGTGCTCCGACTGCGTGTGACCTGAGGTGACGGTAGAACGGAGGGTACTCAGAAATATTGCCTCATGGGCGGTTATCACACACCCTAACACATTACTATTTCATTTATACATCAGGCAAAGCTTTAAACTGTAATAACTGCTATATAAGTCTTTTTTTACAGGGCGGTATGTAGCCCGATAGGACACTGACCTTAGGTGACGGTAGAACGGAGGGTACTGAGGGCAGTGCCCCGCCGCTCATCACCGCGTAGGCCTACGGTTTCCAATCTTTAATTTTTACTTTTATTTCTTACGGTTCTCACGTGAACACTTTCTGATATATTGTGACTCATGCCTTGTAACCACATATTTTAATCCTAAATTACACACTAAGGTTAGGTTCTGGTTTGCCAGTTCGTGGGTAAATTCATTGGGTTATAATACCAACGCGGCACACTCGAGGCGGGTCCCCAGGACGCTCCCTTAAAACAAAAGCCGAATATTCATGGCAGGGGTATATCCACTTCACTTAAAACTGTAATTAGGGATCCTCCTCTCATACATTGCACTATTTGAACACAGACATAAGATTCTCTGATCACTGTACATGTTGTGGGTGTACGTCACATGAGGATACAAGGTGTATTAAGTTCACATCGATACATACAAGATATTTCCTTTCACGTATAGTTTCTGGGTCACTTCCAACACCTCACATAGTTCTGACACATTTATCCCTTTTCCAGATCATTGTTCTCATGTATTTTCATGTGATATTTGTGGAAGTTATGTTCGCTACACATTCACAGACTTAAATAGTATGACCTTCAAACCATGATCCACACTTAGTCCTGGACTTTCCAGAACATCTTATGGATACCCTGAGTTCTCCTTAATGCTATGAATACATACGATTAACATAATATAACCATACCTGGGTACAATACAACACATGATTCAGTAACATTAAGTAGGTGAGTTACCCTTTATCAATGACTCCCGTTCTCTGAGATTCTACAAGCGAGGTGGATTTGAATGTTATGTAGCGTAATATGAATTAAAGGGTTTTTAGGAATGACAATGATGTGTGCAGTACAGTGCTACATAGAAAAAATTGTAAATGACTATGATCTCACAGCCGATCAAATTTATAATTCTGTGATGAAACAGGAGTTTACTGGAAGTGTTTGCCCACAAAAACTTTGGCTGGAAATCAAGAACGAAATGCCACAGGGTTTAAGCTTAATAAGGAAAGATTAACCGTTCTTGTATGTGCTAATGCTTCAGGTCAGCATAAAATTAAGCTTTTGGTGATTGGCAAATTTAAGCACCCACGGGCCTTTAAAGGAATTGTGCACTTGCCTGTGACCTATGCAGCCCAACAGAGTGCTTGGATGGACAAAGACATATTTCGTGATTAGTTTGTTCATGATTTTGTTTCATCAGTTCATCAGAACTTAAGGAAATTGGGAAAGCCTGCAAATACAAAGTGCCTGCTACTTCTCGACAACTGTAGGGCCCACCTGCATGAATCAAAATTAGTGTCTGATTGCAGGAATATTTATGCATGTTACTTACCACCAAACGTAACATCATTGATTCAACCCATGGATCAAGGAGTCATTAGGAACTTTAAATGTCACTATAAAAATGATTTTATGACGAAAATGGTGAATAAGAATGTCAACCCTACAGAATTTCAATGCAGTTTTACAATCAAGGATGCAATATTTTCACTCATGACTGCATGGAATGCAGTCAAGCCTGAAACACTTTTAAGAGCGTGGCGAAAGTTGTGGCCGAAAGTGATGTTTGCAGATCTAGAGTGTGATCAAGACAAAGATTTTGAAGGATTCCACATAAAGCAGAGGGCATCTGAAGTGCAAGAACTGATGGAGACTGTTAAATTATCTCTGGAAGACAACCCTCTATGCAAGCTTAATGCTGCTGACATAGAAGAGTGGATACACATTGACGATGATATTGAAGTTGCAGCCACTTTCACTGATTAAGAAATCATTCAAAGCATTACAACTTCTGAGAAGATAGAAGAGAATTGTTCAGAAGAATCTGGTGAAGAAGACGACAAAGTTGAAGAAAAGATATCTTGGGCTGCTGCAGAAAAGGGCATTGAAACGGTTATTAAATTTGTGGAACAGAACCATAGCTTCAGTCTTCAAGACGTCATGCATGCACACATGGTGCAGAATAATCTTATCACAAAGAAATTACAAAGTCGTAAACAAGGTGATATACGAAAGTGTTTAAAGAAAGCAGTGTCAAGCAGTGCAGCAGATGCAGCACGTGTTCCATCCACAAGCAGTGCAGCAGACGATATAGAAGTCGTGGAAATGAACGAATAAATATTTATTTGTTGTTTTGTACTTTGTATTTATAGGAAAATGTTTCGTTAATAAACTACAAATAAATAATCAATTTGTATAAAATAAATTCTGCTTTCATTTGTTTACTGTATTTTTATTTTACAATGTTCATTTTTAAACATGATTTCAAGCATTACACGCCCCTGTTTTCGTAGTGAAAAATGTTTGTTTACATTTTTGTCAAGTGTTGACTTTACTTTTCTTTAAAACTGCTCGATTTGATAAATGAAGCATGCTGTATTTGCTAATGAATAAACTATCAAAATTTACCTGTTCATCTCTTCTTTATTCCTCCTTAAATTTGAATTTTAAAATTACTGCCTGAGAATCCGAAAAATCCGAAAATCCGGACCGACCCAATCCCCAAGCAGTCTGGATTTTTGGACTTCTAATGTAATATATATATATATATATATATATATATATATATATATATATATATATATATATATATATATATATATATATATACACACACACACACACACACACACACAGTGGTCCCTCGGTTAACGAACATAATTCGTTCCACAGCGTTGTTCGTTAACCGAATCCATTATTTCAATGTGATTTGGGTAATTGGTTCCAGCTCACAGAAAAATACATACAAAGTAAAGCCAAAAACGCATTAAGTCAGAAACACCTAAAATTCCCTTAAATCACTATGTATATATATATATATATATACTCTTACTCTTAAATCGTTACTGTAATGTAATACAGGTGATTAATTTTTATCTCTTGTGCAAAATAAATGACGTATATATTCAAATTATTCACTGTCTTGCAAGGATTCCAGTAATGAAAATTTTATTCTCCTAACTTTAGTCTGTGATATTATATAAGATAAAAACTGTAAGCCTAAAACCCTGGCTGGGCAGATGGGGGAGAGGGAGGGAGTTAGCATGGTGGGGGGGGGGATATGTTTGACAGTTGGTGCCCAAGGTCTAATGTGTGTTTATCAGTCCTAAAGTGACTAACCTTCTCTCTTATAAAATGCCAGTGAAATGACCTGGAAGAATGTAATTTAAATTGCTGGGATTCTTGTAAGATAGTGATTAATTTGAATATAAAGTACCGTAATCAAATTAGTACATGTACACTACAGATTTGCACTTAGGTCATTTATTTCTGTTACGTTTCTTTTAGTATGGTGTGTGCATGTAAGTGAATGATAAAAAAATGAAGAAATTTATGTAAATCTACCCAAAAATACAGTTGAAAAATTTTACATTATAGAATGTACTACCGTACATTACACTAATGTACTAAAATTTTTATCTCTTGTGCAACATATATGACATTTATATTCAAATTATTCACTGTCTTGCAGGGATTCCAGCAATGTGAATTATATTCTCCTAACTTTAGTCTATGATATATCAGATAAAAACTTAAAGCCTACTGAAAACCACCAACCCCTTGCTGGGAGGAGGGGGGGGGGGAGGGTGACAGTGACATGTTTGACAGTTAGAGCCGAAGGTTTAGTGAAGTATTTATTTGTTCATTTATGTCCTTTAGATTTAGTTTTTGTTTTTTGCTTATAAAATTTCATAGAAGTGACCTGGGAGAATATAATTTACATTGCTGGAATTCTTATAAGACAGTGATTCATTTGAATGTAAACATGCAATAGTTTGCACTAGACTAAAATTTTAGAATTCATTTTGTACATTATTTTGATTACATGTACAGTTCAGCTTTGTCCTTAGGACAGTGTGTGCATGTAAATGAGCTCCAATAAATGAATAAAGTTACATATATCGAGCCAAAAATAATAGTTGAAAAACTTATGTAGACAGAGCTTGGATGTCTAAATTTTAGAATGACCAATAATTTTAATATAAAAAAATGCACAAATATTAAAGAGCACAATTTTCTTGATATTTACTCCACTGGAAACGAATATAAACATAGAACAGATTACTGAATTGGCAGACTAGCCCATTAGCTGATGCTCACAACAAAACGTGATGTTCGTAAGGATTTCGTAAATTGAATTTTTGTTCGTTAACCGAATTGAAGATTCTTTTGGAAGGTAATTCGTTAACCGAACCATTCGTTAACCGAAGGACCACTGTATATATATCTGAGAGACATAATCAAATTAAGGTCACTCAATTTTCTCACTGTGCTAAGATGTATAAATACCAAAAATAAAATCCCCGAGGCACTTAATATTTCAGGTATTACAACACAAATTAGCGGATCCTTCCTTGTGCGCATTTACAGCTGATTCGCCAGGCAAGAAGATGACGGTAGCATTGCGTGTGATGGGGGTGCGGGAGGGGGCTTTGAGAATTGCAATTAAATGCCAGGTAGCGACGTGTCCTAATATTACATACAGGTAGTCGTCGACTTACGACCTAGATTGGTCGGCCGTAAGTTGATCTGGTCGTAAGTCGGCCTATGTTATAATTACCTTACGTATATTATACTGTAATGTGTAATGATAATATAATCATCTTTAAGTCATATTTTATCAACATTTTCTTTGTTCATTATTGTTACGGTCGTCAGGTTTAAGTAAATCACTGCATACTACAGTACAATTGGTTTATTATTTACACTGGGGCTGGGGCCAAAACTGTCGTACCGCCGGTCGTAAAGTCGAACAGACGTAAGTCGCATAGGTCGTAAGTCGACGGCTACCTGTATTTAGTAATTATAAGATGTTTTAATTGCCTGTATGTTGGCCTGGCGAGTTAATGCTAGGCATTTACATACCTAGGGTTAAAGCTAGACGTCGCATTCTGGATTGAAAAAAAAAAGAGTAATTTGGCAGGTACAAAAGGCACTCCATTTTAATAGATGTTCCTACATGGGCCGTGTGAGAGGCAGCATCTGGCCAAAGTTACCTCTGACCTTAAAGTGTTATTTGACCAATAGTTTCTTTCAAACGTTCTATAAATATAATAATACCAGTAATAATTTTAATACTTCAAAGACATCTGATAAAGGCATAGAGCTATTTATTCAATTAAACAACAATTATACTGTATATGATCTTACTACTACTGTACTGGCAAATGTCACCAAGCAGTGACTGTTAGTGAGGTCACCAGCCCGGCATGGTCCGTGTGCAAGTTTTGTTATTTTATGTTTAGTATGTGCACACTACTGTACAGTAATATGTGTACACTACTGTACAGTATATTAGTTATTATTCATATGAAAATGTAATTTTATTATATTTTTTCTTCTATTTTTGTCATAAATATGAATAAAATAATTTTGTAAACTGAATCAGGCCCTAAATTAACCAGGGTTTTAAATACAGTAAGAATTGTCACAATTCGAGGCTTTCCTGTATAGTTCAATACTTGAATTAACCAGGGAAGAAAATGTCTGAATTTGAGGGTTTCTGTCTGTACTTATTTCAATCCCCTGTACAGTATTGTGCTGCATTTCCTCGGTGTGAACTGATGTACACTATCAAGGTTGTAAAGTGAATTTCTACTATTTTTTAGGAGCAAATTGAACAAGCTAAAAGGGCAGAGGAGAAGAGACAGAAGAGAATTTACGACAATTGGAAGAAACTAATACAGGGAATGCTGGTGAAGGAGCGAGTGAGAGAAAAGTACGGCAACGTGGCTCCATCTGACGAGGAGGAAGACCAGAAGGAGACAGAGACGGCCAAGAAAACTTCGGAAGCAAAGGAAAAAGACACCCCAAGGAGAAAGATAAAACAAGAAGACATCGACGCTGTTAGACCTCCTCTCATCACACATCAGGTTAGAAATCTTAACATTGATCTGAGTTCCAATGTTGTGGAGATGGCCAAGAAAAGTAGAAAGAGAACAATGAAGACAAAAAATAGCATCAAGAGAGTGGTAAGCAAAAAGGGAAAAACTGAGAACACGACAGGTAAAGATGTTAAGACGGAACAAGTTGAAGACGACAACGAGGAAAGTGAATCAGATGTTGAGGAGAAGAAAGCAAAGATTCGAGCAATTCTCCAGTGGGGAAATAAAACAGTTACCGCCAACCCTGACCTCAGCGATGACAGCGACGAAGAGAGACAGTCTCGGCCGTTGTCTTCCCACGTTGGTGTTCCATTTTCCGATCCCTTTTACACTGTCGGTGAGAAGCAGGGACAAGTAAAAAATAAATCTGGAAAAGGAAGAAAGAAAAGCCAAGCACAGGAACCATCAGACTGTGAGGAGCATGTAACAAATCGATCAACCAGCCGCTCCACAACCCCTGAACCAGACGTGGGTAAGGCGGGCTGTAGGAGGTTGTCCCGCAGATCTGCCAAACAAAAGATCAAAACTTACAAAGAAAGTGATGGAGAAAATGAGGGGTACATTTCTATTGATGAAAGTGATTGTGAAGACAAGACTTATAATCCTTTAAAAGAAAAGAAAGCAGATACTCAGGTCTTGAATTTGAGTGAAGAAAGTAACTCTGACTGATTTTTCTCAGTAAAGTACATTAGTAGAGAAAATAGTATTAATGTACTCTATTAAGAAATTTTAGGTTATATGTATTTTGTTTGTAACAATTACCCGGTAGTTCAAAGAGTATTATTATGTTTTTAGACCAGTTAAATTGGTAACTTTTGTGGTACATTAAACTTTTGTATTTAAATAAATCTAAATTTTATATGTACAGTACTTAATTTACTGTATACCTTAATTTTAGAATGTACAGTCGATGCCATGTTTAATATTCATGGACACTTTATTCTTGATAAAAAAGTTTGAATTATTATTTTGATATTACCACAAATTTTAAATACTGTTGATACCACAAACCTTTAGCCAATACAGTACAGTAAACTTTTGGTATTCTTGGTTTCTGGATTTGCAAAATTTAAATATTTACCAACTCCTTATGCTCGACCCCAGACCTCTGGTGTTCTCAGATCTTGAACGGGTTGACAATCCCTGCTTCTTGAGGTGAATCTCTTGGTAAAACATAAACATCATCATAATTCATGAAATATTATTTATTGTAATGATACATTCATGGTTAAACTACCTTCACTTCCCATAAACCGCTTTCAGAATTTCCTAAAAAAATCAGAGAATATTCAATATTTAGTGTATTTTATACACAGTGATCAGCTACGTGCAGTAAACTTTAGTTTGTATTTCTGGGACAATTCTAAGGCACAATGTTGATAGGACAGAATGTTGGAATGTGCACAGTTTCCTAGCTAGGGAGTGAACAGCTGTAGATTTTTTTTTTGTAATTTTATGCATATTGTGATACAGTTGTGTTATTAGAGTAAATGTTCAAAATTCCCTCACTCTGCCTCTATACAGTATCACATTGTGAAGAGTGGGCAATGCTGAGGGGGACAAGTGGAGGGTAGTAGGAAGGCAGGAGGATGAGTGGTGAGGAGCAGCGTGAACACTGCATCGTGGTTGAGAAGCTATTGAGAGACAATGAGGGAAGGAAGTTGGGAGGCCTACAATTTCCTCAATTTAGTAGCCATGAGGCTTTGTACTCTTGACAAAGTAAAAGTGTGCAATTTGATAAAAAAATCTGGTCACACTTTATATTGTTCAGTGGGGTTAATACCCTACTGGGAGCAAAATAATCACTTGAGCTAATACAGTAGAACGTCGATTTAAAGCGATTCAATTTAAAATTATTGATTTAAAGTGACACCCACAATTAAGGACAATGTATTAATTTAAAGCGAATCTTTCCTATTTTATGTGAGTCATTCTGGTGCATCATATGGAAATACACACTATTTTAAAATTCGTGCCTAATGTTTACCTACCAGACGCGTTTCTGGGCACACTACATGGCTGCCCGCCACCCTCTCACGCCCTCACGCATCCTCAGTTCTCGCACTGATGCTCTAGTGAACGGACATATTATGAGACACTATCTCCTTCTACCACGTGCATCAACCATCGCATTTATGTCCAAAAGGTCAGCTACCACATCATTCCCAAAGATCTGGGGTTCCTGGTGGTGGAGTGGTACCGCTCTTGCCTTCGCAAGCGAGATGTCACGGGTTCGATTCCCGGGCTGGTGGAAGTTGTTTGGACATATACTTCCTAGCCCCCATTAGTCCCTGTTCACCTAGCAGTAAAGTAGGTACCTGTTGTAAATCGAAAGTTGTGAATTCGTATTCAGGGACAAGTTGTTGGAGCTTCCAATAGCTTGATGACATAAACCATTGACTCTTCAGGATTCTATGCCCTTGACTCTTCAGGCTTCTACGCCCTTAACTCGTGAGACATAAAGACAAGCATGAACTTAGCATGCTTCCCTGTTGGGCACTGTAAACGCTTCTGCGCTTCACCTTACACAAGGATGTAGGGGAGTGCCCAATAAATAATAAAAAAAAAAAAAAAAAATTCCTAAAGACCAAGAAATCAAGGCAGGCAATTACACTGGAGCAGAAAATGAAGGTGCTGGAAGCCCCGCAGCAAGGAAATGGTGCTTCAAGTGTGGGGTGCCAATTTGGACAGTGATGTGGACAATGAGCTGGTCGGGTTGAGCTCTGCATCTTCAGAGAATGAATTGCTCAACTAAAGTTGAGTGAAAATCTATTTTAGATAAAATAAAGTAATTAAAAATAAGTTGAGAGGAAAGTGAAAGAGCTTGGTGAGTCAGACGAGAGGCGGGCAATGTGCGGCGCCAGTGTGACCACCCTCTAACATCAGCTGATCGCTAGTAAACAGTCCATTTCGCATCTTTTACTTTTAGTTGTGTTGATTTATGAGTGTTTGTTTTAACATAATACTACAAAAAACAATATTTGTTTATTCTAGGAGATGGGCTGAATTGCATCTGGGTAGACTCTCAGTCTTTTTAGTATTTTGTGTTTCTCTCAAGTACCAAACTAAATTATTCCATTGAAACAACACTTCGATTTAGTGCAAATTTGGTTTAAAGTGACCTCTCTTGGAACGTATCTCGTGTTATAGCGACGTTTTACTTAATACAATACTTGCAGCTCTTTGGGGAAAAATGGTGGCAAAATATCCTGGGTATATTTTTCTTAGTGTTAGTGTATTTCTCTGACATTTCCTATAATCTTTATAATAATTTAGCCTCACAGATGATATTTCCCAAAATCTTAAGAGAGACGTTGAAATATGACCAAACATCAAATACTCACTCATGAGAACAATCTGTTATGGATGAGGAAATCCTGTTGAATCTGTTATAGCTGAAGCTGCAGTGATATTGATATAACATGGGGGAGCATATTCCTTTAGCTTGACCACCTGAATAAAGCTCTCAACAGTTGCCGCGATGCATCCAACAGCTCCCAGACACATGATATTGGCAGCTAACACAACGTCTCTCACATCCACACGGCCACTAGCTTTATGCTGTCAAATATTTGAAAGGGTTACAGTAAGGAATCCCATAATATTGCTGAGATACGTGATCCACAGGACCATCTGCCAGAATATAGCCCAACGTGCTATAAACCCTCACTATTTTGCACCAGCTAGGGATGCTTGGAGTCAAGTCAGTCCACTCACCCTCTCGAGAACCCCTTTCATTTGACTTCACCCAAGCCAGTAGTCTTAATGCTCACTGCCATGTACAAGTAACCAATCAATGCCTTGTTTCTGTAGTACAATATATAAACACATGACAATGACTCAAACATCAATATTCAGTATGTTAATATTATTTTTTGCACCCCAAGACTAAGACAGAAGAGTATTGTGTTCCTTACTGTAATCTGAGTCTAATTTAATTCAACAGTTGCCAGTTAAGTCTTATTTTCACCTTTTCTGAGATGTTTCTTCAAGTCACTGTTGGAGCAATGTTACTAAAGCATAAATAGAGAAAGAACAGAACTAATTTACCTGCTGGTCAGGAGGCTTGACCCAGGCAACATTCGGTACTTATATGAGAACTTAACATTTACATCATTGAAACTATGTACAACAAGTTTGAAGTTTCATACTTTTTTCTAAAATTGTAAATAATTGTTAAATAAACCTAAAGAATGTGAAACTCTGGGGTTTACAGCATCATAATGGATCGTAGGATCAAACATGTTAATTATTTTCATTTCTCTATAGACTAGATTATAAAATAAACTCACCTTAATAAGGATGTGGAAGGCTGGAGGGAAGATAAATATAAAGGGTGTGACAAGAAGACCGCCGACCAGCTCAATAGCAACAGCAAAATGTGGAATAGATTCACACACAAAGAGAACAAGTAGCATGACTGTTGTGCGGAGACAGATGCGTCGCCAACCAAACTCTGAAAATGTGTTTTAAGAGCATAAAGCAACAGCTAGATCAGAAATACTGTGGGTAAGTAAAGCACAGTACAGAATAGTCTTTGACAAGACTTTCAAGAGCAATGGAGGGATCCTACTTAGACCACTGGTGTCCTTCCCTCAGCATGGCCACCTCTAGTGGATGGACATCTGGTAAATTAATGTTGCTAAGTAAGTTAAATACAGGTACACCACCGATTTTCCGACACCCTTGGTTCTAAAGCCTTGACGGATTACTCGTTTTGCTGGACCAACCAAGGTAACGTAGTAAGAATTCAACAATACACCTGTGACCCACTAATTATACACCTCCCATATCTTTAAAGTATCATGGACTGATAGAAACTTAAATATTAAATGTAAATTAAATGTGAATTAAATGCTTAAATGAAAGACATTAGTATAAATGATACATGTTTATTAGTATCAATGAAACAGGATTATTAATTATCTTGTATCGATATGGACTGGCGTTAACCCTTGACACCATCACTGACACTTGCATCTTTCTCAGAAGTCACACCTAGGGTTAAATGTAAGCAAAATGAGCTGAGAATCGCACAAAATCGAGGGATCACCCCCAACAACTGCAGTATAAACAACTAGTCTGGCAGTTGCGGGAATTTCAAGTGCCTTCTCGTAATTTTTTCTGCACTAAACAAGGTGCTGGACCATCAGTTCCCGGAAAATCGGGAGTGTACCTGCAATTTCTTTATACATAGATTGAGCAGTCAGTTTTTGGAACATTTAAATATGAAAATACTAGTAGCCAGAAACCACTTGCTTATTACCATTACATGATACTCAGCTGTGACTAAACGTTATTATTTTAGTATTGGTTACAAAGAAAGTAACCAAAACGACCAACATGATACCAAAACAAATGAAAGTGTCAGTCAACACACACAACTCACCGTCAGGAATATGAAGGGAATTCTCAAGGTCTTGGAAAAGTGTGTTGATCCCGAGCACCAGGCAGAGGAGCAGCTGAAATATAGCTCTTGTCAACCATACTGTGATGCTCAAGAACACAGTGACTTACAAGACACACGATGCTGTACAATACAGTATTTATAAAGGTACAAGTATACTCCTGTGCCTGCCTCCCTTGTCTTACCTACATGTATACTCCACTGTCATATATACTTCCCTATCATGTACAGTATACTGCCCTGCCTCCCTTACCTGCATGGAGACAATGGCCATGTTGACGTATAGAAGAGGACCAGCAGAGAGGTTGTTGAGGATGTTGGCCTTAACAGATGACCCCAAGATAACAAAGGCAGCAGCAGAGAGACTCACAAACAGACACACACTGCCTGTAACACAACAACTGACTGTGATATGTTACATCTTGTATCGTTGGGGTCAAACATTCGCTCACTCGCAAACTGAAGCAGTATCAACCCCAAATGAAATGAAACATCACGCGGATCGGTTGATCTTCCGCCACACCCCGTCACACAAGGACACCACAGCCATATAATATAAACAATCAGTAAATTTTATGTGAAGAATAATATCACTATAAGATAAATAAAATCACAGCAGGAACATCAAGGCAGCATTTGTACAGTTAGTGGACCATGCAGAATTCCTGATGTAATAATTTATATGAAAAGTGTACACGAGTTGTTTGTAACTTATCAATAAAAGCAACTACGAGAGCATGTGGTAGGCGATGCTTCTGACGCATGTCCATCTGCACAGTCAGGATCATTGGGTGAATGTCAATCTGTTTGGGACAATAAATATTCAATATTCAATTACAAATGCAGACATTACTCTACTAAAGAAATAATAAAAATAACATCAAGAAAATATACACCATAAAACTCAAGCAAGAGTCTTTCAGACACAGACACCAAGTACTCCAGCAAGGTCACAAAGGGAGAAATGTTTGGATTTTTTTTTTGAACATTACGAGTTCCTGCATGGGCATCTGCTGGGGGAAGGGCAGTGTCAAGGGAGAGAACTGGTTGGTTGTGTCGGGTATTAACAAGGTAATTTTTCTGAGGTCTGGGTAGATAAGCAGATTAGGTTAGGCTTTCTCCAACTGGCCAGACAACTATTATTTGTGGCAGTCATCAGGTATATCATTACCTTCCTCAGAAATAATTGATATATGAAGAGTAAGAGTAAGCTGGAAACAAAATAAAGCTGTTGCCACAACAAGTCTCGACCAACCTGGAATGCTGCGGCAGCAAAACAATACGCGGCAGCAGCCAGAGAGGTAGTCACTGGGGCTGGATCACTTGTGTCAGGAGCATCAAGAATTAAACCTACGAGTGTTAAGATGCTCACAAGCACTACTGACGAGGCTCCAATCCACGTCACCACACTGTTGATTAAGAACCAGTATATAAGTAAAACCCAATAATCCAAAAATTAGGAGAAAAATACACTATGTTTAATTGATACTTGACGACAAGGTATAATGCCTTGGTGGCCTTAATAGTGTAGAGTATTGAGCTCTCTTACCCCAGGTCCTTTGGTTTGCCCAGCCAGAGGAGCGGTGTGAGGATGATGGTGGTGATCAGCAACCAGTAACAGAAGGAGAAATTAAGTCCTGCCAGCTTCTCCACTAACTGTTGCAGGGTCTCTGAAGCTGCAAACACCAATGACAACGATTATGTTATGTTTATGAATGATCTGTCTATACAAAGAAGTGTCTGAGGCTTAAAGAATTACACAGTAAGTCCTCGTTTAATGTTGGCCCGCTTAACATTGTCTCGGTACTAAGTCGCTTAACTTTTGAGACCAAAACTACATTCAACGTCCTGGTGATCAATACTACGTCGTTTTGCGTCGTCACGGACTACTTTCTATGGCGCTCTTGTCTGGACGCACTACACTCTCTTGGCTCGGCGCGCTGCCCTCACATGCTGAACGTCACAGCGTCCCCAGGCGATGCCAAGCCTGTCTCAGTTACGACTTCACACCCTGCAAAATACAGTGTACTTAGCAAATGCTGCAGCTTCTGAGAATGTGGGTGGAGCGGGTTTATTACTAAGAGCAGAGACGTTACCGAGAACAAATTCTGGCTTGATGTCATGTACACTAATACTGACACGTTCCTTGATAAGAGAGAGGAGTTTGAAACACTACTAAGAGTACACCAACCAGATATTGTAGGAGTTGTAGAACTGTTGTACAAGAACAGGAGAATCGACCCAGAGGAATGTGAGTTCAGTATTGCTGGATATGACTCATTTACGAACATAACTCAAGAATCCTGCAGGAGGGGTGTGGTTATCTACGCTAGGCAAGACCTTAGAGCCAGCCAGGCGAGGGTGCAGGGAGAGGATGTTTTTGAAGAGTCCAAGTGGTGTAAAATTAAATTAAGGGGAGGGGACTTACTTATCGTCGGGTGTATCTACAGATCCCCGAACTGTGGCCCACTAAATCAAAGGAACTTAAGAACCTTAATAAACAATGCGGCGATGCTCAACCCCAGCCACCTCCTTATCATGGGGGACTTTAACTATGGCGACATCGACTGGAGAAACGAGTCCACCCCGAATGACTTGAATAATCCTGCTACTCTTTTTGTAGAAACTCTGAGAGATAATTTTCTGTTCCAACATGTTAGAGACCCGACACATTACAGAGGGGAGCAAACACCCAAGCCACTTGACCTCGTCATAACAAACGAGGAGGGTATGGTGGCCAAACTGGAACACCTTGCCCCAGCTGGCACCAGTCACCATACAGTGTTGTCATTCAGATTTGACTGTTACCTAGTTCAAGATAAGGCCAGGCCAAGGTGCAAATATTACAAGGGAAATTACAATGGGATGAGGGAAGAGATGAGGGGTATCAACTGGCCTGACTTATTAAGGTACAAGAACGCAGACACTACGCTGAATATCATAACTAGTAAAATGACCCATTTGATCGATAAATATATACCCAAGACCAAACCCAGTGCTTCTAGGCATACGAGGGGATCCCTACACATGAACCATGCGGCGGTCGACAAAATTAAGAAGAAAACCCAGAAATTCAAGACGTGGGTTGGGTCAAATGATGAGCAAGACAGGAGGATGTATGCAAGAGCCAGAAACCAAGCAAAGATAGAGTGTAGGAGGGCTGAAAAGGAGTTCCAAAGGCTGGTTGCACGCGAGGTCAAGTCAAACCCAAAGGCGTTTTACTGCTATGCAAAGTCGAAAGTGAAAACGCGAGTAGGAGTATCAGACCTGAGGCTTGAAGATGGTAGTTACGCAGATTCTGACCAGGATAAAGCTGAGGCATTGAACAGCTTCTTTTCCTCAGTGTTCACAAGAGAGGATGCAACTAACCTTCCTGCGTTTGAGGACAGACGGTTCGACACAGCACTGACCCACATCGTGTTCACAGAAGAGGGTATTAGAAATAAACTGTCCAGGCTAAAGGTCCATAAGAGTCCCGGACCTGACATGGTGCATCCTAGAGTGCTAAGGGAGCTGTGCAACGAGCTTGCAGAGCCCCTGAAGATTCTGTTTTGTAAATGCCTGGATGAACAAATGGTCCCCAGTGAATGGAAAGTGGCTTATGTGAGTCCTATCTTCAAGAAGGGCGATAGGCACTCCACGAACAACTATAGACCGGTGAGCCTGACCAGCATAATATGTAAAGTACTTGAGAGTATTATCAGAGATGCAGCGATGGAACATCTACTACGAAACAACCTTGTAAAAGATTGCCAACACGGTTTTATGCCGGGGCGCTCTTGCTTGACACAATTGCTCAAGGTATTGGATATTTGGACCCATATTCTAGAACGGGGTGGTAATATCGACAATATTTACCTAGATTTTGCCAAGGCTTTCGACAGTGTACCCCACGAAAGGCTGAAAATCAAACTGGAAGGGTACGGAATTCGGGGAAATGTCCTAGCGTGGATAGAAGACTTTCTACATGACCGCAAGCAATGTGTGGTGATTAATGGCACGAAATCGTCATCTGTACCTGTAACAAGTGGGGTACCGCAGGGTAGTGTATTGGGCCCGCTGTTGTTTGTTTGTTTCATAAATGATATGCCTGACGTTGTACACTCCTCCATACAAATGTTTGCCGATGACGCCAAATTATTTCGGGAAATTAAGAACCAAGCGGACTGTGAAGAGCTGCAGAAGGACCTCTGTGGGCTCCAGGAATGGTCGAAGGAATGGCTGCTGAGACTCAATGTCACGAAGTGTAAGAGGATGCACCTGGGGCGTACCAACGGTAAGGAGGCGTACCATATGTCCCAACGGGATGAAGAAAATGTACTAGTTGAGACTGTGTGTGAGAAGGACCTAGGTGTGTATGTTGACAATGAGCTGAAGTTCTCGGGCCATTGTGAGAAGAAGGTAAATCAGGCAAATAAATTATTGGGTCTTATAAGAAGGTCGTTCAGATATCTAGACGGTCCGTCCCTCGTGACGATCTTCAGGAGTGAAGTGCTTCCCCATCTGGAGTACTGTCACCCCATCTGGTCCCCGAGATATGCTAGGGACTGTCAGTTGGTTGAAAATGTTCAAAGGAGGGCCACCAAACTGGTGCCTGCACTTCGGCACCTCAGCTACCCTGAGAGATTGGAGCGCCTGAACTTGCCTAGCTTATACTACAGACGGGCAAGGGGGGACCTAGTTGAGGTTTATAAGCATCTCAGGGGGCACTACTCAGTTGAGTGTCCTTACTTGGAGCTGGCGGACGCTCGCCCCACAAGGGGTCACAGCTCAAGATTGAAGAAGCCGCAAGTCCAGAAAACCGTGAGGGCAAACTTTTTCGGAGTGAGGGTTGTAAACTCTTGGAACAATCTACCAGAGAGTGTTGTGACGGCACCGAGTGTGAGCTCTTTCAAGAGAAGACTTGACCAGCACTGGAGCGGGTTCAGGTACATTCAGGAGCCGGTGCATGCCCAATATTTGCCAACAGTGCGTGACAGAGACGTGACCGATCACCCGGGCGGCTAGCGAGCCGACCTTTTGGTAAAGAATATAAAGGAAAAGAGATGTGACCGATCGCCCAAGCGGCTAACAAGCCGATCAGTGGCGAAGAGGATAAAAGTGAAAGTAAAAGATGTGTGCTTTAGTGCTTTCGCTCTAAAACTGTACTCTAACCATTCGAAATGGCTTCCAAGTGCCCATCATGTGCTGCTAATGCTAGAGTAGTGAAGAGGCAACGTATGACCATTAATCTTGCTACGAAAATGGAAGTATTAACCCGATTTGAAAAAGAGGAACGTGCTGTGGTCATAGCCGCTGTGCTTGGTCTAATCCCTACAACGGTGCGTACTATCCGGACCAACGCTGACAAGATTAAGGTTAGTGCTGGAAGTGGTACGACTCTCAGTGCAACTAAAACAACTCGTACTAGAATTACAGTGATAGAAAAAGTGGAAAAGATGCTGGTTATGTGGATGGAAGATCAGAATCAATGCAATGCCACTGTGAGCCTTATGGTTATACAGCATAAGGCCAGATCCTTGTTTAACAACATCAAGGCAGAAGAGGGTGAAGGATCGAAGGAAGAGACCTTCATGGCCAGCCGAGGCTGGTTTCAATGATTTAAGCGCAGGTATAACTTCCACAATATTAAGATGACTGGTGAAGCTGTCAGCTCAGATACGACTGCTCCGAGACATTCTCACCAGAATTCAAACGGATTATCCAGGAATGAGGTTACTCATCAAAGCAAGTCTTCAATTTGGCTGAGACTGGTCTCTTTTGGAAGAGGATGCCTAAGAGGACCTACAGTACAATATATCTCCAAGGAGGAGAAAAGAGCACGAGGTTGTCTTTCTTCAAATGCAGGGAGATTGATTGCATCCTCTCTTGTGAACACCGATGAAACGAATTTGTTCAACGCGTCTGCCTTATCCTGGTCAGAATCTACACAACTACCATCGTCAAGCCTCAGGTCCAATATGTCTACCTGTATTCGTGTTTTTAATTTTGACTGTGTAGCGGTAAAAAGACGTTGGGTTTGACTTGACCTCACTTGCAATCTGCCTCTGGAACTCTTTTTCAGCATTTCTACACTCTGACTTTGCTTGGTTCCTGGATCTGGCATACATCCTCCTGTCCTGCTCATCATTTGTCGTAACCCACGTCTCGAAATCTTGAGTTTTCTTTTTAACTTTACCGACCACCGCATGGGTCATGTGTAGCAGTCTCTTTGTATTCCTGAAGGCACTGGGTTTGGTCTTGGGTATATATTTATTGATCGAATAGTTGGCTTTACTGGCTATGATGTTCAGCATAGTATCTGCATTTTTATTCCTTAGTAAGTCAGGCCAGTGTATACTCATCTCCTCCCTCATCCTGTCGTAATTTCCTTTCTATTATTTGAACCTGGACCTGGTTTTGTCATGAACCAAGTAACAGTTATATCTAAAGGACAACTTTACATGGTGACGGGTGCTGACTGAGGCTAGGTGTTCCAGCTTGGCCACCATACCTCCCATCGTTAGTTATGATGATGTTCAGAGGTTTGAGTGTTTACTCCCCTCAGTAGTGAGTCGGATCTTTAATATGTTGGAATAGAAAATTGTCTCTCAGAGTTTATGAAAAGAGTGGCTGGCTTATTTAGGTCGTTTGGCGTGGGTTCATTTCTCCGGTCGTTGTCGCCAAAATTAAAGTCCCCCGTGACAAGGAGGTGGCGAGGGTTTAGCGCCGTTACATTGTCAATTAAGGCTCGTAAGTTCCTCTGGTTTAATATACTACAGTTTGGATGTGTAGATACACCCGACAATAAGTAAGTCTCTCCCCTTCGGTTTAATTCTACACCACTTCGATTCTTCGAAAGCTTCTTCTGCCCGCACCCTCACTTGGCTGGCTCTAAGGTCTTGCCGAGCATAGATAACAATACCCCTCTTGCAAGTTTCCTGGGAAAGGCTCATAAATGGGTCATATCCATTTATATTGAAATCACATTCCTCCAGTTCAATTCTCCTGCTTTTGTACAACAGTTCTAGAACACCTACTTTATCGGGTTGTTGTACCCTCAGTAGTGTTTCCAACTCCACTCTCTTGCCAAGGAACGTGTCAGTATTAGTGTACACGACTTTCAAGTCGGAAATTGTCCTCGGTAATGTCTCTGGTCTTGGTATTGACTCTGGCCCCCTCCAATCTCTGCAGCTGCAGCATTTACTGTATCATACAATTCATTGGCTTCACCTGCAATTTTTGGACAAAGATGATCTGTTAGTATCCAGAGCCTCTAACACAATACACACCATGAATTCATTCACACTCAGAGTCCTCATCAACAACGTGGAGGTCACTAACCTGAACTGATCAAATATGAGGTCAAGAACAAGAGAAGATGGTCACTACCCTCTAAAGGTTGCAGAAAGTCACAAAACACGGAGTGAATACAGTACTGCCTTATCTTCATACAGTATAAACCTCTCATGAAACAGGTGATACAGAAGACCCAAAAACCCATTAAAGGACAGACACCCAGATGAACTGTTGAGAAGTTATCATCTGCTCCTGACGAGAAACAAAACATCTTCCCTGGCAATATGCATCCCAGTGACATGTGCATGATCAGTTGCAAGGAGAGACCTGGGAATTTGAATTAGATAGTCAGCTCTGGTTGGCTTTCATAGCAACTGTTGGGTCAGTGCTAGACTTTGTTTACTAAGATGTGGTTCAGTTGGTTGAGTGGTTGCTGATGCAACATTTACAATAATCCAACAAGACAACTGTCCGGTTCTCCAACATGAAGACAGCCACCTGAATAAAGGGGTGTCTCACAGGTCATATGTTATAGGACCTGTAGGCTTCAAAATTTCATATTTTTGAGCAATTTAATATCGAACACTTAAGTAAAAGATCATTTGTCCTGAAAGTAAGAAATAAATGGGTGATTATTTGATGGAGTATACAGTAAGGTGCCCTAATAATGACTCACCAAGGAGCATGAACGGTACAGCTGCTCCAAATATTGCTAGATCTTGCGTGACGGTCACCACTCGCCTCAGTATGATGCCTCCCACCTTCTCTGCCAGGGCGGGGTATGGATACTTGGTGAAGAGGAGCACCTTTTACCGCAAAGAATTGTTAACTAATTCTACTTAAAAACCATATCAGATTCTCAAATCATTATTATATACTGTACAGTATTCACAAGGGCAACTCGTATAAAATTAACTAAACATGTAAGTAGAATGAAAGTATCTGAATAAAAGAATATGTTAAGGAAAGTGAGGCACAGAATATATAAGAAAAATAAGCATATATTAGCATTGCACAGTATTGCCAAGTGCACTTATAAATGCTAAATAAAAATCATAACTTAACTTCCATTCACAGTTGTACCCATAAGCAAACACACGGGGACACTTATAGAAAAAAAAATTAACACATTTATTGAAGGAGTGTTGAGTGGTGTGGTGACTGAAGCCATGCAGTGCAGTACTTTACTTTTACTTACTTTTATCCTTTTCACCACTATTTAGCTTGTTAGCCTTTTGGGCGATCGGTCACGTCCCTGTTACTTTTCTTTTTCTTTTATCTTCACCAATTGATCGGCTCGTTAGCCGCTTGGGCGATCGGTCACGTCTCTGTTACGCACTGTTGGCAAGTACTGGGCATGCACCACCTCCTGAATGCACCTGAACCTGCTCCAGTGTTGGTCAAGTCTGGTCTTGAAAGAGCTCACACTCGGTGCCGTCACAACACTTTCTGGTAGATTATTTCAGGAGTTCACAACTCTCACTACGAAAAAGTTTGTCCTCACAGTTTTCTGGACTTGTGGCTTTTTCAATCCTGAGCTGTGACCCCTTGTGGGGCGAGCGTCTGCCAGCTCCAAGTAGGGACACTCGACTGAGTAGTGCCCCTTGAGATGCTTATACACCTCTATTAGGTCACGCCTTGCCTGTCTGTAATATAAACTAGGCTAGTTCAGGCGCTCCAAAATCTCAGGGTAGCTGAGGTGCCGAAGTGCAGGTACGAGTCTGGTGCCCCCCCTTTGAACATTTTCAACCAAATGACAGTCCCTAGCATATCTCTAGATGGGGAAGCACTTCACTCTTGAAGATCGTTACGCGGGACGGACCGTCCAGATATCTGAATGACCTTCTTATAAGACCCAATAATTTATTTGCCTAATTTACCCTCATCTTGCAGTGGCCCGAGAACTTCAGCTCATTGTCAATATACACACCTAGGTCTTTCTCACATTCAGTCTCAAATAGTGCAGTTTCTTCATCCCGTTGGAACATATGATATGCCTCCTTACCATTGGTACGGCCTAAGTGCATCCTCTTACACTTCGTGACATTGAGTCTCAGCAGCCATTTCTTCGACTATTCTTGGAGCTCACAGAGATCCTTCTGCAGCTCTTCACAGTCCGCTTGATTCTTGATTTCCTGAAATAACTTAGCGACATCGGCAAACATTTGTATGGAAGAGTGTACAACGTCAGGCATGTCATTTATGAAACAAACAAACAACAGCGGGCCTAATACACTGCCCTGTGGCACCCTGCTTGTGACAGGTACGGATGATGATTTCGTGTCATTAATCACCACACGCTGCTTGCGGTCATGTAGAAAGTCTTCTATCCATGCTAGGACATTTCCCCGAATTCCGTACCCTTCCAGTTTGATTTTCAGCCTTTTGTGGGGTACACTGTCGAAAGTCTTTGCAAAATCTAGGCATATAATGTCGATATTACCACCCCGTTCTAGAAATTGGGTCCAAAAATCCAATACCTTGAGCAATTGTGTTAAGCAAGAGCGCCCCGGTATAAAACCGTGTTGGCAATCCTTTACAAGGTTGTTTCGTAGTAGAAGTTCCATTGCGGCATCTCTGATTATACTCCCAAGTACTTTACATATTATGCTAATAAGGCTCACCCGTCTATAGTTGTTCGTGGAGTGACAATCACCCTTCTTGAAAATAGGAATCACACAAGCCATTTTCCATTCACTGGGGACCTTTTGTTCATCCAAGCATTTACAAAACAGGATCTTCAGGGGCTCGGTAAGCTCACTGCACATTTTTCTTAGCACTCTAGTATGCACCATGTCAGGGCCGGGACTCTTATGGACCTTTAGCTTTGACAGTTTATTTCTAATACCCATTTCTGTCAACACAATATTGGTCAGTGCTGTGTTGAACCGTCTGTCCTCAAACGCAGGAAGGTTAATCGTATCCTCTCTTGTGAACACTGAGGAAAAGAAGCTGTTCAATGCCTCAGCCTTATCCTGGTTAGAATCTGCGTAGCTACCATCTTCAAGCCTCAGGTCTGATACTCCTCCTTGCGTTTTTTATTTCGACTTTGCATAAAAGTAAAACACCTTTGGGTTTGACTTGACCTCGCTTGCAAACAGCCTCTGGAACTCCTTTTCATCCCTTCTACATTTATTCTTTGCTTAGTTTCTGGCTCTTGTATACTCCCTCCTGTCCTGCTCATCGTTTGACCCAACCCACTTCTTTATTTTCTGGGTTGTCTTCTTAACTTTGTCAACCATCGCATGGTTCATGTGTATGGATCCCCTCGTATTCCTTGAGGCACTGGGTTTGATCTCGGGTATATATTTTTCAATCAAATGGGTCACTTTACAAGTTATGATATTCAGCGTAGTGTTTTCGTTCTTGTGCCTTAATGAGTCAGGCCAGTGGATACCCCTCATCTCTTCCCTCATCCCGATGTAATTTCCCTTGTAATGTTTGCACCTTGGCCTGGCCTTTTCTTGAACTAGGTAACAGTTAAATCTGAATGGCAACACTATATGGTGACTGGTGCCAACTGGGGCAGGGTGTTCCAGTTTGGTCACCAAACCCTCCTCGTTTGTTATGATGAGGTCCAGTGGCTTGGGTGTTTGCTCCCCTCTGTAATGAGTCGGATCTCTAACATGTTGGAATAGAAAATTATCTCTCAGAGTTTCTACAAAAAGAGTATCAGGGTTATTCAAGTCATTTGGAGTTAACTCGTTTCTCCAGTCGATGTCCCCATAGTTAAAGTCAAGAAGGTGGCTAGGGTTGAGCATCGCCGCGTTGTCTTTTTAGGCTCTTGAGTTCCTTTGATTTAGTGGGCCACAGTTTGGGGATCTGTAGATACACCCGACAATTAGTAAGTCCCTTCCCTTTAATTTAATTTTACACCACTTAGACTCTTCAAAAACATCCTCTCCCTGTACCCTCGCCTGGCTGGCTGTAAGAACTTGCCTAGCACAGATAACCACACCCCTCTTGCAAGTTTCTTGAGAAATGCTCGTAAATGAGTCATATCCTGTAATACTGAACTCACATTCCTCTGGGTCGATTCTCCTGTTCTTGTACAACAGTTCGACAGCTCCCACAATACCTGGTTGGTGTACCTTCAGTAGTTTTTCAAACTCCTCTCTCTTCCCAAGGAACGTGTCACTATTAGTGTACATGAAATTCAGACCAGAATTTGTTCTCGGTAACGTCTCTGCTCTTAGTAGCAACCCTCCCCCCATCCATTCTCAGAAGCTGCAGCATTTGCTAACTACGTACACTGTATTTTGCAGGATGTAGTTAGAAATGTCATTGTTTACAAGGCGCTCGCCTCTTCCTGGCTGATAGGAGGAGCTGGTGCTACCTCCCGGGTCGGGGGTATCGCGGGTGGAGGGTGCGCTGCTGTCCCCTGGCCCTGTGTCGGCACACTTGCTTCCACTACCTTCTCCCTGAATATAAGTCATGTACACCCGTCTCCGTTCCTCCTCGACTCTTCCCTTCTCTGCTTCAAGCCCTGCAGGAGCTTCTTGCGCTGTTCCCTCCACATTACCGACCGTTCTGGATGAATGAATACACTCGGGGGCAGCGTTGTTTTACCAAGCATATGCAGAGATCAGTGCAAAAGTACTTTTTAAATTTGTATCTATGGTGCAAGTTCCCACAGGTATGAATTCATTCTCATCATAACAAGGCAGGTGAGGTAAGGTGTGGTCAAGGTAGCTTGGTGTAGTTAACAAATAGAACAAAATCTTCATGGTGGCCTTACCTGCGCTGTATGACGGCTTCCCTGGGCCAGAACACCTCCATCATAAGCCATGACCGACACAACAACACAGCCGTGTACACTTCTATCAAGACGAGGACTCCAAACAGCACGAATCCAGACCAACCTGTGGTACAAAGTTCTCAGCAATATTAATTATGGTATTACAGAGGCCCCATGATCAGTCGTGAGTATAGGTATCAAAAAGAGGTTGACACAAAAATCATTTAACAACAATATTTACGCGAAGCTTACCATAGTTATGTTAGGTTGTATAATGCAGTAACATCAGGTACTGTGGAAAGCAGGGTGACCAAATTTAAAATTTTAGTGGTAAATCTAACACTCTTTTATAACTCACTCAGCATTAAATCCGCCCTAGACGGCCTTTCATATCTGAAAAAGAGAGGCTATGGAGCGCCTCATCATGCCCACGAGCGTGTGACTGTATATGAGATGAATACAGTGCAACCCAGCAAGGAATTCATTGGTTCTCGACCGAGTAATATACTAACAAATCGTGAAATGATAAATTAGATAATCAAAATTAACGTTCAGGAAAACAGGAAGGTCACAAGACTCATTTGGAGTGCTGTCATGATCATCCCGTGTGGTCCCGAGATATGCTAGATAGTACCAGTTGATTGCTAACGTAGAAGAAATTCAGATACATTCTGGGGCCAGTACATGTCCAGCACTTACCAGGAGTGTGTAACAGAGCCTGGACATGACCACTACTTACCTGCAGTGTGAAACAGAGCCAGGACATGCCCGCTACTTACCAACAGTGTGTAACAGAGCTACCACATGCCCAGTACAATACTTGCCAACAGTGTGTAACGTAAACGTGACCGACCGCAGGTCACTAAATACGCAACACGAGGTGGTCAGCCAAGGTGAGCTGTGGCCTTAATATATTTCATCGTTTGTTGAACCACTTATAAATAAAGAGAGTCTGAGATTAAAATATATTTTATATGTCGAGTTAATTTTATCATGCAGGTGTTGACACAAAACACTTAATTCTGGCGTAAAGTTACCGAAGAACAAAAGAAGCTGCAGAAGAATGTCTGTGAGCTCCAAGAATGGTCGAAGAAATGGCTGCTGAGATTCAATGTCACGAAATGTAAGAGGATGCACCTGGGGCGTACCAATGGTAAGGAGGCGTATCATATGTCCCAACGGGATGAAGAAATTGCACTATTTGAGACTGAATGTGAGAAGGACCTCGATGTGTATGTTGACAATGAGCTGAAGTTCTCGGGCCATTGGAGAAGATGGTAAAACAAGCAAATAAATTAGTGGGTCTTATAAGAAGGTCGTTCAGATATCTAGACGATCCGTCCCTCGTAACGATCTTCAAGAGTGAAGTGCTTCCCCATGTGGAGTACTGTCACCCCGTCTGGTCCCCGAGATATGCTAGGGACTGTCAGTTGGTTTAAAATGTTCAAAGGAGGGCCACCAGATTGGTGCCTGCACTTCGGCACCTCAACTACCCTGAGAGATTGGAGCGCCTGAACTTGCCTAACTTATACTACAGACAGGCAAGGGGCGACCTAATTGAGGTGTACAGTATAAGCATCTTAAGGGGCACTACTCGGTCGAGTGTATTGGAGCTGGCGGATGCTCGCCCCGCAAGGGGTCACAGCTCAAAATTGAAGAAGCCGCAGGTCCAGAAAACTGTGAGGGCAAACTTTTTCGTAGTGAGAGTTGTGAACTCTTGGAACAATCTACCAGAAAGTTTTGTGATGGCACCGAGTGCAAGCTCTTTCAAGACCAGACTTGACCAACAGTTGAGCAGGTTCAGGTACATTCAGGAGCCGGTGCATGCCTAGTACTTGCCAGCAGTGCATAACAGAAACGTGACCGATTCCCAAGCGGCTAACGAGCTGATCAGTGGTGAAGACGATAAAAGTAAAAGTAAATAATATAAGAAGGGAGGAAACTGTAGTACTCCTATTTGCTCATACTGGGCAGTTCCGTTTACACCCAACCCCTTCTGTAACTTCTGTTGTATCTAACACGGTTTGTAAGCCAATAAATATTATTTGATATTTGTTACATATGTCTCCTTAGGAATTATAGAATAATTACCTTGAAGATAGATGGATAGGGTGGGGCATGGTGGGATTAATGCAGTACAAGCTCACAGGTCAAGTAAGACGTTAAGTAAATACATAATGCACTTTAAAAGACACTCAGACTACAGTGTGTTTGTGTGTGTGTATGTGTGTGTTTCACGAGGGGTGTGGTGTGTAACATTATGAGCGTCACCCACACCATTGTCAGTAACTTGAAGCTGTTACAGGTAAGGTGATATATAGCATCACCTTTCCTCCTGACCTGACCTAACCTAACCTCACCTAACCTAACCTTAAATCGAAAACTGCACTAAGGTAAGAATTCCTCACAGTTAAAGTACTCACCACAGTATATGATGGCGCAAGGCAGTGATACTATGGGGACTACACCAAACACTCCAAGAATGTAGCAGACCGCAGTAACCATGTTGATGCCTGGTGAGCTGTCCTCTCTCTGTGGATGTACAAAGTGTCGACATACTCACGTCACCAGAGAAAGTGTTTGTATCATTTTTCATGTGTAAATTTTTTTTTAAGTTTTGATGGATATGTAGGCTATATGTATAAAGATATTAGCCTGGTATCACACACACACACACACACACACACACACACAACAGAATTTACCAGAATCTACCAGACGTCAACAGGAATCTACCATACGTCACCAAGAATCTACCAGACGTCAACAGGAATCTACCAGACGTCACCAATAATCTACCAGACGTCACCAAGAATCTACCAGACGTCACCAAGAATCTGCCAGACATGAAGAATCCACCAGACGTCACCAGGAATCTACAGACGTCACCATGAATCTACGAGATGTCAACCATGATGACAACAGGATGTCAATACCAACCTTACTGAGCATGGGTGAGCTTCCGGTACTTCAAACACGCTCCTGGGGGGTGTAGGGGGGGGAGGGGGTGTGGGTGACTCTCGGGGGTATATCCACCCCCCCCCACCTGTACCCCAACAATGCCGTTGTTTCCTTTTGGTGATCACTCATTGTCACCAGCTGTGTTACGACATGCTAGGGGCTTAATATGGTGGTAGGGGCTCAATATGGTGGTAGGGGCTCAATGTGGTGGTAGGGGCTCAATGTGGTGGTAGGTGCTTAATGTGGTGGTAGGGGCTCAATGTGGTGGTAGGGGCTCAATGTGGTGGTAGGTGCTTAATGTGGTGGTAGGTGCTTAATGTGGTGGTAGGTGCTTAATGTGGTGGTAGGGGCTCAATGTGGTGGTAGGGGCTCAATGTGGTGGTAGGGGCTCAAAGTGGTGGTAGGTGCTTAATGTGGTGGTAGGGGCTCAATTTGGTGGTAGGGGCTCAATGTGGTGGTAGGGGCTCAATGTGGTGGTAGGGGCTCAATGTGGTGGTAGGGGCTCAATGTGGTGGTAGGGGCTCAATGTGGTGGTAGGTGCTTAATGTGGTGGTAGGGGCTCAATGTGGTGGTAGGTGCTTAATGTGGTGGTAGGTGTTCAATGTGGTGGTAGGTGCTTAATGTGGTGGTAGGGGCTCAATGTGGTGGTAGGGGCTCAATGTGGTGGTAGGGGCTCAATGTGGTGGTAGGTGTTCAATGTGGTGGTAGGTGTTCAATGTGGTGGTAGGGGCTCAATGTGGTGGTAGGGGCTCAATGTGGTGA
Source organism: Homarus gammarus (assembly GCA_958450375.1). NCBI lineage: Eukaryota > Metazoa > Arthropoda > Malacostraca > Decapoda > Nephropidae > Homarus > Homarus gammarus. The sequence continues at coordinate 1,667,392 of CAUDMG010002576.1, read as the reverse complement.
TAGGTGTTCAATGTGGTGGTAGGTGTTCAATGTGGTGGTAGGGGCTCAATGTGGTGGTAGGTGTTCAATGTGGTGGTAGGGGCTGTATGTGGTGATAGGTGTTCAATGTGGTGGTAGGTGTTCAATGTGGTGGTAGTAGCTCAATGGTGGTAGTGGCTTAATGTGGTGGTAGTGGCTCAATGTGGTGGCAGGGGCTCAATGTGGTGGTAGGTGTTCAATGTGGTGGTAGTAGCTCAATGGTGGTCGTGGCTCAATGTGGTGGTAGTAGCTCAATGGTGGTCGCGGCTTAATGTGGTGGTAGTGGCTCAATGTGGTGGTAGGGGCTCAATGTGGTGGTAGGTGTTCAATGTGGTGGTAGTGGCTCAATGTAGTGGTAGGGGCTCAATGTGGTGGTAGGAGCTCAATGTGGTAGTAGTGGTTCATTGTGGTGGTAGGGCCTCAATGTGGTGGTAGGTGCTCAATGTGGTGGCAGGGGTTCAATGTGGTGGCAGGGGTTCAATGTGGTGGTAGGTGCTCAATGTGGTGGCAGGGGCTCAATGTGGTAGTAGAGGCTCAGTGAGGTGGTAGGGGCTCAGTGAGGTGGTAGAGGCTCAATGTGGTGCTTAGGGTTGAATATGGTGGTAGGGGTTTAATGTGGTGGTAGGGGCTCAATATGATGGTAAGGGGTTAATGTGTTTCGGGCTCAGTGTGGTGGCAGGGTCTCAGCTGGGAGGTAAGTGTCAATGGCGTCGTGTCTGCATAGGAGACTTGATTTTCTGTCCGTCCGTCTCCCTCTCCTGCAATTCCAAGAAATACAACCATTAATTATTGTCATCATATTAATCTAATATTTTGCTATATGACCCAGCCAGTGACAAGGCTTAACCCAAGAAGACCGGACACTTGGCCAACTGCACTGGCTAACCTATACCCCGCCCCCCCCCCCTCCTCCTGTGTGGTCTTGTTCTTCCTGATGCTGGACCTACACCCTCCCTCCCGTGTGGTCTTGTTCTCCCTGATACTGGACTTACACCCCCCCTCCTGTTTGGTCTTGTTCTCCCTGATACTGGACCTAATTCCTTCCTCATGTGTGGTCTTCTCTCTGATGCTGGACCTACTTCCTTCCTCCTGTGTGGTCTTCTCTCTGATGCTGGACCTACACCCTACAGAAAGATAATAAGTTCTGCCATTTTCCTCATTACAACCCCTCACAGGGATAAGGAAAGGCCTGGTAGCTTGTCCATTCGATGATCAGTTTCTTGTCATCCCACTTAATTATCGTCGACGTGGACGTATGGATCATATATATAAAGAGCTTGTAGCGTACTTAACTATATGAACCTTTTACCTTACAGGTCTAAGTGAGTAATAAAATAAAATTAGATGCATTTCAAAAGTTATATCATAATTACATATACAGGTAACAAATAGAAACAAAGTTTCCTATAGTGTACAAGCAGGGAAGTTTGTGAGTAGGATCCGCCGGTACTATTACACGTCATATTGAGTGTGACAGCTCAGGACTCAGGAATGTTAGTGCGTGAATGACGTCAGCCATCGTGTGAGAATGTGTTGACACAGCACCATGGCACCTGACTGCCAGCGTGGACCAGATAGTGTGGACCAAGCGGTGTGTGTGAGACGTCAGCCGTTGTGTGGTGTAGGACCGGAAAACTACACATCTCTAACGTGGACCAGCAAACGTGGCCAGCCAACATGGACTGGTGTCCCATATATAAAACCGAGGCGGCTGTAGATCTCAACCATTGCTTTCTGAGCTCTACACATTCACCATCTCTGAAGGAGTGCGCAAACTTGCTTCTTATAACCCCAGCCGTGTATTTGACGTATTAAACTACACACAAAACACCTTTAATACGTTGCAGAAGTGAGTTTTTTCGTCGACTGAAGACAAACATCATGGGATTAATCTTGAGCCGTATCCTAGCGCTGGTGCAGAGCAAGAAGCCCTGCAGGATCCTCATGGGTAAGTTAAAACGTTTACCAAACAGTAAAATCCGTACAGTTTATTAGTGAAATGTAATCAGTGTACAGAGTTTCGATAGTAACTAGTTAGGGAATGTAATTACTAGATATTTTATACATTTATTTATCAATAAAATGTCGATGACAATCTTTAAACTGTATATCATAAGCTAAATCATTACTGGGTTGAAGATTACGACCATTTTGGCATCATGTATCATCACCAAAATAATTTGACACGATAGGACCAAAGTGTTGTCAATGTCTTAGTTTTATATCTACGTTCAAACAAATAGACATCATACAGTTTGAGTGGAGAAAAACATAAGTATACTTTACAGTTTAGTAAAATTATTCTTTAGTTAAAACGTTTCTTACCAATATGTTTAAAAGAACTTTACAAGTTTTACTATATTAAATATTCTAGTTAACCCTACACACGGTTTTTGAGTTCTTTAAATGTATTGATAAAGTTTTCTATTGTTAGTGGGGCTGGACGGTGCAGGGAAGACTACGGTACTTTACAAGCTTAAACTGGGAGACGTCGTCACCACCATCCCAACTATTGGTAAGAAATACTACCATGATTTCCTGTCACCTTAAATTTTCTACACTGATTTTTTTTTACCGTTGTATACAAAATTGATGAAAAGTGATTTTATTCAAGTTTTCCAGATTTCATTCTAAAATTATCAATATAATAATTATATCAACCAGGTTTCAATGTGGAGACGGTGGAGTACAAGAACGTCAGCTTTACTGTGTGGGATGTGGGCGGCCAGGAAAAAATTCGGCCTCTGTGGAGACATTACTTCCAGAACACGTCAGCCATCATATATGTGGTGGACAGCAACGACCCCGATCGTCTGGCAGAGTCTCGCAAGGAGCTGGAGTTGGTGGTATGTATTGGACTAGGTTGTCGTAATAAGTCTTTTATTAGTACTGGGGTCGTCCTCATAACTCTATCCAGGACACTAACGATTGTCTACAAGAGAAGAATGGCTCACTTCACTGGTGACTGACAGAAGCACTCCAAGTGGTCAACAAGTCAAAATATCAGTTGTCGGGATTGAATGAATCAGTGGTCAAGGAAAGTGTTCATAGTTCGTTTGTGCTGCATTACTTACCATCAATACAACTTTCTTTGCCACATACGAATGACTGTACTATTGTTTGGCTACAAATTGTTTAAGAAATTCCAAATGGAAGAAGGGAATGTCATTCGTCAGCTTTCCAAAGGAAGCAGAAAGGTGAGTTGTAGACCTTTCCCACAACAGTCGATGTCGATTGATAATTTGTTTTTATTATGTCTATATTGCCCCGATGTATGTGGTATTAATACTAAATCCTTCTGCAGAATTGTCAGCAAAGAACAGTGTCATCAGGATACAAAGTGACCCGCAGGATATGTATAAATATTTAAGATTAGGCTACGTCACCAAAAAAGTTTAAGTTTAGTATGAGGTTACATCTTACAAGAATGTATAAAGGCAACATATTTATGTATTTTTTTGTAGTTGTCTTAGGCAACCAGTTTGTGTATGTCAACTAATTCTGTTGTAATCTTGCGAGTAATTATTATTCATTTATAGTTTTGTGAGTACAGTACATTATGGAGCGTGAGTTGCTGTGCACTGAGGGAAGCGAGCTATTGGCCTGAACTTTACAGAGGAAGAGCTAGTTCACTGCTTACAGGCATGACATGATGTTAATGGCAGTCATTGAGAACATTTATTATTAATTCCACCTTTTATACATTAAATGAAAAACAAATATTAGTGCACTATAAGGTTTTGATCAGACTGTACTGTGTTACAGCCTAATATTTGAAGGTAATTGCAATGTTATATTATTATTTGTGCGGATTTCAACCAGTTAAATGTATGTTATTAATGCAGTATATAAAATGATTTACTGAATATCTATCTAACTTGTCATCATAGACTAATTTTTAAAGGGTACTTTTAAAATTTCAATGGATATTTATGATTAGAGGTAAGTTAGGAAGGGGGAGGGAATTCTTATTGCTATGCTCTACTGAAGGATTGGTCTCCCCCAGCTGCAGAATGAGGAGGTTGCAGGTTGTTCTCTACTGGTGCTAGCCAACAAGCAGGACCTCCCTCAGGCAGTGTCCGTCGCCAGGGTCACAGACGTCCTCAACCTTCGCCAGATGCATAGACCCTGGTACGTGCAGGCCACCTGTGCCATAAACTCTTCCGGAATCTACGAGGCGCTTGACTGGCTGGCTAATCAGATACAATGATGTTGATACTGTCGAAGTAAATTCTCCAAATAACAAATGTTACAGTGATTCTTCTGCCATTATGAAGCACTACAAGTAACACCACAGCCTCTGTCAACTCTCCAAACAACCATGTTTGTGTTTATTGTTATTTGTGATAGATCTAGTACACCCTTCCGCATCACTCACCACACAGTGAACAAATACTACCATTTTATCTACTATTTAAATTTCATTGAGGAAACTCTCAACCTTCTTTACTTAGAGCAGTGGTTCTCAACCTTGTTTGCCCCATGCACCCCTTGCACCATATGTCAGAATGTCATTCCCCCCTCCTTTCCAAGATTGTCTGCCTCAAAAAGTGCATTCCAAATAATATGCATATAATACTGAAAATCCTTTATTTTTTCCATATTAGTACATATACATTTACAATTTTACATGGATTATTTTTATAGTGGAGTTTTACAAATTAAATGCCAATTGAAAATGTTGATGGATTAATAAAACTTGAATAAAAGAAAATAGTTTTTTATATTTATAATGAATTACTTAACAGACCAAACTGAAGCATAATGCAAAAAAAAAAAGTTCAATAGAATACCAGGAAATTGTAAATTTGTAATTAATTTTATTCAGATGAAGATTACAGTCAATGAGAAACCTGTGATTGTTTTTTCTTCGCCAATTCTGGGATACGCGGAGGAGTGTTTGAAAGGGCACAACGCAGGTCATTTTCTACCTCTAATCTACTACGTTGCTTCGTTTTAATTTGCAACTGAGTTGAAAAGCCTGACTCACAAAGATATGTCGACACAAACGGAAGCAAGACACAGATAGCTCTTTCTGCCACTTTTGGGTAGGAATCGCACATCAAGGGCCAAAATTCTGTGATTGATTTCTCATCGAACATATCTCTTGCTCCCGAATCAGTTTTCCCTCCCATGAAACCTGAATTCCCCCCCTGGGGGGAATTCCCCCCTGGTTGAGAACCTCTGACTTAGAGAATCCGGATTTTCTCAGGCAATCTGTCATTAATGGCAAAATTTCTGGCACAAGTGAAGGGAAAATGTGGATGTCTGAAAGTGCTATCACACGGCAAAATTTTAGCATCCTGGGGAGAAAACGGCGATACTTCCGTTCTCGATAATTTTTTCGTTTGAAAACTGTGACTTGAGGAAATCGGAACGTACGGGACTTCTCGGCCAAGCTTTAACTTCATTTCGGATCCAATTGAGGTCTTAATAATATTTAGAATTTAAATGCATTTATTTTATTAAAACAAATTGAAAAAAATTATACGGTTTTAATGCAAATATATTATCATTAGAACATTCTTTATGCATACAAATTAAAATTACAGCGACGGGTATTTGTTTGACTTTAGTTTACATTCACTGAGCGGGGTCAGCATGGATTCTCAAGCCTCACCAATTATTTGGACAAGGGACTCTGAAACCGTCTTCTTGCTGATGGAGCTTCTCATTGGTCTATTTTAAATGCAAGAAGAGTTTGAATTATGATTTTCCTGTACAGTGTATGCCTCGTGACCTAGGTCAACCAGCGCCGCCATACACCACGGAGCGGGGGTCAACTACTAAGCCACGCCTACCCCCGCTATTTAAGACCTGACCTCGCGGTGATCTGCCTCTCGCTCTCTCGCTCTCTCTCTACCAACAGCCACAGCCAGCAACACCCCCTCCACCGCCGCTGCCCGGCGGGCCTCGCTCCTCCGCCTGCCTGGCGAGCATGGCGACCCACAAGCTGTCCTCCTGTGAGCATCCTCACCAACCAGCTCTCTCTACATCACGCTTGTAACCACGCTGCCTCCCCAGCACCAAGCTGCATTGTACAGTACATTCAATACAACATGTATATAGAGAGCACATTGTGAGTTTCCTTTCTCCATCCCACCCTGAGTGTGAACAAAACAATCCCGAACCCTACAACCCGCTGTCTTTGTTGGTGTTTTGTTCCAAGCGACGGCTATACCTGAACGGTGCTACAAATGTAATACTAAAATGGGCGTGAATGTGTCATATTTATATAGGTAGCGGAGTAAACTATTCACGAAAAACTCAAGATAATCTTAATTCTTCTTTTTATTGTATGTGGTCACCAAAATATAAAAAAAAAGGCTTAAACACACACTAAAAATGTAAAATTTGTTTCTTGTACACAAAATCAGCTCAAGAACAGTATTGTAATGTTTCCTGTCAATATAATACAGGATAATCTTCAAAAAAAAAAAAAACTTACCGATTTTGATCTCTTGAAATGATTCTCTTCACGTTAAAGATAAACCTGATAATGTTTATAAAATGTCCATTGATTTCTTCAGAACAACAGATATGCTCTCAAACTATATAATAACGGCAGTTGCAACATTTATGAGTAGTCTTTCAGCTTAAGCAAGGGCTCCTACTGAAAATAAGCAGATGATAATTTTGTTAGGCTATCCTGGGTCGAATCTACCGTACTTACATTTTACCATTGTTTTTACCTGCATTAACTATATACGCGCTGTTTCACTGTAAGCTTCTATGGCAGTTTTACTGAATACTTATCTCTATCAATTTATCTATCCCTGACACAAAATCTTACTGCTGTTACAAAATATAAGGAAGTAATTTGGGAAACGTCCCACTAGACAGTTCTAACTTAATAAAGTTGCACAAGCTTTAGTTACTAATCCTAGTAACTTAGAGACTACGTTAAACAAAATAGCCTAACTAACCAGTGTTCACAATTGTGCTCATTCACCTTCAAGCACCCATATAGCGACCCGGGTTCTATTATCCTTATTTCCAGATACTTTCTTTACTTCCTTTTTCTTTATATTACTTACTAGTCGAGTCATTAATTCAGCTATGGGAAAGGTCGAGATCACAGTTGCTTCTCAGAAGTGTAAATTCATAACAACAGTTGTACTCTTCAGAGGTCAAACTACACATAATACGTTTTTAATTCATAGCTTGTTGTCTATCACGCAAAAATTACCTCTATAGTGTAATACGGGTATTACACTGCACGCTCGCACTTGTTATTTTTTCTGGGAAAGTCAGTCACTCATGTATTCATAGTCACTTCTATGGCTTTCAATAATTCCACTGTTACTGAAGTTTTGTCATATCAGCAGCTGTACAAGAATGACCAACATAGATCAGTATAGAACACCTAGAAAGCAACTCACGTGGATCAAGGAGTCATTAGGCACTTTAAATGTCACTATAAATATGATTTTATGACGAAAATGATGAATAAGAATGTCAACCCTACAGAATTTCAACGCAGTTTTACAATCAAGGATTCAATATTTTCACTCGTGACTGCATGGAATGCAATCAAGCCTGAAACACTTTTAAGAGAGTGGCGAAACTGTGGCCGAAAGTGATGTTTGCAGATCTAGAGTGTGATTAAGACAAAGATTTTGAAGGATTCCACATAAGGCAGAGGGCATCTGAAGTGCAAGAACTGATGGAGACTGTTAAATTGTCTCTGGAAGACAACCCTCTACGCAAGCTTAATGCTGCTGACATAGAAGAGTGGATACACATTGACGATGATATTGAAGTTGCAGCCACTTTCACTGATTAAGAAATCATTCAAAGCATTACAACTTCTGAGAAGATAGAAGAGAACTGGTCAGAAGAATCTGGTGAAGAAGACGACAAAGTTGAAGAAAAGATATCTTGGGCTACTGCAGAAAAGTGCATTGAAACGATTATTAAATTTGTGGAACAGAACCATAGCTTCAGTCTTCAAGACGTCATGCATGCACACATGGTGCAGAATAATCTAATCACAAAGAAATTACAAAGTCGTAAACAAGGTGATATACGAAAGTATTTAAAGAAAGCAGTGTCAAGCAGTGCAGCAGATGCAGCACGTGTTCCATCCACAAGCAGTGCAGCAGACGATATAGAAGTCGTGGAAATGAACGAATAGATATTTATTTGTTGTTTTGTACTTTGTATTTATAGGAAAATGTTACGTTAATAAACTACAAATAAATAATCAATTTGTATAAAATAAATTCTGCTTTCATTTGTTTACTGTATTTTTATTTTGCAATGTTCATTTTTAAACATGATTTCAAGCATTACACGCCCCCTTTTTGGTAGTGAAAAATGTTTGTTTTCATTTATGTCAAGTGTTGACTTTATTTTTCTTTAAAAATGCTCGATTTGATAAATGAAGCGTGCTGTGCTTGATAATGAATAAACTATCAAAATGTACCTATTCATCTCTTCTTTATTCCTGCATAAATTTGAATTTTAAAAGTACTGCCTGAGAATCAGGAAAATCCGAAAAACCGGACCGACCCAATCCCCGAGCAGTCCGGATTTTTGGACTTCTACTGTATATATATAAATCTACTGTAAATATATCTGAGAGACGCAATCAAAATAAAAGTCACTCAATTTCCTCACCGTGCTAAGATGTATAAATACCAAAAATATATTCCTCGAGGCACTTAATATTTCAGCTATTACAACACAAATTAGCGGATCCTTCCTTGTGCGCATTTACAGCTGATTCGCCAGGCAAGAAGATGACGGTAGCAATGCGTGTGATGGGGGGTGCGGGAGGGGGGTTTTGAGAGTTGTATTTAAATGCCAGGTAGCGACGTGTCCAAATATTACATATTAAGTAATTATAAGATGTTTTAATTGCCTGTATGTTGGCCTGGCGAGTTAATGCTAGGCATTTACATTCTTAGGGTTAAAGCTAGACGTCGCATTCTGGATTGAAAAAAAAAACTAATTTGGCAGGTACAAAAGGCACTCCATTTTAATAGATGTTCCTACATGGGCCGTGTGAGAGGCAGCATCTGGCCAAAGTTACCTCTGACCTTAAAGTGTTATTTTACCAATAGTTTCTTTCAAACGTTATATAAATATAATAATACCAGTAATAATTTTTAATACTACATCTGATAAAGGCATTGAGCTATTTATTCAATTAAACAACAATTATACTGTATATGATCTTACTACTACTGTACTGGCAAATGTCACCAAGCAGTGACTGTTAGTGAGGTCACCAGCCCGGCATGGTCCGTGTGCAAGTTTTGTTTTTTATGTTTAGTATGTGCACACTACTGTACAGTAATATGTGTACACTACTGTACAGTATATTAGTTATTATTCATATGAAAATGTAATTTTATTATATTTTTTCTTCTATTTTTGTCATAAATATGAATAAAATAATTTTGTAAACTGAATCAGGCCCTAAATTAACCAGGGTTTTAAATACAGTATGAATTGTCACAATTCGAGGCTTTCCTGTACAGTACAATACTTGAATTAACCAGGGAAGAAAATGTCTGAATTTGAGGGTCTCTGTCTGTACTTATTTCAATCCCCTGTATTGTGCTGCATTTCCTCGGTGTGAACTGATGTACACTATCAAGGTTGTAAAGTGAATTCCTATTTTTTTTGGAGCAAGTTGAACAAGCTAAAAGGGCAGAGGAGAAGAGACAGAAGAGAATTTACGACAACTGGAAGAAACTAATACAGGGAATGCTGGTGAAGGAGCGAGTGAGAGAAAAGTACGGCAACGTGGCTCCATCTGACGAGGAAGAAGACCAGAAGGAGACAGAGACGGCCAAGAAAACATCGGAAGCAAAGGAAAAAGACACCCCAAGGAGAAAGATAAAACAAGAAGACATCGACGCTGTTAGACCTCCTCTCATCACACATCAGGTTAGAAATCTTAACATTGATCTGAGTTCCAATGTTGTGGAGATGGCCAAGAAAAGTAGAAAGAGAACAATGAAGACAAAAAATAGCATCAAGAGAGTGGTAAGCAAAAAGGGAAAAACTGAGAACACGGCAGGTAAAGATGTTAAGACGGAACAAGTTGAAGACGACAACGAGGAAAGTGAACCAGACGTTGAGGAGAAGAAAGCAAAAATTCGAGCTATTCTCCAGTGGGGAAATAAAACGGTTACCGCCAACCCTGACCTCAGCGATGACAGCGACGAAGAGAGACAGTCTCGGCCGTCGTCTTCCCACGTTGGTGTTCCATTTTCCGATCCCTTTTACACTGTCGGTGAGAAGCAGGGACAAGTAAAAAATATATCTGGAAAAGGAAGAAAGAAAAGCCAAGCACAGGAACCATCAGACTGTGAGGAGCATGTAACAAGTCGATCAACCAGCCGCTCCACAACCCCTGAACCAGACGTGGGTAAGGCGGGCTGTAGGAGGTTGTCCCGCAGATCTGCCAAACAAAAGATCAAAACTTACAAAGAAAGTGATGGAGAAATTGAGGGGTACATTTCGATTGATGAAAGTGATTGTGAAGATAAGACTTATTATAACCGCCATCCGGGCTGTTAAAGGGTGAATAATACTTCTCACGTCGTACGCGAACATTATAATTCGGTCAAACCTGTTGAATACAATTCATTTAGTATTTCAAATAAGTCATACATAGGTACTCTTACATAAATGTTTAATCCAATATATATTTACATAACAATCATGGCTATGTAATTGTGTACACAATAAGTAATAGTTAAACTTACGTGTTGAAAGTCTAGAGAGAAGCCAGGGTAGGTGTTGACTCTAAGATATGGGTAGCTATACTGAAATGCCCACCCTATAGCCTGGCCCCTTGGCTGGTCAGCTATGGCTGAGTCAGGTGATTATAATTATACATAAACAAACTCCCTTCACACCCTCCAACCTCCTTCTGGGCCTCTCATCTTCAACCATCTCAACACTCTACATTGTGAGTTACAGCCTAACATAACATTTGTTTATATGTCATCATAATTATGTACCGCTTGAGGTAACAGTCACATTGACAAATGATGTAATGGACACAGTCTATGTGTGTACACAATATGTAATAGTTAAACTTACGTGTTGAAAGTCTAGAGAGAAGCCAGGGTAGGTGTTGCCTCCAAGATATGGGTAGCTACACTGAAATGCCCACCCGATAGCCTGGCCGCCTGGCTGGTCAGCTATGGCTGAGTCAGGTGATTATAATTATACATAAACAAACTCCCTTCACACACTCCAACCTCCTTCTGGGCCTCTCATCTCCACCATCTTCGTACCCTACATACTGTATACGGGCTGCTTGCGGTAACACTTATAATCCTTTAAAAGAAAAGAAAGCAGCCACTCACGTCTTGAATTTGAGTGAAGAATGTAACTCTGACTGATTTTTCTCAGTAAAGTACATTAGTAGAGAAAATAATTTTAATGTACTCCATTAAGAAATATTAGGTTATATGTATTTTGTTTGTAACAATTACCCGGTAGTTCAAAGAGTATTATTAAGTTTTTAGACCAATTAAATTGGTAACTTTTGTGGTACATTAAACTTTTTTGTATTTAAATAAATCTAAATTTTATATGTACAGTACTTAATTTACTGTATACCTTAATTTTAGAATGTACAGTAGATTCCATGTTTACTATTCATGGACACTTTATTCTTGATAAAAAAGTTTGAATTATTATTTTGATATTACCACAAATTTTAAATTCTGTTGATACCACAAACCTTTAGCCAATACAGTACAGTAAACTTTTGGTATTCTTGGTTTCTGGATTTGCAAAATTTAAATATTTACCAACTCTTTATGCACGACCCCAGACCTCTAGTGTTCTCAGATCTTGAAAGGGTTGACAATCCTTGCTTCTTGATGTGAATCTCTTGGTAAAACATAAACAACATCATAATTCATGAAATATTATTTATTGTAATGATACATTGAGGGTAAAACTGCCTTCACTTCCCATAAACCACTTTCACAATTTCCTAAAAACATCAGAGAATATTCAATATTTACTGTATTTTATACACAGTGATCAGCTACGTGCAGTAAACTTTAGTTTGTATTTCTGGGACAATTCTAAGGCACAATGTTGATAGGACAGAATGTTGGAATGTGCACAGTTTCCTAGCTACTGCACCTGAGGTAATGTTAGTGAGGGAGTGAACAGCTGTAGATTTTTTTGTAATTTTATGCATATTGTGATACAGTTGTGTTATTAGAGTAAATGTTCAAAATTCCCTCACTTTGCCTCTATACAGTATCACATTATGAAGAGTTGTATGCATAAAATTATGCAAAAAATTATGGCTGTTTCACTCCAACCTCACTGTGGGCAATGCTGAGGGGGACAAGTGGAGGGTAGTAGGAAGGCTGGAAGATGAGTGGTGAGGAGCAGCGTGTACTACACTGCATCGTGGTTGAGAAGCTATTGAGAGACAATGGGGGAAGGAAGTTGGGAGGCCTACAATTTCCTCAATTTATTAGCCATGAGGCTTTGTACTCTTGACAAAGTAAAAGTGTGCAATTTGATAAAAAAAAGTCTGGACACACTTTATATTGTTCAGTGGGGTTAATACCCTACTGGGAGCAAAATAATCACTTGAGCTAATACAGTAGAACGTCGATTTAAAGGGATTCAATATAAAATTATTGATTTAAAGTGACACCCACAATTAAGGACAATGTATAATTTAAAGCGAATCTTTCCTATTTTATGTGAGTCATTCTGGCGCATCATATGGAAATACACACTATTTTAAATTTCGCGCCTAATGTTTACCTAACAGACGCATTTCTGGGCAGGCTACATGGCTGACCGCCACCCTCTCACTCTCACGCATCCTCAGTTCTCGCACTGATGCTCTAGTGAACGGACATATTATGAGACACTATCTCCTTCTACCACATGCATCATCCATCGCCACTATGTCCAAAAAGCCAGCTACTATACATCATTCCCAAAGACCTGGGGGTGCTGGTGGTAGAGTGGTACCGCTCTTGCCTTCGCAAGCTAGATGTCACGGGTTCGATTCCCGGGCTGGTGGAAGTTGTTTGGACATACTTCCTAGCCCCCATTAGTCCCTGTTCACCTAGCAGTAAAGTAGGTACCTGTTGTAAATCGAAAGTTGTGAATTCGTATTCAGGGACAAGTTGTTGGAGCTTCCAATAGCTTGATGACATAAACCATTGACTCTTCAGGATTCTATGCCCTTGACTCTTCAGGCTTCTACGCCCTTAACTCGTGAGACATAAAGACAAGCATGAACTTAGCATGCTTCCCTGTTGAGCACTGTAAACGCTTCTGTGCTTCACCTTACACAAGGATGTAGGGGAGTGCCCAATAAATAATAATAATAAAAAAAATTCCCAAACACCAAGAAATCAAGACAGGCAATTACACTGGAGCAGAAAATCAAGGTGCTGGAAGCCCAGCAGCAAGAAAATGGTGCTTCAAGTGTGGGGTGCCAATTTGGACAGTGATGTGGACAATGAGCTGGCTGGGTTGAGCTCTGCATCTTCAGAGAATGAATTGCTCAACTAAAGTTGAGTGAAAATCTATTTTAGAAAAAATAAAGTAATTAAAAATAAGTTGAGAGGAAAGTGAAAGAGCTTGGTGAGTCAGACGAGAGGCGGGCAATGTGCGGCGCCAGTGTGACCACCGTCTAACATCAGCTGATCCCTAGTAAACAGACCATTTTGCATCCCTTAATTTTAGCTGTGTTGATTTATGAGTGTTTGTTTTAACATAATACTACAAAAAACAATATTTGTTTATTCTAGGAGATGGGCTGGATTGCATCTGGGTAGACTCTCAGTCTTTTTAGTATTTTGTGTTTCTCTCAAGTACCAAACTAAATTATTCCATTGAAACAACATTTCGATTTAGTGCGAATTCTGTTTAAAGGGACCTCTCTTGGAACGTATCTCGTGTTATATCGACGTTTTACTGTACTTTAGGGGGTTAACCTTTTTTCTTGTTGTAATGTCACAAGTTTAATACAGTACTTGCAGCTTTTTGGGAAAATGAAGATGGCAAAATATCCTGTGGTATATTTTTCTTAGTGCTAGTGTATTTCTCTGACTTTCTTATAATCTTTATAAAAATTTAGCCTCACAGATGATATTTCCCAAAATCTTAGGAGAGACGTTGAAATATGACCAAACATCAAATACTCACTCATGAGAACAATCTATTATGGATTAGGAAATCCTGTTGAATCTGTTATAGCTGAAGCTGCAGTGATATTGATATAACATGGGGGAGCAAATTCCTTTAGCTTGACCACCTTAATAAAGCTCTCAACAGTTGCCGCGATGCATCCAACAGCTCCCAGACACATGATATTGGCAGCTAACACAACGTCTCTCACATCCACGCGGCCACTAGCTTTATGCTGTCAAATATTTGAAAGGGTTACAGTAAGGAATCCCATAATATTGCTGAGATACGTGATCCACAGGACCATCTGCCAGAATATAGCCCAACGTGCTGTAAACCCTCACTATTTTGCACCAGCTAGGGATTCTTGGAGTCAAGTCAGTCCACTCACCCTCTCGAGAACCCCTTTCATTTCACTTCACCCAAGCCAGTAGTCTTAATGCTCACTGCCATGTACAAGTAACCAATCAATGCCTTGTTTCTGTAGTACAATATATAAACACATGACAATGACTCAAACATCAATATTCAGTATGTTAATATTATTTTTTGCACCCCCAAGACTAAGACAGAAGAGCATTGTGTTCCTTACTGTAATCTGAGTCTAATTTAATTCAACAGTTGCCAGTTAAGTCTTATTTTCACCTTTTCTGAGATGTTTCTTCAAGTCACTGATGGAGCAATGTTACTAAAGCATAAATAGAGAAAGAACAGAACTAATTTACCTGCTGGTCAGGAGGCTTGACCTAGGCAACATTCGGTACTTATATGAGAACTTAACATTTACATCATTGAAACTATGTACAACAAGTTTGAAGTTTCATAGTTTTTTCTAAAATTGTAAATAATTGTTAAATAAACCTAAAGAATGTGAAACTCTGGGGTTTACAGCATCATAATGGATCGTAGGGTCAAACATGTTAATTATTATCATTTCTCTATAGACTAGATTATAAAATAAACTCACCTTAATAAGGATGTGGAAGGCTGGAGGGAAGATAAATATAAAGGGTGTGACAAGAAGACCGCCGACCAGCTCAATAGCAACAGCAAAATGTGGAATAGATTCACACACAAAGAGAACAAGTAGCATGACTGTTGTGCGGAGACAGATGCGTCGCCAACCAAACTCTGAAAATGTGTTTTAAGAGCATAAAGCAACAGCTAGATCAGAAATACTGTGAGTAAGTAAAGCACAATACAGAATAGTCTTTGACAAGAGTTTCAAGAGCAATGGAGGGATCCTACTTAGACCACTGGTGTCCTTCCCTCAGCATGGCCACCTCTAGTGGATGGACATCTGGTAAATTAGGTTGCTAAGTAAGTTAAATACAGGTACACCACCGATTTTCCGACACCCTTGGTTCTAAAGCCTTGCCGGATTACTCGTTTTGCTGGACCAACCAAGGTAACGTAGTAATAATTCAACAATACACCTGTGACCCACTAATTATACACCTCCCATATCTTTAAAGTATCATGGACTGATAGAAACTTAAATATTAAATGTAAATTAAATGTGAATTAAATGCTTAAATGAAAGACATTAGTATAAATGATACATGTTTATTAGTATCAATGAAACAGGATTATTAATTATCTTGTATCGATATGGACTGGCGTTTACCCTTGACACCATCACTGACACTTGCATCTTTCTCAGAAGTCACACCTAGGGTTAAATGTAAGCAAAATGAGCTGAGAATCGCACAAAATCGAGGGATCAACCCCAACAACTGCAGTATAAACAACTAGTCTGGCAGTTGCGGGAATTTCAAGTGCGTTCTCGTAATTTTTTCTGCACTAAACAAGGTGCTGGACCATCAGTTCCCGGAAAATCGGGAGTGTACCTGCAATTTTTTTATACATAGATTGAGCAGTTAGTTTTTGGAACATTTAAATATGAAAATACTAGTAGCCAGAAACAACTTGCTTAATACCATTACATGATACTCAGCTGTGACTAAACGTTATTATTTTAGTATTGGTTACAAAGAAAGTAACCAAAACGACCAACATGATACCAAAACAAATGAAAGTGTCAGTCAACACACACAACTCACCGTCAGGAATATGAAGGGAATTCTCAAGGTCTTGGAAAAGTCTGTTGATCCCGAGCACCAGGCAGAGGAGCAGCTGAAATATGGCTCTTGTCAACCATACTGTGATGCTCAAGTACACAGTAACTTACAAGACACACGATGCTGTACAATACAGTATTTATAAAGGTACAAGTATACTCCTGTGCCTGCCTCCCTTGTCTTACCTACATGTATACTCCACTGTCATATATACTTCCCTATCATGTACAGTATACTGCCCTGCCTCCCTTACCTGCATGGAGACAATGGCCATGTTAACGTATAGAAGAGGACCGGCAGAGAGGTTGTTGAGGATGTTGGCCTTAACAGATGACCCCAAGATAACAAAGGCAGCAGCAGAGAGACTCACAAACAGACACACACTGCCTGTAACACAATAACTGACTGTGATATGTTACATCTTGTATCGTTGGGGTCAAACATTCGCTCACTCCCAAACTGAAGCAGTATCAACCCCAAATGAAATGAAACAGCGCGCGGATCGGTTGATCTTCCGCCACACCCCGTCACACAAGGACACCACAGCCATATAATATAAACAATCAGTAAATTTTATGTGAAGAATAATATCACTATAGGATAAATAAAATCACAGCAGGAACATCAAGGCAGCATTTGTACAGTTAGTGGGCCATGCAGAATTCCTGATGTAATAATTCATATGAAAAGTGTACACGAGTTGTTTGTAACTTACCAATAAAAGCAACTACGAGAGCATGTGGTAGGCGATGCTTCTGACGCATGTCCATCTGCACAGTCAGGATCATTGGGTGAATGTCAAACTGTTTGGGACAATAAATAATCAATATTCAATTGCAAATGCAGACTGTTACGTTTTAAATGCAGGAAAGTGGCTTTCTTACCGTAGAACTCGGATACCTTCACACTGGTTACTCACCCAAGAGATTATGGTGTATCACTACGTAGAATTTTGCTCTGCTTCCGGCATTCAATGCGTTATGTACTTGATTAGTGATGATTTAATGAATTCCACTAACTTCCAACATCCATCTAAGTTACTGGTTATACTTTGTCATAACCAATCAGTCATTACCTTTGGTAATAATAATAATAGAGGGATCACAGATACGGGCAGATGATTGCACTTACGTTTATTTGGCACAATTCCATTCACTGGACTTATAATTTGCATGGATAGGTCAGTTACTCACATTCAGATTTCAGATTTGCCCCCGAGGGGGCTAGTTTATTGGGCACCCTCTTACATCCTGTGCAAGGTGAAGCGCAGAAGCGTTTACAGCGCCCAACAGGGAAGTATGAAAAGTTCATACTTACCTTTATGACTCGTACATTAAGGGCGTAAAAGCCTGAAGGGTCATAGGTTCTGTCAAGTTACATAAAGTGAGAGAATGATGAGAGTGTGGGGGGAAAGTTCCCGGTACATTTTATCTGTTTATGGCAAAGAGTGGCAGGTCCCTAATAATGTCAAATGCCAGGCCTGTGACTAGGAGGAGGGATATCTGGTCTGGGAGGGAAGAGGTGTTGGTAACGGCTGGGGACCTGTAGGAGGAGGTCTTAGGGCAAGTGAGGATGTAGTGAGAGAGGGTGTGAGAGTCGGGTAGTCACTCACATTCACGCCACAGTACCGTAAGTTATAAGGGAGAGTTTGTCAACCTGGTGAATTCATCGTTTAGATCTATTAGGCCGGCCTGGAGTGCTTGTGCAGCAAACAGGCCCTCACCATTGATCACTTCCTTTACAGGATGTGTTAACTTGTCGCTGGACTTAACAAAAATCTCGGGGATTTGCACACACAGACCCGTAGCACTGGTAGGACTGTATGGCCCCTGATCTTAAGTCCGCGGAGCAGGAGGTCTTCTCTAACCCAAGGTCTAAAGCCCACTGGCTAAATTGTTTTTTTTTTTTGAGGCGTGAAGTGATGAACAGTACACCACTGTCTCACTGGCCTGCCCCCCCCCCCCCCTACATGTCCCAGTCATGGCTGGCCGGTTACCTTATCTCTACCGTAAACAAACATTTGGGATGGGTTGTGCGGGAGGCCCAACGCAACCCCTGACAATTGCCCCTACTAAGAAAAATTTTTCTCTTGGAGAATAAATTTTCACCACCTGTATACAATCAAGAGAATGCCTAGCCCAGACACACAATTCGACATTCACACTGTGGTGTGTGTGTAACACTAACACTGCAACGGAATGTAGTCGCCAATCGCCACTGAGGGAAAACCTCAACATTTACTTTATTTTTTTTTGGCTGGAGGAAAACTCCACGGCGAGGGTGACAATTCCCGAGCAATAGTTCATGCTAAGCGTAAGCACGCTACATTTACATTAGAGCAACGTGTTGTGTGGTATAGGGTATGTAGACATTGTTTAAGTGGCACAGGTGTTGTGTTATGTTCTCAAGTGTAGAAAGGTGTGAGAAAATTATACATAACATATGACGAGCCGCCAGACGCTTGGAGGCTCGAGTCGACTGGAGTCTAGACCAACTCCACACTCATTTGGGAAGGTGACCTCTCAATCAGTTGCTCTGGTTCCCCCACAAGTCGAGATAGGAGGTCAGCCCCCACATTCAGGCTGCCCTTGATGTACCGGAGGACGAAGTTGAACTGCTGGAGATACAGTGCCCACCGCATCAGACGAGCATTTGCATTCTTAGATGGTCGGAGACTGGTGAGCGGCATGTGGTCTGTCTCCAACACAAACTCACCCCCGTAGAGATAGTAGTAGTACTTCTTGATGCCTTCCACCACTGCCAGAAGTTCCTTCTCGACCGTGCTGTAATTCCTCTCTGCAGGTTTCAACTTGCGACTGTGATACGCAACTGGAAAAACCTCGCCGTCTGCCTCTTGTAGTAGCACTGCGCCAACCCCATCCTGTGAAGCATCGGTCCGGAGGATGAAAGGCTCTTCCTTCCTCACCAGTTGAAGGATGGGTTGCTTGCATAGCAGGTTCTTGAGGGCACTGAAAGAATCCTCTTGTTCAGGTCCCCATTGCACCTTGTTAGATGCATGTTTCTTGAGCAGGTCGGATAAAGGGAGAGCCACCACGGCAAAGTTTGGGATGAAGTTCCGGTAGTACCCTACGAGGCCCAGAAATGACCTCACTTGTTTTTTTGTAGTGGGCCGTGGTGCATCTTGGACCTTTTTGATCTTCTCATTCTGACAGGTGCAGCGTCCTCCGCCGACAGTGTGCCCGAGGAACTGTACTGCAGCCTGACCGATCTCGCACTTGCTTGGTTTCACGGTCATGTTTTTTTGTTGGAACCTCCGGAACACCTCCTCTAAGAGTTCCAGGTGTTCCTCAAATGTTGCTGAATGGATTAACACATCGTCCACAAATGCCTCAACTCCCTTGATGCCGTTTAGGACTTGCCTCATGACACGGTTGAAGATGGCAGGGGCGTTTGTGAGACCAAAGGGAAGGACTCTGTACTGATAGACCCCCCCTGGCGTACCAAAGGCTGTGATCTGCCGACTCTTCGGGTCCAGTGGGATTTGGAAGAACCCCTTGGTCAGATCAAGTTTGGTAAATAACTTGGAACCAGCTATTCTTGAAAAAATAGTTTTTTGATCACACATAGGTTCAGCATCCACCTGGGTAATGGCATTTACTCTCCTATAATCCCCACAGATCCTGACACCCCCATCCTTTTTTCGGACGACTACCATAGGACTACAGTATGGAGACGATGATTTCTCGATGATTCCTACTGCTTCCATTTCCTCAATTTCTTGTTTGACAGTGTCCAGTAGTCGCATAGGTATAGGATAGGGCTTTACCCGAACAGGTGTAGGGCTGGTCAGTTCAATAGTGTGACAGTCGACCCGGGCAACTCCTGGCTTATCAGAGAAGATGTCCTTGTAGCGATGCAACAGAGAGCCAATGGCATCTCGTTCCTCTGCTGATAGATTTCCGTTCACCTCAACGTCCGTGAAAGTCTCACTCTGGCGGGAGCGTGCAGTGACAGGCCCATCCTCCTCATCACTGTCAGAGATCACTGTGGCAGCACAAGTTACCCCTGAACCACACTGGGGAGGCTCGTCCCTGTCTTCCTCAGTGGAGACTGTACCCCCGATCGGTGACGGGAAGTACTTCTTCAGCATGTTGATGTGGAACTTCTTTCGTCGAGATCCCACCTGGAAGATGCAAGTCAGATCCGAGACACGCTCTGCAATGTCGAATGGACCTTTCCACTGAGCCAGTAACTTATTGCGCATCGTAGGCAACAGAACCAGGCACTGATCACCTGGCTTGAAACAACGAAGCTTGGCCTTCTTGTCATAGTAAGTCTTCTGGACCTCTTGAGCCTTTATCAGCTCTTGCTTTGCCAGTTGACAGGTTTCTTGGAGACGATCAGCTAAGTCAATGACATATGTATAAGTGGTCTTGACTTCCGGATCTGATTCCTCATCATCCCACAGTTCCTGAAGAACCTGTAGTGGTCCCCGGACGGACCTGCCGTACATAAGCTCGAAGGGAGACACCTTGAGCGAGCTCTGTGGCGCCTCCCGGTACGCGAACAGAAGTGGGGCAATGTAGCGTGGCCACTCCTTAGGTTGTTCGGCTGCCATCCTCCTGAGCATTTTCTTCAGCGTCCCATTAACCCTCTCACAGAGTCCGTTGCACATCGGGTGATAGGGTGTTGTCTTTAGCCCCTTTACCGATAACAACCGCATCAACTCCTCCATCATGGCAGAAGTAAACTGGGTTCCCCTGTCACTGAGGACTTGTTTGGGAATACCAACCCGACAGAAGATTTCCAACATGGCTTCTGCAACAGTCGTGGCCTCAATGTTCCTCAAGGGCACAGCCTCGGGCCACCTCGTGCTAAAGTCCACCAAGGTGAGAATATACTTTGCCCCATCGCTCGCCCTTCGGTTTATCGGCCCTACAATGTCCACCGCCACCCTCTCAAAGGGTTCAGAGATCAGTGGGAGGGGCCGTAGTGGTGCAGGCGGAACTCGCCCTTGATCACTGGTTTTCTGGCACACATCACAAGAGCGGACTAGCCTGGTGGTCTCCTGGCCCATCCTTGGCCAGAAGAACGCTGCACTGATGCGATCAAAGGTCTTCTTTTTACCCATATGACCGCCAAGAGCAGTGCAATGACCTAGCTTGAACACAGCCAGGTGGTACTTGGAAGGAACCACGAACTGCAGTCGTGTTTCACCCAGAGACGTCACAGTCTCTCGGTAGAGACGGTTCCTCTTCTTTGCGAACCTCGTTCGATTCCCAAATGTCTCCTTGATGGTCCCAACTATCAAACTCTTGTGTACCGTAGTGAGCGTGCTGTCATCCTCTTGCTCTTGGACGACATCCTGACTATTGATGAGATCAGACGATGTGGCAATAGCCAATGGGGTGATTCGAGGTTTTGTTTGGGCCATACCCCGAGTGACTGCAGCAGCATTAACTTGGGTCAAAGCGGCAGCATCAGTTTGGGTTGCAGCATCCACTGCACAACTGTTTCTTGCTCCCTTGATATTCCCAATGATGAGATCGTATATAGGTTCCCTCAAGACTGCTGCAGTGACCCAACCTGAGAAGAAGGGGGTGTCCACCTCAATCTTGGCCACTGGAACCGTTTGAATGGCTAATTTAACACTTACTTGTGCTCCGGTGTATTGATGTTGCCCCACCAATTCCTTCCTGACAATACAGCCCGATGCCCCACTATCTCGCATGACAGTCGCTGGAACTCCTCCAACGTATCCAGGTTTAACAAGAAAGGTGGGGTGACCCCACGAGGAGAGGTTGGAGGCGGCAGTTAGTCAGTAGGGGTGTTGGGGTAGACTTGATTCGGTATGAGCCCCTGCTTCAGGTTGCATGACGATCGGCCCTGCTGGAAGGTCAGGCCACTCCCCGCCCACAGTTTGAACATCGGCGGCTTCCTGCTGCTGGTCTCTTTGTGGATTATTATTGCTGGCACCTTGGCCTACGAATTGAGCCGCGGCGGCTTCCAGCCGCCGGTTCCATCGTGGATTGTTGCCCGGGCGCCAACTGTCCTGATACTTCGGGGGGCCTTGGTACTGCTTCTGCTGCTGTTTCTGTTGCTGTCTTTGCGGTTGTGGTTGCTGGTTATTTCCTTGTTGCCTGGGTGGTTTCGGTGGCTGTTTCTGTAGAGGTTGTTGACTTTGTTGGTTACCTGCCGACTCCCTGTTCGACCACCGCCTCCGAGTGTGGTACCTGAAAGCGCTGAAATGAGCGTCTGATTTGCTTGCCATTTCCTTCGACGTCTTAACTCCATTATCCCTGATTTGAGCCACAAGTTCAGGGGGACAAGACCTTTCAAACTGCGTGCGCACCATTAAGTCTATAACCCCTTCCACGGACTTGGGGGTTTCATCCTTACTCATCCACTGAGCCACATAGTCCCTTAAACGATCCCGGAACTGTGCAGCTGTTTCATTTTCTTCCAACATTGCCCTGTTGAACTGATGCCTGGCCTGCTCAGTAGTCAGCCCATATGCCCGCAGCAGTGCAGACTTCATGTCAGGGAATTTATTTTCAGGACGCTCTAGTCGTCGAAGAATCCCTAAAGCTTTCCCATCAAATAGGCTCAGGCACTCAAATTCCTTAATGCTGTCATCAAGCTCGTAGGCTTCTGCGAGATGCTCAAACCGGGAAATGTACATTTCCATGGATTCGCCCTCCTTAAAGGTGGGCATCTGGGGAAATTTCCTTTAAGTGACGTTTTGAGTGGGAGAATTTTGGTTCCTTTCCGCTAAGGCCAGTTGGAACGCCCGTTCCCTTTGTCTCTCTTCACGTTCCAGCTTCTTTTCTTCCTTCTGAAAGTCTAGCTGGGCTAAGAGTTCTTCATGCTCGCGTCGCTTGCCTTCTCTCTCCTCAGCCTTCTCCATGTATGCAACCGCCTCAGCCCCCTCTAGCCTGAGGGCACGTGCTTCCTCAAAAGCCGATGCACGAGATGACATGGTGTAGGTGTGGGCGATACAATTGTGCAATCATCCACGGTCTGCGTCCCTGTTCGGGCGCCAATTGTTACGTTTTAAATGCAGGAAAGTGGCTTTCATACCGTAGAACTCGGATACCTTCACACTGGTTACTCACCCAAGAGATTATGGTGTATCACTACGTAGAATTTTGCTCTGCTTCCGGCATTCAATGCGTTATGGACTTGATAAATGATGATTTAATGAATTCCACTAACTTCCAACATCCATCTAAGTTATTGGTTATACTTTGTCATAACCAATCAGTCATTACCCTTGGTAATAATAATAATAGAGGGATCACAGATACGGGCAGATGATTGCACTTACGTTTATTTGGCACAATTCCATACACTGGACTTATAATTTGCATGGATAGGTCAGTCACTCACATTCACGCCACAGTACCGTAAGTTATAAGGGAGAGTTTGTCAACCTGGTGAATTCATCGTTTAGATCTATTAGGCCGGCCTGGAGTGCTCGTGCAGCAAACAGGCCCTCACCATTGATCACTTCCTTTACAGGATGTGTTAACTTGTCGCTGGACTTAACAAAAATCTCGGGGAATTGCACACACAGACCCGTAGCACTGGTAGGACTGTATGGCCCCTGATCTTAAGTCCGCGGAGCAGGAGGTCTTCTCTAACCCAAGGTCTAAAGCCCACTGGCTAAATTGTTTGTTTTTTTTGAGGCGTGAAGTGATGAACAGTACACCACTGTCTCACTGGCCTGCCCCCCCCCCCCCCCCTACATGTCCCAGTCATGGCTGGCCGGTTACCTTATCTCTACCGTAAACAAACATTTGGGATGGGTTGTGCGGGAGGCCCAACGCAACCCCTGACACAGACATTACTCTACTAAAGAAATAATGAAAATAACATCAAGAAAATATACACCATAAAACTCAAGCAAGAGTCTTTCAGACACAGACACCAAGTACTCCAGCAAAGTCACAAAGGGAGAAATATTTGGATTTTTTTTTTTTTAAACATTACGAGTTCGTGCATGGGCATCTGCTGGGGGAAGGGCAGTGTCAAGGGAGAGAACTGGTTGGTTGTGTCGGGTATTAACAAGGTAATTTTTCTGAGGTCTGGGTAGATAAGCAGATTAGGTTAGGCTTTCTCCAACTGGCCAGACAACTATTATTTGTGGCAGTCATCAGGTATATCATTACCTTCCTCAGAAATAATTGATATATGAAGAGTAAGAGTAAGCTGGAAACAAAATAAAGCTGTTGCCACAACAAGTCTCGACCAACCTGGAATGCTGCGGCAGCAAAACAATACGCGGCAGCAGCCAGAGAGGGAGTCACTGGGGCTGGATCACTTGTGTCAGGAGCATCAAGAATTAAACCTACGAGTGTTAAGATGCTCACAAGCACTACTGACGAGGCTCCAATCCACGTCACCACACTGTTGATTAAGAACCAATATATAAGTAAAACCCAATAATCCAAAAATTAGGAGAAAAATACACTATGTTTAATTGATACTTGAAGACAAGGTATAATACCTTGGTGGCCTTAATAGTGTAGAGTATTGAGCTCTCTTACCCCAGGTCCTTTGGTGTGCCCAGCCAGAGGAGCGGTGTGAGGATGATGGTGGTGATCAGCAACCAGTAACAGAAGGAGAAATTAAGTCCTGCCAGCTTCTCCACTAACTGCTGCAGGGTCTCTGAAGCTGTAAACACCAATGACAACGATTATGTTATGTTTATGAATGATCTGTCTATACAAAGAAGTGTCTGCGGCTTAAAAGATTACACAGTAAGTCCTCGTTTAATGTTGGCCCGCTTAACATTGTCTCGGTACTAAGTCGCTTAACTTTTGAGACCAAAAATACATTCAACGTCCTTTTGATCGATACTACGTCGTTTTGCGTCGTCACCGACTACTTTCTATGGCGCTCTTGTCTGGACGCACTACACTCTCTCGGCTCGGCGCGCTGCCCTCACATGCGGAACGTCACAGCGTCCCCAGGCGATGCCAAGCCTGTCTCTGTTACGACTTCACATCATTGATGTGTGCTTTAGTGCTTTCGCTCTAAAACTGTACTCTAACCATTCGAAATGGCTTCCAAGTGCCCATCAAGTGTTACTGATGCTAGTGTAGTAAAGAGGCAACGTATGACCATTAATCTTGCTACGAAAATGGATGTATTAACCCGATTTGAAAAAGAGGAACGTGCTGTGGTCAAAGCCGCTGTGCTTGGTTTAACCCCTACAACGGTGCCTACTATCCAGACCATCGCTGACAAGATTAAGGTTAGTGCTGGAAGTGGTACTACTCTCAGTGCAACTAAATCAACTCGTACTAGAATTAGAGTGATAGAAAAAGTGGAAAAGATGCTGGATTATGTGGATGGAGGATCAGAATCAATGCAATGCCCCGGTGAGCCTTATGGTTATACAGCATAAGGCCAGATCCTTGTTTAACAACATCAAGGCAGAAGAGGGTGAAGGATCGAAGGAAGAGACCTTCACGGCCAGCCGAGGCTGGTTTCAATGATTTAAGCGCAGGTATAACTTCCACAATCTTAAGATGACTGGTGAAGCTGTCAGCTCAGATACGACTGCTCCGAGACATTCTCACCAGAATTCAAACGGATTATCCAGGAATGAGGTTACTCATCAAAGCAAGTCTTCAATTTGGCTGAGACTGGTCTCTTTTGGAAGAGGATGCCTAAGAGGACCTACAGTACAATATATCTCCAAGGAGGAGAAAAGAGCACGAGGTTGTCTTTCTTCAAATGCAGGGAGATTGATTGCATCCTCTCTTGTGAACACCGATGAAACGAATTTGTTCAACGCCTCTGCCTTATCCTGGTCAGAATCTACACAACTACCATCTTCAAGCCTCAGGTCCAATATGTCCACCTGTATTCGTGTTTTTAATTTTGAATGTGTAGCGGTAAAATGACGTTGGGTTTCACTTGACCTCACTTGCAATCTGCCTCTGGAACTCTTTTTCAGCATTTCTACACTCTGACTTTGCTTGGTTCCTGGATCTGGCATACATCCTCCTGTCCTGCTCATCATTTGTCGTAACCCACGTCTCGAAATCTTGAGTTTTCTTTTTAACTTTACTGACCACCGTATGGGTCATGTGTAGCAGTCTCCTTGTATTCCTGAAGGCACTGGGTTTGGCCTTGGGTATATATTTATTGATCGAATAGTTGGCTTTACTGGCTATGATGTTCAGCATAGCATCTGCATTTTTATTCTTTAGTAAGTCAGGCCAGTGTATACTCATCTCCTCCCTCATCCTGTCGTAATTTCCTTTCTATTATTTGAACCTGGACCTGGTTTTGTCATGAACCAAGTAACAGTTATATCTAAAGGACAACATTACATGGTGACGGGTGCTGACTGAGGCTAGGTGTTCCAGCTTGGCCACCATACCTCCCCTCGTTAGTTATGATGATGTTCAGAGGTTTGAGTGTTTACTCCCCTCTGTAGTGAGTCGGATCTTTAACATGTTGGAATATAAAATTGTCTCTCACAGTTTATGAAAAGAGTGGCTGGCTTATTTAGGCCGCTTGGCGTGGGTTCATTTCTCCAGTCGTTGTCTCCATAATTAAAGTCCCCCGTGACAAGGAGGTGGCGAGGTTTTAGCGCCGTTTCATTGTCAATTAAGGCTCTTAAGTTCCTCTGGTTTCATATACTACAGTTTGGGGATCTGTAGATACACCCGACAACAAGTAAGTCTCTCCCCTTCGGTTTAATTCTACACCACTTCGATTCTTCGAAAGCTTCTTCTGCCCGCACCCTCACTTGGCTGGCTCTAAGGTCTTGCCGAGCATAGATAACCACACCCCTCTTGCAAGATTCCTGGGAAAGGTTTGTAAATGGGTCATATCCATTTATATTGAAATCACATTCCTCCAGTTCAATTCTCCTGCTTTTGTACAACAGTTCTAGAACACCTACTTTATCGGGTTGTTGTCCCCTCAGTAGTGTTTCCAACTCCACTCTCTTGCCAAGGAACGTGTCAGTATTAGTCTACACGACTTTCAAGTCGGAAATTGTCCTCGGTAATGTCTCTGGTCTTGGTATTGACTCTGGCCCCCTCCAATCTCTGCAGCTGCAGCATTTACTGTATCATACAATTCATTGGCTTCACCTGCAATTTTAGGACAAAGATGATCTGTTAGTATCCAGAGCCTCTAACACAATACACACCATGAATTCATTCACACCCAGAGTCCTCATCAACAACGTGGAGGTCACTAACCTGAACTGATCAAATATAAGGTCAAGAACAAGAGAAGATGGTCACTACCCTCTAAAGGTTGCAGAAAGTCACAAAACACGGAGTAAAAATTCACTTCATAGAATAGAGGAATGAGGCAATGTTTTGTTCCATATGGACAAGTAACAGGAGTGAATACAGTACTGCCTTACCTTCATCCAGTATAAACCTCTCATGAAACAGGTGATACAGAAGACCCAAAAACCCATTAAAGATCAGACACCCAGATGAACTGTTGAGAAGTTATCATCTGCTCCTGACGAGAAACAAGACATCTTCCCTGGCAATATGCATCCCAGTGACATGTGCATGATCAGTTGGAAGGAGAGACCTGGGATTTTCAATTAGATAGTCAGCTCTGGTTGGCTTTCATAGCAACTGTTGGGTCAGTGCTAGAATTTGTTTACTAAGATGTGGTTCAGTTGGTTGAGTGGTTGCTGATGCAACATTTACAATAATCCAACAAGACAACTGTCCGGTTCTCCAACATGAAGACAGCCACCTGAATAAAGGGGTGTCTCACAGGTCATATGTTATAGGACCTGTAGGCTTTAAAATTTCATATTTTTGAGCAATTTAATATCGAACACTTAAGTAAAAGATCATTTGTGCTGAAAGTAAGAAATAAATGGGTGATTATTTGATGGAGTATACAGTAAGGTGCCCTAATAATGACTCACCAAGGAGCATGAACGGTACAGCTGCTCCAAATATTGCTAGATCTTGCATGACTGTCACCACTCGCCTCAGTATGATGCCTCCCACCTTCTCTGCCAGGGCGGGGTATGGATACCTGGTGAAGAGGAGCACCTTTAACCGCAAAGAATTGTTAACTAATTCTACTTAAAAACCATATCAGATTCTCAAATCATTATTATATACTGTACATTATTCACAAGGGCAATTCGTATAAAATTAACTAAACATGTAAGTAGAATGAAAGTATCTGAATAAAAGAATATGTTAAGGAAAGTGAGGCACAGAATATATAAGAAAAATAAGCATATATTAGCATTGGACAGTATTGCCAAGTGCACTTATAAATGCTAAATAAAAATCATTACTTAACTTTCATTCACAGTTGTACCCATAAGCAAACACATGGGGACACTTATAGAAAAAAAAATTAACACATTCATTGAAGGAGTGTTGAGTGATGTGGTGACTGAAGCCATGCAGTGCAGTACTTTACTTTTACTTACTTTTATCCTCTTCACCACTATTTAGCTTGTTAGCCGTTTGGGCGATCTGTCACGTCCCTGTTACTTTTCTTTTTCTTTTATCTTCACCAATTGATCGGCTCGTTAGCCGCTTGGGCGATCGGTCACGTCTCTGTTGCGCACTGTTGGCAAGTACTAGGCATGCACCACCTCCTGAATGCACCTGAACCTGCTCCAGTGTTGGTCAAGTCTGGTATTGAAAGAGCTCACACTCGGTGCCGTCACAACACTTTCTGGTAGATTATTCCAGGAGTTCACAACTCTCACTCTAAAAAAGGTTGCCCTCACAGTTTTCTGGACTTGTGGCCTCTTCAATCTTGAGCTGTGGCCCCTTGTGGGGCGAGCATTTGCCAGCTCCAGGTAAGGACACTCGACTGAATAGTGCCCCTTGTGATGCTTATACACCTCTATTAGGTCACCCCTTGCCCGTCTGTAATATAAGCTATGCAAGTTCAGGCGCTCCAAAATCTCAGGGTAGCTGAGGTGCCGAAGTGCAGGTACCAGTCTGGTGGCC
Source organism: Homarus gammarus (assembly GCA_958450375.1). Classification (NCBI taxonomy): domain Eukaryota; kingdom Metazoa; phylum Arthropoda; class Malacostraca; order Decapoda; family Nephropidae; genus Homarus; species Homarus gammarus. The sequence continues at coordinate 1,638,204 of CAUDMG010002576.1, read as the reverse complement.
CCCCTTTGAACATTTTCAACCAAATGACAGTCCCTAGCATATCTCCAGATGAGGAAGCACTTCACTCTTGAAGATCGTTACTCGGGACGGACCGTCTAGATATCTGAATGACCTTCTTAGAAGACCCAATAATTTATTTGCCTAATTTACCCTCATCTCGCAATGGCCCGAGAACTTCAGCTCATTGTCAATATATACACCTAGGTCTTTCTCACATTCAGTCTCAAATAGTGCAGTTTCTTCATCCCGTTGGAACATATGATACGCCTCCTTACCATTATTACAGCCCAAGTGCATCCTCTTACACTTCGTGACATTGAATCTCAGCAGCCATTTCTTCGACTATTCTTGGAGTTCACAGAGATCCTTCTGCAGCTCTTCACAGTCCGCTTGATTCTTGATTTCCTGAAATAACTTGGCGACATCGGCAAACATTTGTATGGAAGAGTGTACAACGTCAGGCATGTCATTTATGAAACAAACAAACAACAGCGGGCCTAATACACTGCCCTGTGGTACCCTGCTTGTGACAGGTATGGATGATTATTTCGTGTCATTAATCACCACACACTGCTTGCGGTCATGTAGAAAGTCTTCTATCCATGCTAGGACATTTCCCCGAATTCCGTACCCTTCCAGTTTGATTTTCAGCCTTTCGTGGGGTACACTGTCGAAAGTCTTGGCAAAATCTAGGTATATAATGTCGATATTACCACCCCGTTCTAGAATATGGGTCCAAAAATCCAATACCTTGAGCAATTGTGTTAAGCAAGAGCGCCCCGGTATAAAACCGTGTTGGCAATCCTTTACAAGGTTGTTTCATAGTAGAAGTTCCATTGCGGCATCTCTGATTATACTCTCAAGTACTTTACATATTATGCAAATAAGGCTCACCGGTCTATAGTTGTTCGTGGAGAGACAATCACCCTTCTTGAAAATAGGAATCACATAAGCCATTTTCCATTCACTGGGGACCTTTTGTTCATCCAAGCATTTACAGAACAGGATCTTCAAGGGCTCGGTAAGCTCACTGCACATTTATCTTAGCACTCTAGGATGCACCATGTTCGGGCCGGGACTCTTATGGACCTTTAGCTTTGACAGTTTATTTCTAATACTCTTTTCTATGAACACAATATGGGTCAGTGCTGTGTCGAACCGACTGTCCTCAAACGCAGGAAGGTTAATCGCATCCTCTCTTGTGAACACTGAGGAAAAGAAGCTGTTCAATGCCTCAGCCTTATCCTGGTCAGAATCTGCGTAGCTACCATCTTCAAGCCTCAGGTCTGATACTCCTACTTGCGTTTTTTATTTCGACTTTGCATAAAAGCAAAACACCTTTGGGTTTGACTTGACCTCGCTTGCAAACAGCCTCTGGAACTCCTTTTCAGCCCTTCTACATTCACTCTTTGCTTAGTTTCTGGCTCTTGTATACTCCCTCCTGTCCTGCTCATCGTTTGACCCAACCCACGTCTTTATTTTCTGGGTTGTCTTCTTAACTTTGTCGACCATCGCATGGTTCATGTGTATGGATCCCCTCGTATTCCTTGAGGCACTGGGTTTGATCTTGGGTATATATTTATCAATAAAATGGGTCACTTTACTAGTTATGATATTCAGCGTAGTGTCTGCGTTCTTGTGCCTTAATGAGTCAAGCCAGTGGATACCCCTCGTCTCTTCCCTCATCCTGTTGTAATTTCCCTTGTAATGTTTGCACCTTGGCCTGGCCTTATCTTGAACCCGGTAACAGTTAAATCTGAATGGCAACACTATATGGTGACTGGTGCCAACTGAGGCAAGGTGTTCCAATTTGGCCACCAAACCCTCCTCGTTTGTTATGATGAGGTCAAGTGGCTTGGGTGTTGCTCTCCTCTGTAATGTGTCGGATCTCTAACATGTTGGAACAGAAAATTATCTCTCAGAGTTTCTACAAAAAGAGTATCAAGGTTATTCAAGTCATTTGGAGTGAACTCGTTTCTCCAGTCGATGTCGCCATAGTTAAAGTCCCCCATGATAAGAAGGTGGCTAGGGTTGAGCATCGCCGCGTTGTCTTTTTAGGCTCTTGAGTTCCTTTGATTTAGTGGGCCACAGTTTGGGGATCTGTAGATACACCCGACAATTAGTAAGTCCCTTCCCTTTAATTTAATTTTACACCACTTAGACTCTTCAAAAACATCCTCTCCCTGTACCCTCGCCTGGCTGGCTCTAAGAACTTGCCTAGCACAGATAACCACACCCCTCTTGCAAGTTTCTTGAGAAAAGCTCGTAAATGAGTCATATCCTGTAATACTGAACTCACATTCCTCTGGGTCGATTCTCCTGTTCTTGTACAACAGTTCGACAACTCCCACAATATCTGGTTGGTGTACCTTCAGTAGTTTTTCAAACTCCTCTCTCTTCCCAAGGAACGTGTCACTATTAGTGTACATGACATTCAGACCAGAATTTGTTGTCGGTAACGTCTCTGCTCTTAGTAGTAACCCTCCCCCATCCATTCTCAGAAGCTGCAGCATTTGCTAACTACACTGTATTTTGCAGGATGTAGTTAGATATGTCATTGTTTACAAGGCGCTCGCCTCCTCCTGGCTGATAGGCGGAGCTGGTGCCACCTCCCGGGTGGGGGGTAGCGCGGGTGGAGGGTACGCTGCTGTCCCCTGGCCCTGTGTCGGCACACTTGCTTCCACTACCTTCTCCCTGAATATAACACATGTACACCCGTCCCCGTTCCTCCTCGACTCTTCCCTTCTCTGCTTCAAGCCCTGCAGGAGCTTCTTGCCCTGTTCCTTCCAGAAGAAATTTGCGATGAAATTCCGGAGGTGGAACTGATATTTAAGGGAAAGGAAGAAGAAAAATTAAAGAATATCACTATCAGAAAAGAGGATGTTCTTAAGAAGATAAATAAACTAAAGAATACAAAATCCCCAGGGCCAGATGAAATTTTTCCTCGAGTCTTAAAAGAGTGTAGGGAACAGATTAGCGGACCCCTCGTAAACTTATTTACAAAATCATTAGACACTGGAGTTGTGCCAGACTTGTGGAAACAGGCAAATGTAGTACCCATATTCAAAAAGGGAGACAGAGCATCAGCGTCAAATTACCGGCCGATCAGTATGACGTCAGTAGTGGGGAAATTTCTTGAATCAATTATAGCAGATAGCATCCGATCGCATCTAGAGAAAAGCAAATTAATCTACGACTCTCAACATGGGTTTACAAAGGGAAAATCTTGTCTAACAAATCTGCTAACGTTTTTTAGGAAAGTCTTCGAGGTACTAGATAATGACGAAAATTACGATGTTATATACTTGGAATTTAGCAAAGCATTTGACAGAGTACCGCATCAGAGGCTTCTGAGAAGAATTAAGGCTCGTGGTATCGAGGGGGAAAGTTTTAAATTGGATAAAATCATGGCTCACCGATAGAACGCAGAGGGTCAGCGTAGATGGTGTTAAATCTGAGTGGGGCCGTGTAACCAGTGGGGTTCCCCAGGGGTCATTACTAGCCCACTCTTGCTCATAATCTACATAAACGATTTAGATACTGGGATCAGCAGTGACATAAGCAAGTTTGCGGATGACACCAAAATAGGGCGGCAAATTAATTCAGGGCAGGATGCAAATGCATTACAGGAGGATCTAAATAAACTGCAGGGGTGGTTTGAAAAATGGCAAATGAAATTCAACACCAGCAAGTGCAGCGTGCTTAATATTGGAAGAACAAATACTTATAATGTATACAGCCTTAACAACATCAACCTAGAGAAGTCGACTTGTGAAAGAGACCTAGGCGTACTTGTAAGCCCGGACCTACGGCTTAGAAAACAGTGCGTTAATGTTCGAAATAAGGCAAACAGAGTATTGGGTTTTATATCTAGAAGTGTAAGTAACAAGAGTGCAGAGGTCTTATTGCAACTATATCTTGCGCTAGTTAGGCCGCACCTCGATTATGCGGTTCAGTTCTGGTGCCCCTATTATAGAATGAATGTAAATTCACTAGAGTCGGTGCAGCGAAGAATGACAAAAATGATTCCGGGACTTAGAAACCTTCCATATCAGGATAGGTTAAAGAAACTTAACTTGCATTCCCTAAAAAGACGAAGAGTGCGGGGAGATATGATAGAAGTATTTAAGTGGGTGAAAGGAATCAATAAAGGGGATATAGATAAAGTTCTTATAATATCCGAGCAGGGTAGGACTCGGAGCAACGGATTCAAGTTGGATAAGTTTAGGTTTAGGAGGGAGATAGGAAGAAACTGGTTCACAAATAGGGTGGTGGACGAGTGGAATAAGCTTAGCAACTTTGTAGTAAGTGCGGGAACTCTGGAAAGTTTCAAAAGGAGGCTAGATAGATTCATGGATGATAGAGAGTGGTAGTAACTCTCGACAGGAGCTGCCATGCACAGGCCAACCGGCCTATTGCAGACTCCTTATTTTCTTATGTTCTTATGTTCTTATTACCGAGCGATCTGGATGAATGAATACACTCGGGGGCAGCGTTGTTTTACCAAGCATATGCAGAGATCAGTGCAAAAGTACTTTTTAAATTTGTATCTATGGTGCAAGTTCCCACAGGTATGAATTCATTCTCAACATAACAAGGCAGGTTAGGTAAGGTGTGGTCAAGGTAGTTTGGTGTAGTTAACAAAGAGAACAAAATCTTCATGGTGGCCTTACCTGCGCTGTATGACGGCTTCCCTGGGCCAGAACACCTCCATCATAAGCCATGACCGACACAACAACACAGCCGTGTACACTTCTATCAAGACGAGGACTCCAAACAGCACGAACCCAGACCAACCTGTGGTACAACGTTCTCAGCAATATACATTATGGCATTACAGAGGCCCCATGATCAGTCGTGAGTATAGGTATCCAAAAGAGGTTGACACAAAAATCATTTAACAACAATATTTACGCGAAGCTTACCGTAGTTATGTTAGGTTATATAATGCAGCAACATCAGGTACTGTGGAAAGCAGGGTGACCAAATTTAAAATTTTAGTGGTAAATCTAACACTCTTTTATAACTCAATCAGCATTAAATCCGCCCTGGACGGCCTTTCATATCTGAAAAAGAGAGGCTATGGAGCGCCTCGTCATGCCCACGAGCGTGTGACTGTGTATGAGATGAATACAGTGCAACCCAGCAAGGAATTCATTGGTTCTCGACCTAGTAATATACTGACAAATGGTGAATGATAAATTAGATAATCAAAATTAACGTTCAGGAAAACAGGAAGGTCACAAGACTCATTTGGAGTGCTGTCATGATCATCCCGTGTGGTCCCGAGATATGCTAGATAGTACCAGTTGATTGCTAACGTAGAAGAAATTCAGATACATTCTGGGGCCAGTACATGTCCAGTACTTACCAGGAGTGTGTAACAGAGCCTGGACATGACCACTACTTACCTGCAGTGTGTAACAGAGCCAGGACATGCCCGCTACTTACCATCAGTGTGTAACAGAGCTACCACATGCCCAGTACAGTACTTGCCAACAGTGTGTAACGTAAACGTGACCGACCGCAGTTCACTAAATACGCAACACGTGGTGGTCAGCCAAGGTGAGCTGTGGCTTTAATATATTTCATCGTTTGTTGAACCCCTTATAAATAACGAGAGTATCAGATTAAAATATATTTTATATATCGAGTTAATTTTATCGTGCAGGTGTTGACACAAAACACTTAATTCTGGCGTAAAGTTACCGAAGAACATAAGAAGCTGCAGAAGGATCTCTGTGAGCTCCAAGAAAGGTCGAAGAAATGGCTGCTGAGATTCAATGTCACGAAATGTAAGAGGATGCACCTGGGGCGTACCAATGGTACGGAGGCGTATCATATGTTCCAACGGGATGAAGAAATTGCACTATTTGAGACTGAATGTGAGAAGGACCTCGATGTGTATGTTGACAATGAGCTGAAGTTCTCGGGCCATTGGAGAAGAAGGTAAAACAAGCAAATAAATTAGTGGGTCTTATAAAAAGGTCGTTCAGATATCTAAACGATCCGTCCCTCGTAACGATCTTCAAGAGTGAAGTGCTTCCCCATCTGGAGTACTGTCACCCCGTCTGGTCCCCGAGATATGCTAGGGACTGTCAGTTGTTTTAAAATGTTCAAAGGAGGGCCACCGGTTTGGTGCCTGCACTTCGGCACCTCAACTACCCTGAGAGATTGGAGCGTCTGAACTTGCCTAACTTATACTACAGACAGGCAAGGGGCGACCTAATTGAGGTGTACAGTATAAGCATCTTAAGGGGCATTACTCAGTCGAGTGTATTGGAGCTGGCGGATGCTCGCCCCGCAAGGGGTCACAGCTCAAAATTGCAGAAGCCGCAGGTCCAGAAAACTGTGAGGCAAACTTTTTCGTAGTGAGAGTTGTGAACTCTTGGAACAATCTACCAGAAAGTGTTGTGATGGCACCGAGTGTAAGCTCTTTCAAGACCAGACTTGACCAACACTGGAGCAAGTTCAGGTACATTCAGGAGCCGGTGCATGCCTAGTACTTGCCAGCAGTGCATAACAGAGACGTGACCGATTCCCAAGCGGCTAACGAGCTGTTCAGTGGTGAAGACGATAAAAGCAAAAGTAAAAAATATAAGAAGGGAGGAAACTGTAGCACTCCTATTTGCTCATACTGGGCAGTTCCGTTTACACCCAACCCCTTCTGTAACTTGTGTTGTATCTAACACGGTTTGTAAGCCAATAAATATTATTTGATATTTGTTACATATGTCTCCTTAGGAATTATAGAAAAATTACCTTGAAGATAGATGGATAGGGTGTGGCATGGTGGGATTAATGCAGTACCAGCTCACAAGTCAAGTAAGACGTTAAGTAAATACATAATGCACTTTAAAAGACACTCAGACTACAGTGTGTTTGTGTGTGTGTGTGTGTGTGTGTTTCACGAGGGGTGTGGTGTGTAACATTATGAGCGTCACCCACACCATTGTCAGTAACTTGAAGCTGTTACAGGTAAGGTGATATATAGCATCACCTTTCCTCATAACCTAACCTAACCTAACCTAACCTTAAATCGAAAACTGCACTAAGGTAAGAATTCCTTACAGTTAAAGTACTCACCACAGTATATGATGGCGCCAGGCAGTGATACTATGGGGACTACACCAAACACTCCCAGAATGTAGCAGACCGCAGTAACCATGTTGATGCCTGGTGAGCTGTCCTCTCTCTGTGGATGTACAAAGTGTTGACATACTCACGACACCAGAGAAAGTGTTTGTATCATTTTTCATGTGTAAATTTTTTTTAAGTTTTGTTGGATAAGTAAGCTATATGTATAAAGATATTAGCCTGGTATCACACACACACACAAACACACACAACAGAATTTTCCAGAATCTACCACACGTCAACAGGAATCTAAAATACGTCATCAAGAATCTACCAGACGTCAACAGGAATCTACCAGACGTCAACAGAAATCTACCAGACGTCACCAAGAATCTACCAGACGTCACCAAGAATCTACCAGACGTCACCAAGAATCTACCAGACGTGAAGAATCTACCAGACGTCACCATGAATCTACAGACGTCACCAAGAATCTACGAGACGACAACCATGATGACAACAGGATGTCAATACCAACCTTACTGAACATGGGTGAAGCTTCCGGTACTTCAAACACGCTCCTGGGGGGTGTAGGTGGGGTGTGGGTGACTCTCGGGGGTATATCCACCCCCCACCTGTACCCCAACAATGCCGTTGTTTCCTTTTGGTGATCACTCATTGTCACCTGCTCTGTTACGACGTGCTAGGGGCTTAATATGGTGGTAGTGGCTCAATATGGTGGTAGGGGCTCAATGTGGTGGTAGGTGTTCAATGTTGTGGTAGGTGTTCAATGTGGTGGTAGGTGCTTAATGTGGTGGTAGGGGCTCAATGTGGTGGTAGTGGCTCAATATGGTGGTAGTGGCTTAATGTGGTGGTAGGTGCTCAATATGGTGGTAGGGACTCGATGTGGTGGTAGGTGTTCAATGTGGTGGTAGGGACTTGATGTGGTGGTAGTGGCTCAATATGGTGGTAGGGGCTCAATGTGGTGGTAGGTGTTCAATATTGTGATAGGTGTTCAATGTGGTGGTAGGTGTTCAATGTGGTGGTAGGTGTTCAATGTGGTGGTATGTGCTTAATGTGGTGGTAGTGGCTTAATGTGGTGGAAGTGGCTCAATATGGTGGTAGTGGCTTAATGTGGTGGTACGTGCTTAATATGGTGGGAGTGGCTCAATGTGGTGGTAGGTGCTTAATGTGGTTGTAGGGGCTTAATATGGTGGTAGTGGCTCAATGTGGTTGTAGGGGCTCAATGTGGTGGTAGTGGCTCAATATGGTGGTAGTGGCTTAATGTGGTGGTAGGTGCTCAATATGGTGGTAGGGGCTGAATGTGGTGGTAGGTGCTTAATGTGGTGGTAGGGGCTGAATGTGGTGGTAGGTGTTCAATGTGGTGGTAGGTGTTCAATATGGTGGTAGGTGTTCAATGTGGTGGTAGGTGTTCAATGTGGTGGTAGGTGTTCAATGTGGTGGTAGGGGCTGAATGTGGTGGTAGGTGCTCAATGTGGTGGTAGGTGTTCAATGTGGTGGTAGGTGTTCAATGTGGTGGTAGGGGCTCAATGTGGTGGTAGGTGATTAATGTGGTGGTAGTGGTTCAATGTGGTGGTAGGTGTTCAATGTGGTGGTAGGTGTTCAATGTGGTGGTAGGGGCTCAATATGGTGGTAGGTGCTCAATGTGGTGGTAGGTGCTCAATGTGGTGGTAGGTGCTTAATGTGGTGGCAGGTGTTCAATGTGGTGGTAGGGGCTCAATGTGGTGGTAGGTGTTCAATGTGGTGGTAGGTGCTTAATGTGGTCGTAGGTGTTCAATATGGTGGTAGGTGCTCAATGTGGTGGTAGGTGTTCAATGTGGTGGTAGGTGTTCAATGTGGTGGTAGGTGTTCAATGTGGTGGTAGGTGCTGAATGTGGTGGTAGGTGTTCAATGTGGTGGTAGGGACTCAATGTGGTGGTACTGGCTCAATGGTGGTAGTGGCTTAAAGTGGTGGTAGTGGCTCAATGTGGTGGCAGGGGCTCAATGTGGTGGTGGGTGTTCAATGTGGTGGTAGGGGCTCAATGTGGAGGTAGGTGCTCAATGTGGTGGCAGGGGTTCAATGTGGTGGTAGGTGTTCAATGTGGTGGTAGGTGTTCACTGTGGTAGCAGGGGTTCAATGTGGTGGTAGGTGCTCAATGTGGTGGTAGGTGTTCAATGTGGTGGTAGGTGTTCAATGTCGTGGTTGGGGCTCAATGTGGTGGCAGGGGCTCAATGTGGTGGTAGGTGTTCAATGAGGTGGTAGAGGTTCAATGTGGTGGTAGTACCTCAATGGTGGTCGTGGCTTAATGTGGTGGTAGGTGTTCAATGTGGTGGTAGGTGCTCAATGTGGTGGCAGGGGCTCAATGTGGTAGTAGAGGCTCAGTGAGGTGGTAGAAGCTCAATGTGGTGCTTAGGGTTGAATATGGTGGTAGGGGTTTAATGTGGTGGTAGGGGCTCAATATGGTGGTAAGGGGTTAATGTGTTTAGGGCTCAGTGTGGTGGCATGGTCTCAGCTGGGAGGTAAGTGTCAATGGCGTCGTGTCTGCATAGGAGACTTGATTTACTGTCCGTCCGTCTCCCTCTCCTGCAATTCCAAGAAATACAACCATTAATTATTGTCATTATATTCATCTAATATTTTGCTATATGACCCAGCCAGTGACAAGGATTAACCCAAGAAGACCGGACAATTGGCCAACTGCACTGGCTAACCTATACCTCCCCCCCCTCCTCCTGTGTGGTCTTGTTCTTCCTGATGCTGGAACTACACCCTCCTTCCTGTGTGGTCTTGTTCTTACTGATGCTGGACCTACACCCTCCCTCCTATGTGGTCTTTTTCTCCCTGATGCTGGACCGAGACCCTCACTTCCGTGTGGTCTTGTTCTCCCTGATACTGGACCTACACCCCCCCCCCCCCTCCTGTGTGGTCTTCTCTCTGATGCTGGACCTACACCGTACAGAAAGATAATAAGTTCTGCCATTTTCCTCATTACAACCCCTCACAGGGATAAGGAAAGGCCTGGTAGCTTGTCCATTCGATGATCAGTTTCTTGTCATCCCACTTAATTATCGTCGACGTGGACGCAAGGATCATATATATAAAGAGCTTGTAGCGTACCTAACTATATGAACCTTTTACCTTACAGGTCTAAGTGAGTAATAAAATAAAATTAAATGCATTACAAAAGTTATATCATAATTACATATACAGGTAACAAATAGAAACAAAGTTTCCTATAGTGTACAAGCAGGTAAGTTTGTGAGTAGGATCCGCCGGTACTATTACACGTCATATTGAGTGTGACAACTCAGGACTCAGGAATGTTAGTGCGTGAATGACGTCAGCCATCGTGTGAGAATGTGTTGACACAGCACCATGACACCTGACTGCCAGCGCGGACCAGATAGTGTGGATCGAGTGGTGTGTGTGTGAGACGTCAGCCGTTGTGTGGTGTAGGACCGGAAAACTACACATCGCTAACGTGGACCAGCAAACGTGGCCAGCCAACATGGACTGGTGTCCCATATATAAAACCGAGGCGGCTTTAGATCTCAACCATTACTTTCTGAGCTCTACACATTCACCATCTCTTAAGGAGTGCGCAAACTTGCTTCTTATAACCCCAGCCGTGTATTTGACGTATTAAACTACACACAAAACACCTTTAATACGTTGCAGAAGTGAGTTTTTTCGTCGACTGAAGACAAACATTATGGGATTAATCTTGAGCCGTATCCTAGCGCTGGTGCAGAGCAAGAAGCCCTGCAGGATCCTCATGGGTAAGTTAAAACGTTTACCAAACAGTAAAATCCGTACAGTTTATTAGTGAAATATAATCAGTGTACAGAGTTTCGATAGTAACTAGTTAGGGAATGTAGTTACTAGATATTTTATACATTTATTTATCATTAAAATGTCGATGACAATCTTTAAACTGTATATCATAAGCTAAATCATTACTGGGTTGAAGATTACGACCATTTTGGCATCATGTATCATCACCAAAATAATTTGAAGGGAGATGATAGGACGAAAGTGTTGTCAATGTCTTAGTTTTATATCTACGTTCAAACAAATAGACATCATACAGTTTGAGTGGAGAAAAACATAAGTATACTTTACAGTTTAGTAAAATTATTCTTTAGTTAAAACGTTTCTTACCAATATGTTTAAAAGAACTTTACAAGTTTTACTATATTAAATATTCTAGTTAACCCTACACACGGTTTTTGAGTTCTTTAAATGTATTGATAAAGTTTTCTATTGTTAGTGGGGCTGGACGGTGCAGGGAAGACTACGGTACTTTACAAGCTTAAACTGGGAGAAGTCGTCACCACCATCCCAACTATTGGTAAGAAATACTACCATGATTTCCTGTCACCTTAAATTTTCTACACTGATTTTTTTTTACCGTTGTATACAAAATTGATGAAAAGTGATTTTATTCAAGTTTTCCAGATTTCATTCTAAAATTATCAATATAATAATTATATCAACCAGGTTTCAATGTGGAGACGGTGGAGTACAAGAACGTCAGCTTTACTGTGTGGGATGTGGGCGGCCAGGAAAAAATTCGGCCTCTGTGGAGACATTACTTCCAGAACACGTCAGCCATCATATATGTGGTGGACAGCAACGACCCCGATCGTCTGGCAGAGTCTCGCAAGGAGCTGGAGTTGGTGGTATGTATTGGACTAGGTTGTCGTAATAAGTCTTTTATTAGTACTGGGGTCGTCCTCATAACTCTATCCAGGACACTAACGATTGTCTACAAGAGAAGAATGGCTCACTTCACTGGTGACTGACAGAAGCACTCCAAGTGGTCAACAAGTCAAAATATCAGTTGTCGGGATTGAATGAATCAGTGGACAAGGAAAGTGTTCATAGTTCGTTTGTGCTGCATTACTTACCATCAATACAACTTTCTTTGCCACATACGAATGACTGTACTATTGTTTGGCTACAAATTGTTTAAGAAATTCCAAGTGGAAGAAGGGAATGTCATTCGTCAGCTTTCCAAAGGAAGCAGAAAGGTGAGTTGTAGACCTTTCCCACAACAGTCGATGTCGATTGATAATTTGTTTTTATTATATCTATATTGCCCCGATGTATGTGGTATTAATACTAAATCCTTCTACAGAATTGTCAGCAAAGAACAGTGTCATCAGGATACAAAGTGACCCGCAGGATATGTATAAATATTTAAGATTAGGCTACGTCACCAAAAAAGTTTAAGTTTAGTATGAGGTTACATCTTACAAGAATGTATAAAGGCAACATATTTATGTATTTTTTTGTAGTTGTCTTAGGCAACCAGCTTGTGTATGTCAACTAATTTTGTTGCAATCTTGAGAGTAATTATTATTCATTTATAGTTTTGTGAGTATAGTACATTATGGAGCGTGAGTTGCTGTGCACTGAGGGAAGCGAGCTATTGGCCTGAACATTACAGAGGAAGAGCTAGTTCACTGCTTATAGGCATGACATGATGTTAATGGCAGTCATTGAGAACATTTATTATAAATTCCACCTTTTATACAATAAATGAAAAACAAATATTAGTGCACTATAAGGTTTTGATCAGACTGTACTGTGTTACAGCCTAATATTTGAAGGTGATTGCAATGTTATATTATTATTTGTGCGGATTTCAACCAGTTAAATTTATGTTATTAATGCAGTATATACAATGATTTACTGAATATCTATCTAACTTGTCATCATAGACTAATTTTTAAATGGTACTTTTAAAATTTCAATGGATATTTATGATTGGAGGTAAGTTAGGAAAGGGGAGGGAATTCTTATTGCTATGCTCTACTGAAGGATTGGTCTCCCCCAGCTGCAGAATGAGGAGGTTGCAGGGTGTTCTCTACTGGTGCTAGCCAACAAGCAGGACCTCCCTCAGGCAGTGTCCGTCGCCAGGGTCACAGACGTTCTCAACCTCCGCCAGATGCATAGACCCTGGTACGTGCAGGCCACCTGTGCCATAAACTCTTCCGGAATCTATGAGGCGCTTGACTGGCTGGCTAATCAGATACAATGATGTTGATACTGTCGAAATAAATTCTCCAAATAACAAATGTTACAGTGATTCTTCTGCCATTATCAAGCACTACAAGTAACGCCACATTGAGGAAACTCTCAACATTCTTTACTTAGAGAATCCGGATTTCCTCAGGCAATCTGTCATTAATGGCAATATTTCTGGCACAAGTGAAGGGAAAATGTGGATGTCTGAAAATGCTATCACACGGCAAAATTTTAGCATCCTGAGGAGAAAACGGCGATACTTCCGTTCTCGATAATGTTTTCGTTTGAAAACTGAGACTTGAAGAAATCGGAACGTACGGGACTTCTCGGCTAAGCTTTAACTTCATTTCGGATCCAATTGAGGTCTTAATAATATTTAGAATTTAAATGCATTTATTTTATTAAAACAAATTGGAAAAAATTATGCGGTTTTAATGCAAATATATTATCATTAGAACATTCTTTATGCATACAAATTAAAATTACAGCGACGGGTATTTGTTTGACTTTAGTTTACATTCACTGAGCGGGGTCAGCATGGATTCTCAAGCCTCACCAATTATTTGGACAAGGGACTCTGAAACCGTCTTCTTGCTGATGGAGCTTCTCGTTGGTCTATTTTAAATGCAAGAAGAGTTTGAATTATGATTTTCCTGTACAGAGGACGCAAAGCTTTTGGATGACCCGCTGTCTTTGTTGGTGTTTTGTTCCAAGCGACGGCTATACCTGAACGGTGCTACAACTGTAATGCTAAAATGGGCGTGAATGTGTCATATTTATATAGGTAGCGGAGTAAACTATTCACGAAAAACTCAAGATAATCTTAATTCTTCTTTTTATTGTATGTGGTCACCAAAATATAAAAAAAGGCTTAAACACACTAAAAATGTAAAATTTGTTTCTTGTACACAAAATCAGCTCAAGAACAGTATTGTAATGTTTCCTGTCAATATAATACAGGATAATCTTCAAAAAAAAAAAAAAAAAAACTACCGATTTTGATCTCTTGAAATGATTCTCTTCACGTTAAAGATAAACCTGATAATGTTTATAAAATGTCCAATGATTTCTTCAGAACAACAGATATGCTCTCAAACTATATAATAACGGCAGTTGCAACATTTATGAGTAGTCTTTCAGCTTAAGCAAGGGCTCCTACTGAAAATAAGCAGATAATAATTTTGTTAGGCTATCCTGGGTCGAATCTACTTACATTTTACCATTGTTTTTACCTGCATTAACTATATACGTGCTGTTTCACTGTAAGCTTCTATGGCAGTTTTACTGAATACTTATCTCTATCAATTTATTTATTCCTGACACAAAATCTTACTGCTGTTACAAAATATAAGGAAGGAATTTGGGGAACGTCCCACTAGACAGTTCTAACTTAATAAAGTTGCACAAACTTTAGTTACTAATCCTAGTAACTAACAGACTACGTTAAACAAAATAGCCTAACTAACCAGTGTACACAATTGTGCTCATTCACCTTCAAGCACCCATATAGCGACCCGGGTTCTATTATCCTTATTTCCAGATACTTTCTTTACTCCCTTTTTCTTTATATTACATACTAGTCGAGTGATTAATTCAGCTATGGGAAAGGTCGAGATCACAGTTGCTTCTCAGAAGTGTAAATTCATAACAACGGTTGTACTCTTCAGAGGTCAAACTACACATAATACGTTTTTAATTCATGGCTTGTTGTCTATCACGCAAAAATTACCTCTATAGTGTAATACGGGTATTACACTGCACGCTCGCACTTGTTATTTTTTCTGGGAAAGTCAGTCACTCATGTATTCATAGTCACTTCTATGGCTTTCAATAATTCCACTGTTACTGAAGTTTTGTCATATCAGCAGCTGTACAAGAATGACCAACATAGATCAGTATAGAACACCTAGAAAATAACTCACGTGGATCAAGGAGTCATTAGGCACTTTAAATGTCACTATAAATATGATTTTATGACGAAAATGATGAATAAGAATGTCAACCCTACAGCATTTCAACGCAGTTTTACAATCAAGGATGCAATATTTTCACTCGTGACTGCATGGAATGCGGTCAAGCCTGAAACACTTTTAAGAGCGTGACGAAAGTTGTGGCCGAAAGTGATGTTTGCAGATCTAGAGTGTGATCAAGACAAAGATTTTGAAGGATTCCACATAAAGCAGAGGGCATCTGAAGTGCAAGAACTGATGGAGACTGTTAAATTATCTCTGGAAGACAACCCTCTACGCAAGCTTAATGCTGCTGACATAGAAGAGTGGATACACATTGACGATGATATTGAAGTTGCAGCCACTTTCACTGATTAAGAAATCATTCAAAGCATTACAACTTCTGAGAAGATAGAAGAGAATTGTTCAGAAGAATCTGCTGAAGAAGACGATAAAGTTGAAGAAAAGATATCTTGGGCTGCTGCAGAAAAGGGCATTGAAACGATTATTAAATTTGTGGAACAGAACCATAGCTTCAGTCTTCAAGACGTCATGCATGCACACATGGTGCAGAATAATCATATCACAAAGAAATTACAAAGTCGTAAACAAGGTGATTTCCGAAAGTATTTAAAGAAAGCAGTGTCAAGCAGTGCAGCAGATGCAGCACGTGTTCCATCCACAAGCAGTGCAGCAGACGATATAGAAGTCGTGGAAATGAACGAATAAATATTTATTTGTTGTTTTGTACTTTGTATTTATAGGAAAATGTTTCGTTAATAAACTACAAATAAATAATCAATTTGTATAAAATAAATTCTGCTTTCATTTGTTTACTGTATTTTTATTTTACAATGTTCATTTTTAAACATGATTTCAAGCATTACACGCCCCCTTTTTCGTAGTGAAAAATGTTTGTTTACATTTATGTCAAGTGTTGACTTTATTTTTCTTTAAAAATGCTCGATTTGATAAATGAAGCGTGCTGTGCTTGATAATGAATAAACTATCAAAATGTACCTGTTCATCTCTTCTTTATTCCTCCTTAAATTTGAATTTTAAAAGTACTGCCTGAGAATCAGGAAAATCCGAAAAACCGGACCGACCCAATCCCCGAGCAGTCCGGATTTTTGGACTTCTACTGTATATATATAAATCTACTGTAAATATATCTGAGAGACGCAATCAAAATAAAAGTCACTCAATTTCCTCACCGTGCTAAGATGTATAAATACCAAAAATATATTCCTCGAGGCACTTAATATTTCAGCTATTACAACACAAATTAGCGGATCCTTCCTTGTGCGCATTTACAGCTGATTCGCCAGGCAAGAAGATGACGGTAGCAATGCGTGTGATGGGGGGTGCGGGAGGGGGGTTTTGAGAGTTGTATTTAAATGCCAGGTAGCGACGTGTCCTAATATTACATATTAAGTAATTATAAGATGTTTTAATTGCCTGTATGTTGGCCTGGCGAGTTAATGCTAGGCATTTACATTCCTAGGGTTAAAGCTAGACGTCGCATTCTGGATTGAAAAAAAAAAAACTAATTTGGCAGGTACAAAAGGCACTCCATTTTAATAGATGTTCCTACATGGGCCGTGTGAGAGGCAGCATCTGGCCAAAGTTACCTCTGACCTTAAAGTGTTATTTTACCAATAGTTTCTTTCAAACGTTATATAAATATAATAATACCAGTAATAATTTTTAATACTACATCTGATAAAGGCATTGAGCTATTTATTCAATTGAACAACAATTATACTGTATATGATCTTACTACTACTGTACTGGCAAATGTCACCAAGCAGTGACTGTTAGTGAGGTCACCAGCCCGGCATGGTCCGTGTACAAGTTTTGTTATTTTATGTTTAATATGTGGACACTACTGTACAGTAATATGTGTACACTACTGTACAGTATATTAGTTATTATTCATATGAAAATGTAATTTTATTATATTTTTCTTCTATTTTTGTCATAAATATGAATAAAATAATTTTGTAAACTGAATCAGGCCCTAAATTAACCAGGGTTTTAAATACAGTATGAATTGTCACAATTCGAGGCTTTCCTGTACAGTACAATACTTGAATTAACCAGGGAAGAAAATGTCTGAATTTGAGGGTCTCTGTCTGTACTTATTTCAATCCCCTGTATTGTGCTGCATTTCCTCGGTGTGAACTGATGTACACTATCAAGGTTGTAAAGTGAATTCCTACTTTTTTTTGGAGCAAATTGAACACGCTAAAAGGGCAGAGGAGAAGAGACAGAAGAGAATTTACGACAACTGGAAGAAACTAATACAGGGAATGCTGGTGAAGGAGCGAGTGAGAGAAAAGTACGGCAACGTGGCTCCATCTGACGAGGAAGAAGACCAGAAGGAGACAGAGACGGCCAAGAAAACTTCGGAAGCAAAGAAAAAAGACACCCCAAGGAGAAAGATAAAACAAGAAGACATCGATGCTGTTAGACCTCCTCTCATCACACAACAGGTTAGAAATCTTAACATTGATCTGAGTTCCAATGTTGTGGAGATGCCAAGAAAAGTAGAAAGAGAACAATGAAGACAAAAAATAGCATCAAGAGAGTGGTAAGCAAAAAGGGAAAAACTGAGAACACGACAGGTAAAGATGTTAAGACGGAACAAGTTGAAGACGACAACGAGGAAAGTGAACCAGACGTTGAGAAGAAGAAAGCAAAAATTCGAGCTATTCTCCAGTGGGGAAATAAAACGGTTACCGCCAACCCTGACCTCAGCGATGACAGCGACGAAGAAAGACAGTCTCGGCCGTCGTCTTCCCACGTTGGTGTTCCATTTTCCGATCCCTTTTACACTGTCGGTGAGAAGCAGGGACAAGTAAAAAATAAATCTGGAAAAGGAAGAAAGAAAAGCCAAGCACAGGAACCATCAGACTATGAGGAGCATGTAACAAATCGATCAACCAGCCGCTCCACAACCCCTGAACCAGACGTCTGTAAGGCGGGCTGTAGGAGGTTGTCCTGCAGATCCGCCAAGCAAAAGATCAAAACTTACAAAGACAGTGATGGAGAAATTGAGGGGTACATTTCGATTGATGAAAGTGATTGTGAAGATAAGACTTATTATAAGCGCCATCCGGGCTGTTAAAGGATGAATAATAATTCTCACGTCGTATTCGAACATTATAATTCGGTCAAACCTGTTGAATACAATTCATTTAGTATTTCAAATAAGTCATACATAGGCACTCTCACATAAATGTTTAATCCAATATATATTTACATAACAATCATGGCTATGTTATTAATCTACTCTTAACACAAAAACAATGACACAGTCTACCTGTGTACACAATAAGTAATAGTTAAACTTACGTGTTGAAAGTCTAGAGAGAAGCCAGGGTAGGTGTTGACTCTAAGATATAGGTAGCTATACTGAAATGCCCACCCTATAGCCTGGCCCCTTGGCTGGTCAGCTATGGCTGAGTCAGGTGATTATAATTATACATAAACAAACTCCCTTCACACTCTCCAACCTCCTTCTGGGCCTCTCATCTTCAACCATCTCAACACTCTACATTGTGAGTTACAGCCTAACATAACATTTGTTTATATGTCATCATAATTATGTACCGCTTGAGGTAACAGTCACATTGACAAATGATGTAATGGACACAGTCTACCTGTGTACACAATAAGTACTAGTTAAACTTACGTGTTGAAAGTCTAGAGAGAATCCAGGGTAGGTGTTGCCTTCAAGATATGGGTAGCTACACTGAAATGCCCACCCTATAGCCTGGCCGCCTGGCTGTTCAGCTATGGCTGAGTCAGGTGATTATAATTATACATAAACAAACTCCCTTCACACACTCCAACCTCCTTCTGGGCCTCTCATCTCCACCATCTTCGTACCCTACATACTGTATACGGGCTGCTTGCGGTAACACTTATAATCCTTTAAAAGAAAAGAAAGCAGCCACTCACGTCTTGAATTTGAGTGAAGAAAGTAACTCTGACTGATTTTTCTCAGTAAAGTACATTAGTAGAGAAAATAGTTTTAATGTACTCCATTAAGAAATTTTAGGTTATATGTATTTTGTTTGTAACAATTACCCGGTAGTTCAAAGAGTATTATTATGTTTTTAGACCAGTTAAATTGGTAACTTTTGTGGTACATTAAACTTTTTTGTATTTAAATAAATCTAAATTTTATATGTACAGTACTTAATTTACTGTATACCTTAATTTTAGAATGTACAGTAGATTCCATGTTTACTATTCATGGACACTTTATTCTTGATAAAAAAGTTTGAATTATTATTTTGATATTACCACAAATTTTAAATTCTGTTGATACCACAAACCTTTAGCCAATACAGTACAGTAAACTTTTGGTATTCTTGGTTTCTGGATTTGCAAAATTTAAATATTTACCAACTCTTTATGCTCGACCCCAGACCTCTGGTGTTCTCAGATCTTGAACAGGTTGACAATCCCTGCTTCTTGAGGTGAATCTCTTGGTAAAACATAAACAACATCATAATTCATGAAATATTATTTATTGTAATGATACATTGAGGGTAAAACTGCCTTCATTTCCCATAAACCACTTTCACAATTTCCTAAAAACATCAGAGAATATTCAATATTTACTGTATTTTATACACAGTGATCAGCTACGTGCAGTAAACTTTAGTTTGTATTTCTGGGACAATTCTAAGGCACAATGTTGATAGGACAGACTGTTGGAATGTGCACAGTTTCCTAGCTACTGCACCTGAGGTAATGTTAGTAAGGGAGTGAACAGCTGTAGATTTTTTTTGTAATTTTATGCATATTGTGATACAGTTGTGTTATTAGAGTAAATGTTCAAAATTCCCTCACTCTGCCTCTATACAGTATCACATTGTGAAGAGTTGTATGCATAAAATTATGCAAAAAATTATGGCTGTTTCACTCCAACCTCACTGTGGGCAATGCTGAGGGGGACAAGTGGAGGGTAGTAGGAAGGCAGGAGGATGAGTGGTGAGGAGCAGCGTGTACACTGCGTCGTGGTTGAGAAGCAATTGAGAGACAATGAGGGAAGGAAGTTGGGAGGCCTACAATTTCCTCAATTTAGTAGCCATGAGGCTTTGTACTCTTGACAAAGTAAAAGTGTGCAATTTGATAAAAAAAAGTCTGGACACACTTTATATTGTTCAGTGGGGTTAATACCCTACTGGGAGCAAAATAATCACTTGAGCTAATACAGTAGAACGTCGATTTAAAGCGATTCAATATAAAATTATTGATTTAAAGTGACACCCACAATTAAGAAGAATGTATTAATTTAAAGCGAATCTTTCCTATTTTATGTGAGTCATTCTGGCGCATCATATGGAAATATACCAATATTTTCAATTTCGCGCCTAATGTTTACCTACCAGACGCATTTCTGGGCAGGCTACATGGCTGCCCGCCACCCTCTCACACATCATCAGTTCTCGCACTGATGCTCTAGTGAACGGACATGTTATGAGACACTATCTCCTTCTACCACATGCATCAACCATCGCCACCATGTCCAAAAAGCCGGCTACTACATCATTCCCAAAGACCTGGGGGTGCTGGTGGTAGAGTGGTACCGCTCTTGCCTTCGCAAGTGAGATGTCACGGGTTCGCTTCCCGGGCTGGTGGAAGTTGTTTGGACATATACTTCCTAGCCCCCATTAGTCCCTGTTCACCTAGCAGTAAAGTAGGTACCTGGTGTAAATCGAAAGTTGCGAATTCGTATTCAGGGACAAGTTGTTGGAGCTTCCAATAGCTTGATGACATAAACCATTGACTCTTCAGGATTCTATGCCCTTGACTCTTCAGGCTTCTACGCCCTTAACTCGTGAGACATAAAGACAAGCATGAACTTAGCATGCTTCGCTGTTGGGCACTGTAAACTCTTCTGTGCTTCACCTTACACAAGGATGTAGGGGAGTGCCCAATAAATAATAAAAAAAAAAAATTCCCAAACACCAAGAAATCAAGACAGGCAATTACACTGGAGCAGAAAATCAAGGTGCTGGAAGCCCAGCAGCAAGAAAATGGTGCTTCAAGTGTGGGGTGCCAATTTGGACAGTGATGTGGACAATGAGCTGGCTGGGTTGAGCTCTGCATCTTCAGAGGATGAATTGCTCAACTAAAGTTGAGTGAAAATCTATTTTAGACAAAATACAGTAATTAAAAATAAGTTGAGAGGAAAGTGAAAGAGCTTGGTGAGTCAGACGAGAGGCTGGCAATGTGCGGCGCCAGTGTGACCACCGTCTAACATCAGCTGATCCCTAGTAAACAGACCATTTTGCATCCCTTAATTTTAGCTGTGTTGATTTATGAGTGTTTGTTTTAACATAATACTACAAAAAACAATATTTGTTTATTCTAGGAGATGGGCTGGATTGCATCTGGGTAGACTCTCAGTCTTTTTAGTATTTTGTGTTTCTCTCAAGTACCAAACTAAATTATTCCATTGAAACAACACTTCGATTTAGTGCAAATTCGGTTTAAAGTGACCTCTCTTGGAACGTATCTCGTGTTATATCGACGTTTTACTGTACTTTAGGGGGTTAACCTTTTTTCTTGTTGTAATGTCACAAGTTTAATACAGTACTTGCAGCTTTTTGGGAAAATGAAGATGGCAAAATATCCTGTGGTACATTTTTCTTAGTGCTAGTGTATTTCTCTGACTTTCTTATAATCTTTATAAAAATTTAGCCTCACAGATGATATTTCCCAAAATCTTAAGAGAGACGTTGAAATATGACCAAACATCAAATACTCACTCATGAGAACAATCTATTATGGATTAGGAAATCCTGTTGAATCTGTTATAGCTGAAGCTGCAGTGATATTGATATAACATGGGGGAGCAAATTCCTTTAGCTTGACCACCTGAATAAAGCTCTCAACAGTTGCCGCGATGCATCCAACAGCTCCCAGACACATGATATTGGCAGCTAACACAACGTCTCTCACATCCACGCGGCCACTAGCTTTATGCTGTCAAATATTTGAAAGGGTTGCAGTAAGGAATCCCATTATATTGCTGAGATACGTGATCCACAGGACCATCTGCCAGAATATAGCCCAACGTGCTGTAAACCCTCACTATTTTGCACCAGCTAGGGATGCTTGGAGTCAAGTCAGTCCACTCACCCTCTTGAGAACCCCTTTCATTTGACTTCACCCAAGCCAGTAGTCTTAATGCTCACTGCCATGTACAAGTAACCAATCAATGCCTTGTTTCTGTAGTACAATATATAAACACATGACAATGACTCAAACATCAATATTCAGTATGTTAATACTATTTTTTGCACCCCAAGACTAAGACAGAGGAGCATTGTGTTCATTACTGTAATCTGAGTCTAATTTAATTCAACAGTTGCCAGTTAAGTCTTATTTTCACCTTTTCTGAGATGTTTCTTCAAGTCACTGATGGAGCAATGTTACTAAAGCATAAATAGTGAAAGAACAGAACTAATTTACCTGCTGGTCAGGAGGCTTGACCTAGGCAACATTCGGTACTTATATGAGAACTTAACATTTACATCATTGAAACTATGTACAAGTTTGAAGTTTCATAGTTTTTTCTAAAATTGTATATAATTGTTAAATAAACCTAAAGAATGTGAAACTCTGGGGTTTACAGCATCATAATGGATCGTAGGATCAAACATGTTAATTATTATCATTTCTCTATAGACTAGATTATAAAATAAACTCACCTTAATAAGGATGTGGAAGGCTGGAGGGAAGATAAATATAAAGGGTGTGACAAGAAGACCGCCGACCAGCTCAATAGCAACAGCAAAATGTGGAATAGATTCACACACAAAGAGAACGAGTAGCATGACTGTTGTGCGTAGACAGATGCGTCGCCAACCAAACTCTGAAAATGTGTTTTAAGAGCATAAAGCAACAGCTAGATCAGAAATACTGTGGGTAAGTAAAGCACAATACAGAATAGTCTTTGACAAGACTTTCAAGAGCAATGGAGGGATCCTACTTAGACCACTGGTGTCCTTCCCTCAGCATGGCCACCTCTAGTGGATGGACATCTGGTAAATTAGGTTGCTAAGTAAGTTAAATACAGGTACACCACCGATTTTCCGGCACCCTTGGTTCTAAAGCCTTGCCGGATTACTCGTTTTGCCGGACCAACCAAGGTAACGTAGTAATAATTCAACAATACACCTGTGACCCACTAATTATACACCTCCCGTATCTTTAAAGTATCATGGACTGATAGAAACTTAAATAATAAATGTAAATTAAATGTGAATTAAATGCTTAAATGAAAGACATTAGTATAAATGATACATGTTTATTAGTATCAATGAAACAGGATTATTAATTATCTTGTGTCGATATGGACTGGCGTTTACCCTTGACACCATCACTGACACTTGCATCTTTCTCAGAAGTCACACCTAGGGTTAAATGTAAGCAAAATGAGCTGAGAATCGCACAAAATCGAGGGATCACCCCCAACAACTGCAGTATAAACAACTAGTCTGGCAGTTGCGGGAATTTCAAGGGCCTTCTCGTAATTTTCTCTGCACTAAACAAGGTGCTGGACCATCAGTTCCCGGAAAATCGGTAGTGTACCTGCAATTTCTTTATACATAGATTGAGCAGTCAGTTTTTGGAACATTTAAATATGAAAATACTAGTAGCCAGAAACAACTTGCTTATTACCATTACATGATACTCAGCTGTGACTAAACGTTATTATTTTAGTATTGGTTACAAAGAAAGTAACCAAAACGACCAACATGATACCAAAACAAATGAAAGTGTCAGTCAACACACACTACTCACCGTCAGGAATATGAAGGGAATTCTCAAGGTCTTGGAAAAGTGTGTTGATCCCGAGCACCAGGCAGAGGAGCAGCTGAAATATAGCTCTTGTCAACCATACTGTGATGCTCAAGTACACAGTAACTTACAAGACACACGATGCTGTACAATACAGTATTTATAAAGGTACAAGTATACTCCTGTGCCTGCCTCCCTTGTCTTACCTACATGTATACTCCACTGTCATATATACTTCCCTATCATGTACAGTATACTGCCCTGCCTCCCTTACCTGCATGGAGACAATGGCCATGTTGACGTATAGAAGAGGACCGGCAGAGAGGTTGTTGAGGATGTTGGCCTTAACAGATGACCCCAAGATAACAAAGGCAGCAGCAGAGAGACTCACAAACAGACACACACTGCCTGTAACACCATAACTGACTGTGATATGTTACATCTTGTATCGTTGGGGTCAAACATTCGCTCACTCCCAAACTGAAGCAGTATCAACCCCAAATGAAATGAAACATCACGCGGATCGGTTGATCTTCCGCCACACCCCGTCACACAAGGACACCACAGCCATATAATATAAACAATCAGTAAATTTTATGTGAAGAATAATATCACTATAGGATAAATAAAATCACAGCAGGAACATCAAGGCAGCATTTGTACAGTTAGTGGACCATGCAGAATTCCTGATGTAATAATTTATATGAAAAGTGTACACGAGTTGTTTGTAACTTACCAATAAAAGCAACTACGAGAGCATGTGGTAGGCGATGCTTCTGACGCATGTCCATCTGCACAGTCAGGATCATTGGGTGAATGTCAAACTGTTTGGGACAATAAATAATCAATATTCAATTACAAATGCAGACATTGCTCTACTAAAGAAATAATAAAAATAACATCAAGAAAATATACACCATAAAACTCAAGCAAGTCTTTCAGACACAGACACCAAGTACTCCAGCAAGGTCACAAAGGGAGAAATATTTATGTTTTTTTTTTTTTAAACATTACGAGTTCGTGCATGGGCATCTGCTGGGGGAAGGGCAGTGTCAAGGGAGAGAACTGGTTGGTTGTGTCGGGTATTAACGCGGTAATTTTTCTGAGGTCTGGGTAGATAAGCAGATTAGGTTAGGCTTTCTCCAACTGGCCAGACAACTATTATTTGTGGCAGTCATCAGGTATATCATTACCTTCCTCAGAAATAATTGATATATGAAGAGTAAGAGTAAGCTGGAAACAAAATAAAGCTGTTGCCACAACAAGTCTCGACCAACCTGGAATGCTACGGCAGCAAAACAATACGCGGCAGCAGCCAGAGAGGGAGTCACTGGGGCTGGATCACTTGTGTCAGGAGCATCAAGAATTAAACCTACGAGTGTTAAGATGCTCACAAGCACTACTGACGAGGCTCCAATCCACGTCACCACACTGTTGATTAAGAACCAATATATAAGTAAAACCCAATAATCCAAAAATTAGGAGAAAAATACACTATGTTTAATTGATACTTGAAGACAAGGTATAATACCTTGGTGGCCTTAATAGTGTAGAGTATTGAGCTCTCTTACCCCAGGTCCTTTGGTGTGCCCAGCCAGAGGAGCGGTGTGAGGATGATGGTGGTGATCAGCAACCAGTAACAGAAGGAGAAATTAAGTCCTGCCAGCTTCTCCACTAACTGCTGCAGGGTCTCTGAAGCTGCAAACACCAATGACAACGATTATGTTATGTTTATGAATGATCTGTCTATACAAAGAAGTGTCTGAGGCTTAAAGGATTACACAGTAAGTCCTCGTTTAATGTTGGCCCGCTTTACATTGTCTCGGTACTAAGTCGCTTAACTTTTGAGACCAAAAATACATTCAACGTCCTTTTGATCGATACTACGTCGTTTTGCGTCGTCACGGACTACTTTCTATGGCGCTCTTGTCTGGACGCACTACACTCTCTTTTTCAGCTCGGCGCGCTGCCCTCACACGCGGAACGTCACAGCG
Source organism: Homarus gammarus (assembly GCA_958450375.1). NCBI lineage: Eukaryota > Metazoa > Arthropoda > Malacostraca > Decapoda > Nephropidae > Homarus > Homarus gammarus. Next base: position 1,612,321 of record CAUDMG010002576.1, on the reverse strand, counting down.
TCCCCAGGCGATGCCAAGCCTGTCTCTGTTATGACTTCACATCATTGATGTGTGCTTTAGTGCTTTCGCTCTAAAACTGTACTCTAACCATTCGAAATGGCTTCCAAGTGCCCATCAAGTGCTACTGATGCTAGTGTAGTGAAGTGGTAACGTATGACCATTAATCTTGCTACGAAAATGGATGTATTAACCCGATTTGAAAAAGAGGAACGTGCTGTGGTCATAGCCGCTGTGCTTGGTCTAACCCCTACAACGGTGCCTACTATCCAGACCATCGCTGACAAGATTAAGGTTAGTGCTGGAAGTGGTACTACTCTCAGTGCAACTAAAACACCTCGTACTAGAATTAGAGTGATAGAAAAAGTGGAAAAGATGCTGGTTATGTGGATGGAGGATCAGAATCAATGCAATGCCACTGTGAGCCTTATGGTTATACAGCATAAGGCCAGATCCTTGTTTAACAACATCAAGGCAGAAGAGGGTGAAGGATCGAAGGAAGAGACCTTCACGGCCAGCCGAGGCTGGTTTCAATGATTTAAGCGCAGGTATAACTTCCACAATATTAAGATGACTGGTGAAGCTGTCAGCTCAGATACGGCTGCAGCCGAGACATTCCCACCAGAATGCAAACTGATTATCGAGGAATGAGGTTATTCATCAAAGCAAGTCTTCAATTTGGCTGAGACTGGTCTCTTTTGGAAGAGGATGCCTAAGAGGACCTACAGGACAATATATCTCCAAGGAGGAGAAAAGAGCACGAGGTTGTCTTTCTTCAAATGCAGGGAGATTGATTGCATCCTCTCTTGTGAACACCGATGAAACGAATTTGTTCAACGCCTCTGCCTTATCCTGGTCAGAATGTACACAACTACCATCTTCAAGCCTCAGGTCCAATATGTCTACCTGTATTCGTGTTTTTAATTTTGACTGTGTAGCGGTAAAAAGACGTTGGGTTTCACTTGACCTCACTTGCAATCTGCCTCTGGAACTCTTTTTCAGCATTTCTACACTCTGACTTTGCTTGGTTCCTGGATCTGGCATACATCCTCCTGTCCTGCTCATCATTTGTCGTAACCCACGTCTCGAAATCTTGAGTTTTCTTTTTAACTTTACCGACCACCGCATGGGTCATGTATAGCAGTCTCCTTGTATTCCTGAAGGCACTGGGTTTGGTCTTGGGTATATATTTATTGATCGAATAGTTGGATTTACTGGCTATGATGTTCAGCATAGTATCTGCATTCTTATTCCTTAGTAAGTCAGGCCAGTGAATACTCATCTCCTCCCTCATCCTGTCGTAATTTCCTTTCTATTATTTGAACCTGGACCTGGTTTTGTCATGAACCAAGTAACAGTTATATCTAAAGGACAACTTTACATGGTGACGGATGCTGACTGAGGCTAGGTGTTCCAGCTTGGCCACCATACCTCCCCTCGTTAGTTATGATGATGTTCAGAGGTTTGAGTGTTTACTCCCCTCTGTAGTGAGTCGGATCTTTAACATGTTGGAATAAAAAATTGTCTCTCAGAGTTTATGAAAAGAGTGGCTGGCTTATTAAGGTCGTTTGGCGTGGGTTCATTTCTCCAGTCGTTGTCGCCATAATTATTGTCCCCCGTGACAAGGAGGTGGCGAGGGTTTAGCGCCGTTACATTGTCAATTAAGGCTCTTAAGTTCCTCTGGTTTAATATACTACAGTTTGGGGATCTGTAGATACACCTAACAATAAGTAAGTCTCTCCCCTTCGGTTTAATTCTACACCACTTCGATTCTTCGAAAGCTTCTTCTGCCCGCACCCTCACTTGGCTGGCTCTAAGGTCTTGCCGAGCATAGATAACCACACCCCTCCTGCAAGTTTCCTGGGAAAGGTTCGTAAATGGGTCATATCCATTTATATTGAAATCACATTCCTCCAGTTAAATTCTCCTGCTTTTGTACAACAGTTCTAGAACACCTACTTTATCGGGTTGTTGTCCCCTCAGTAGTGTTTCCAACTCCACTCTCTTGCCAAGGAACGTGTCAGTATTAGTCTACACGACTTTCAAGTCGGAAATTGTCCTCGGTAATGTCTCTGGTCTTGGTATTGACTCTGGCCCCCTCCAATCTCTGCAGCTGTAGCATTTACTGTATCATACAATTCATTGGCTTCACCTGGAATTTTAGGACAAAGATGGTCTGTTAGTATCCAGAGCCTCTAACACAATACACACCATGAATTCACTCACACTCAAAGTCCTCATCACAACGTGGAGGTCACTAACCTGAACTGATGAAATATGAGGTCAAGAACAAGAGAAGATGGTCACTACCCTCTAAAGGTTGCAGAAAGTCACAAAACACAAAATCCCATTAAAGAACAGACACCCAGATGACCCGTTGAGAAGTTATCATCTGCTCCTGATGAGAAACAAAACATCTTCCCTGGCAATATGCATCCCAGTGACATGTGCATGATCAGTTGGAAGGAGAGACCTGGGATTTTGAATTAGATAGTCAGCTCTGGTTGGCTTTCATAGCAACTGTTGGGTCAGTGCTAGACTTTGTTTACTAAGATTTGGTTCATTTGGTTGAGTGGTTGCTGATGCAACATTTACAATAATCCAACAAGACAACTGTCCGGTTCTCCAACATGAAGACAGCCACCTGAATAAAGGGGTGTCTCACAGGTCGTATGTTATAGGACCTGTAGGCTTTAAAATTTCATATTTTTGGGCAATTTAATATTGAACACTTAAGTAAAAGATCATTTGTCCTGAAAGTAAGAAATAAATGGGTGATTATTTGATGGAGTATACAGTAAGGTGCCGTAATAATGACTCACCAAGGAGCATGAACGGTACAGCTGCTCCAAATATTGCTAGATCTTGCATGACGGTCACCACTCGCCTCAGTATGATGCCTCCCACCTTCTCTGCCAGGGCGGGGTATGGATACCTGGTGAAGAGGAGCACCTTTAACCGCAAAGAATTGTTAACTAATTCTACTTAAAAACCATATCAGATTCTCAAATCATTATTATATACAGTACAGTATTCACAAGGGCAACTCGTATAAAATTAACTAAACATGAAAGTAGAATGAAAGTATCTGAATAAAAGAATATGTGAAGGAAAGTGAGGCACAGATTATATAAGAAAAATAAGCATATATTAGCATTGCACAGTATTGCCAAGTGCACTTATAAATGCTAAATAAAAATGATAACTTAACTTCCATTCACAGTTGTACCCATAAGCAAACACACGGGGACACTTATAGAAAAAAAAAATTAATACATTTATTGAAGGAGTGTTGAGTGATGTGGTGACTGAAGCCATGCAGTACAGTACTTTACTTTTACTTACTTTAATCCTCTTCACCACTATTTAGCTTGTTAGCCGTTTGGGCGATCGGTCACGTCCCTGTTACTTTTCTTTTTCTTTTATCTTCACCAATTGATCGGCTCGTTAGCCGCTTGGGCGATCGGTCACGTCTCTGTTACGCACTGTTGGCAAGTACTGGGCATGCACCACCTCCTGAATGCACCTGAACCTGCTCCAGTGTTGGTCAAGTCTGGTCTTGAAAGAGCTCACACTCGGTGCCGTCACAACACTTTCTGGTAGATTATTCCAGGAGTTGACAACTCTCACTCCAAAAAAGTTTGCCCTCACAGTTTTCTGGACTTGTGGCTTCTTCAATCTTGAGCTGTGACCCCTTGTGGGGCGAGCGTCTGCCAGCTCCAAGTAAGGACACTCGACTGAGTAGTGCCCCTTGAGATGCTTATACACCTCTCTTAGGTCACCCCTTGCCCGTCTGTAATATAAGCTAGGCAAGTTCAGGCGCTCCACAATCTCAGGGTAGCTGAGGTGCCGAAGTGCAGGTACCAGTCTGGTGGCCCCCCTTTGAACATTTTCAACCAAATGACAGTCCCTAACATATCTCCAGATGGGGAAGCACTTCACTCTTGAAGATCGTTACGCGGGACGGACCGTCTAGATATCTGAATGACCTTCTTATAAGACCTAATAATTTATTTGCCTAATTTACCCTCATCTCGCAATGGCCCGAGAACTTCAGCTCATAGTCAATATACACACCTAGGTCTTTCTCACATTCAGTCTCAAATAGTGCAGTTTCTTCATCCCGTTGGAACATATGATACGACTCCTTACCATTGGTACGGCCCAAGTGCATCCTCTTACACTTCGTGACATTGAATCTCAGCAGCCATTTCTTCGACTATTCTTGGAGCTCACAGAGATCCTTCTGCAGCTCTTCACAGTCCGCTTGATTCTTGATTTCCTGAAATAACTTGGCGACATCGGCAAACATTTGTATGGAAGAGTGTACAACGTCAGGCATGTCATTTATGAAACAAACAAACAACAGCGGGCCTAATACACTGCCCTGTGGTACCCTGCTTGTGACAGGTACGGATGATGATTTCGTGTCATTAATCACAACACGCTGCTTGCGGTCATGTAGAAAGTCTTCTATCCATGCTAGGACATTTCCCCGAATTCCGTACCCTTCCAGTTTGATTTTCAGCCTTTTGTGGGGTACACTGTCGAAAGTCTTGGCAAAATCTAAGTATATAATGTCGATATTACCACCCCGTTCTAGAATATGGGTCGAAAAATCCAATACCTTGAGCAATTGTGTTAAGCAAGAGCGCCCCGGTATAAAACCGTGTTGGCAATCCTTTACAAGGTTGTTTCGTAGTAGAAGTTTCATTGCGGCATCTCTGATTATACTCTCAAGCACTTTACATATTATGCTAATAAGGCTCACCGGTCTATAGTTGTTCGTGGAGTGACAATCACCCTTCTTGACAGTTTATTTCTAATACCCTTTTCTGTGAACACAATATGGGTCAGTGCTATGTCGAACCGTCTGTCCTCAAACGCAGGAAGGTTAATCGCATCCTCTCTTGTGAACACTGAGGAAAAGAAGCTGTTCAATGCCTCAGCCTTATCCTGGTTAGAATATGCGTAACTACCATCTTCAAGCCTCAGGTCTGATACTCCTACTTGCGTTTTTTATTTCGACTTTGCATAAAAGCAAAACATCTTTGGGTTTGACTTGACCTCGCTTGCAAACAGCCTCTGGAACTCCTTTTCAGCCCTTCTACATTCACTCTTTGCTTGGTTTCTGGCTCTTGTATACTCCCTCCTGTCCTGCTCATCGTTTGACCCAACCCACGTCTTTATTTTCTGGGTTGTCTTCTTAACTTTGTCGACCATCGCATGGTTCATGTGTATGGATCCCCTCGTATTCCTTGAGGCACTGGGTTTGATCTTGGGTATATATTTATCAATAAAATGGGTCACTTTACTAGTTATGATATTCAGCGTAGTGTCTGCGTTCTTGTGCCTTAATGAGTCAGGCCAGTGGATACCCCTTGTCTCTTCCCTCATCCCGATGTAATTTCCCTTGTAATGTTTGCACCTTGGCCTGGCCTTATCTTGAACTAGGTAACAGTTAAATCTGAATGGCAACACTATATGGTGACTGGTGCCAACTGGGGCAAGGTGTTCCACTTTGGCCACCAAACCCTCCTCGTTTGTTATGATGAGGTCTTGTGGCTTGGGTGTTTGCTCCCCTCTGTAATGAGTCGGATCTCTAACATGTTGGAACAGAAAATTATCTCTCAGAGTTTCTACAAAAATAGTATCAGGGTTATTCAAGTCATTTGGAGTGAACTCGTTTCTCCAGTCGATGTCGCCATAGTTAAAGTCCCCCATGATAAGAAGGTGGCTAGGGTTGAGCATCGCTGCGTTGTCTTTTTAGGCTCTTGAGTTCCTTTGATTTAGTGGGCCACAGTTTGGGGATCTGTAGATACACCCGACAATAAGTAAGTCCCTTCCCTTTAATTTAATTTTACACCACTTAGACTCTTCAAAAACATCCTCTCCCTGTACCCTCGCCTGGCTGGCTCTAAGAACTTGCCTAGCACAGATAACCACACTCCTCTTGCAAGTTTCTTGAGAAAAGCTCGTAAATGAGTCATATCCTGTAATACTGAACTCACATTCCTCTGGGTCGATTCTCCTATTCTTGTACAACAGTTCGACAACTCCCACAATATCTGGTTGTTGTACCTTCAGTAGTTTTTCAAACTCCTCTCTCTTATCAAGGAACGTGTCACTATTAGTGTACATGACATTCAGACCAGAATTTGTTCTCGGTAACGTCTCTGCTCTTAGTAGTAACCCTCCCCCCATCCATTCTCAGAAGCTGCAGCATTTGCTAACTACACTGTATTTTGCAGGATGTAGTTAGAAATGTCATTGCTTACAAGGCGCTCGCCTCCTCCTGGCTGACAAGCAGAGCTGGTGCTACCTCCCGGGTGGGGGGTAGCGCGGGTGGAGGGTGCGCTGCTGTCCCCTGGCCCTGTGTCGGCACACTTGCTTCCGCTACCTTTTCCCTGAATATAACCCATGTACACCCGTCCCCGTTCCTCCTCGACTCCTCCCTTCTCTGCTTCAAGCCCTGCAGGAGCTTCTTGCGCTGTTCCCTCCACATTACCGACCGTTCTGGATGAATGAATACACTCGGGGGCAGCGTTGTTTTACCAAGCATATGCAGAGATCAGTGCAAAAGTACTTTTTAAATTTGTGTCTATGGTGCAAGTTCCCACAGGTATGAATTCATTCTCATCATAACAAGGCAGGTTAGGTAAGGTGTGGTCAAGGTAGCTTGGTTAACAAATTGAACAAAATCTTCATGGTGGCCTTACCTGCGCTGTATGACGGCTTCCCTGGGCCAGAACACCTCCATCATAAGCCATGACCGACACAACAACACAGCCGTGTACACTTCTATCAAGACGAGGACTCCAAACAGCACGAACCCAGACCAACCTGTGGTACAACGTTCTCAGCAATATACATTATGGTATTACAGAGGTCCCATGATCAGTCGTGAGTATAGGTATCAAAAAGAGGTTGACACAAAAATCATTTAACAACAATATTTACGCGAAGCTTACCGTAGTTATGTTAGGTTATATAATGCAGCAACATCAGGTACTGTGGAAAGCAGGGTGACCAAATTTAAAATTTTAGTGGTAAATCTGACACTCTTTTATAACTCACTCAGCATTAAATCCGCCCTGGACGGCCTTTCATATCTGATAAAGAGAGGCTATGGAGCGCCTCATCACGCCCACGAGCGTGTGACTGTGTATGAGATGAATACAGTGCAACCCAGCAAGGAATTCATTGGTTCTCGACCGAGTAATATACTAACATATGGTGAAATGATAAATTAGATAATCAAAATTAACGTTCAGGAAAGAGGTCACAAGACTCATTTGGAGTGCTGTCATGATCATCCCGTGTGGTCCCGAGATATGCTAGATAGTACCAGTTGATTGCTAACGTAGAAGAAATTCAGATACATTCTGGGGCCAGTACATGTCCAGTACTTACCAGGAGTGTGTAACAGAGCCTGGACATGACCACTACTTACCTGCAGTGTGTAACAGAGCCAGGACATGCCCGCTACTTACCAACAGTGTGTAACAGAGCTACCACATGCCCAGTACAGTACTTGCCAACAGTGTGTAACGTAAACGTGACCGACCGCAGGTCACTAAATACGCAACACGTGGTGGTCAGCCAAGGTGAGCTGTGGCTTTAATATATTTCATCGTTTGTTGAACCCCTTACAAATAACGAGAGTATCAGATTAAAATATATTTTATATATCGAGTTAATTTTATCATGCAGGTGTTGACACAAAACACTTAATTCTGGCGTAAAGTTACCGAAGAACATAAGAAGCTGCAGAAGGATGTCTGTGAGCTCCAAGAATGGTCGAAGAAATGGCTGCTGAGATTCAATGTCACGAAATGTAAGAGGATGCACCTGGGGCGTACCAATGGTACGGAGGCGTATCATATGTTTCAACGGGATGAAGAAATTGCACTATTTGAGACTGAATGTGAGAAGGACCTCGATGTGTATGTTGACAATGAGCTGAAGTTCTCGGGCCATTGAAGAAGAAGGTAAAACAAGCAAATAAATTAGTGGGTCTTATAAAAAGGTCGTTCAGATATCTAAACGATCCGTCCCTCGTAACGATCTTCAAGAGTGAAGTGCTTCCCCATCTGGAGTACTGTCACCCCGTCTGGTCCCCGAGATATGCTAGGGACTGTCAGATGGTTTAAAATGTTCAAAGGAGGGCCACCAGATTGGTGCCTGCACTTCGGCACCTCAACTACCCTGAGAGATTGGAGAGCCTGAACTTGCCTAACTTATACTACAGACAGGCAAGGGGCGACCTAATTGAGGTGTACAGTATAAGCATCTTAAGGGGCATTACTCAGTCGAATGTATTGGAGCTGGCGGATGCTCGCCCCGCAAGGGGTCACAGCTCAAAATTGAAGAAGCCGCAGGTCCAGAAAACTGTGAGGCAAACTTTTTCGTAGTGAGAGTTGTGAACTCTTGGAACAATCTACCAGAAAGTGTTGTGATGGCACCGAGTGTAAGCTCTTTCAAGACCAGACTTGACCAACACTGGAGCAAGTTCAGGTACATTCAGGAGCCGGTGCATGCCTAGTACTTGCCAGCAGTGCATAACAGAGACGTGACCGATTCCCAAGCGGCTAACGAGCTGATCAGTGGTGAAGACGATAAAAGTAAAAGTAAAAAATATAAGAAGGGAGGAAACTGTAGCACTCCTATTTGCTCATACTGGGCAGTTCCCTTTACACCCAACCCCCTTCTGTAACTTCTGTTGTATCTAACACGGTTTGTAAGCCAATAAATATTATTTGATATGTGTTACATATGTCTCCTTAGGAATTATAGAAAAATTACCTTGAAGATAGATGGATAGGGTGGGGCATGGTGGGATTAATGCAGTACCAGCTCACAAGTCAAGTAAGACGTTAAGTAAATACATAATGCACTTTAAAAGACACTCAGACTACAGTGTGTTTGTGTGTGTGTGTGTGTGTGTGTGTGTTTCACGAGGGGTGTGGTGTGTAACATTATGAGCGTCACCCACACCATTGTCAGTAACTTGAAGCTGTTACAGGTAAGGTGATATATAGCATCACCTTTCCTCATAACCTAACCTCACCTAACCTAACCTTAAATCGAAAACTGCACTAAGGTAAGAATTCCTCACAGTTAAAGTACTCACCACAGTATATGATGGCGCAAGGCAGTGATACTATGGGGACTACACCAAACACTCCCAGAATGTAGCAGACCGCAGTAACCATGTTGATGCCTGGTGAGCTGTCCTCTCTCTGTGGATGTACAAAGTGTTGACATACTCACGACACCAGAGAAAGTGTTTGTATCATTTTTCATGTGTAAATTTTTTTTAAGTTTTGTTGGATAAGTAAGCTATATGTATAAAGATATTAGCCTGGTATCACACACACACACAAACACACACAACAGAATTTTCCAGAATCTACCAGACGTCAACAGGAATCTAAAATACGTCATCAAGAATCTACCAGACGTCAACAGGAATCTACCAGACGTCAACAGAAATCTACCAGACGTCACCAAGAATCTACCAGACGTCACCAAGAATCTACCAGACGTCATCAAGAATCTACGAGACGTTACCAAGAATCTACCAGACGTGAAGAATCTACCAGACGTCACCAGGAATCTACAGACGTCGCCAAGAATCTACGAGACGTCAACCATGATGACAACAGGATGTCAACACCAACCTTACTGAACATGGGTGAAGCTTCCGGTACTTCAAACACGCTCCTGGGGGGTGTAGGGGGGGTGTGGGTGACTCTAGGGGGTATATCCACCCCCCACCTGTACCCCAACAATGCCGTTGTTTCCTTTTGGTGATCACTCATTGTCACCTGCTCTGTTACGACGTGCTAGGGGCTTAATATGGTGGTAGTGGCTCAATATGGTGGTAGGGGCTTAATGTGGTGGTAGTGGCTCAATACGGTGGTAGAGGCTCAATGTGGTGGTAGGTGTTCAATGTTGTGGTAGGTGTTCAATGTGGTGGTATGTGCTTAATGTGGTCGTAGTGGCTTAATATGGTGGTAGTGGCTCAATATGGTGGTAGTGGCTTAATATGGTGGTAGTGGCTTTATGTGGTGGTAGTGGCTCAATGTGGTGGTAGGTGCTTAATGTGGTGGTAGGGGCTTAATATGGTGGTAGTGACTCAATATGGTGGTAGTGGCTTAATGTGGTGGTAGTGCCTCAATATGGTGGTAGTGGCTTAATGTGGTGGTAGGGACTCAATGTGGTGGTAGGTGTTCAATGTGGTGGTAGGGGCTCAATGTGGTGGTAGTGGCTCAATATGGTGGTAGTGGCTTAATGTGGTGGTAGGTGCTTAATGTGGTGGTAGGGGCTCAATGTGGTGGTAGGTGTTCAATATGGTGGTAGGTGCTCAATGTGGTGGTAGGTGCTTATTGTGGTGGTAGGGGCTCAATGTGGTGATAGTGGCTTAATGTGGTGGTAGTGGCTCAATGTGGTGGTAGTGGCTCAATGTGGTGGTAGGGGCTCAATGTGGTGGTAGGTGTTCAATGTGGTGGTAGGTGTTCAATGTGGTGGTAGGGGCTCAATGTGGTGGTAGGGGCTCAATGCGGTGGTAGGTGCTTAATGTGGTGGTAGGTGTTCAATGTGGTGGTAGGTGCATAATGTGGTGGTAGGTGCTCAATGTGGTGGTAGGTGTTCAATGTGGTGGTAGGGGCTCAATGTGGTGGTAGGGGCTGAATGTGGTGGTAGGTGTTCAATGTGGTGGTAGGTGTTCAATGTGGTGGTAGTGGCTTAATGTGGTGGTAGGTGTTCAATGTGGTGGTAGGTGTTCAATGTGGTAGTAGGTGCTTAATGTGGTAGTAGGTGTTCAATGTGGTGGTAGGTGTTCAATGTGGTGGTAGGTGTTCAATGTGGTGGTAGGTGTTCAATGTGGTGGTAGGTGTTCAATGTGGTGGTAGGTGCTTAATGTGGTGGTAGGTGTTCAATGTGGTGGTAGGTGCTCAATGTGGTGGTAGGTGTTCAATGTGGTGGTAGGTGTTCAATGTGGTGGTAGGTGCTTAATGTGGTGGTAGGTGTTCAATGTGGTGGTAGGTGCTTAATGTGGTGGTAGGTGTTCAATGTGGTGGTAGGGCTCAATGTGGTGGTAGTGGCTTAATGTGGTGGTAGGGGCTTAATATGGTGGTAGTGGCTCAATGTGGTGGTAGGTGCTTAATGTGGTGGTAGGTGCTGAATGTGGTGGGAGTGGCTCAATGTGGTGGTAGGTGCTCAATATGGTGGTAGGGGCTCAATGGTGGTAGTGGCTTAAAGTGGTGGTAGTGGCTCAATGTGGTGGCAGGGGCTCAATGTGGTGGTAGGTGCTTAATGTGGTGGTAGGGGCTGAATGTGGTGGCAGGTGCTTAATGTGGTGTTAGGGGCTCAATATGGTGGTAGTGGCTCAATGGTGGTAGTGGCGTAAAGTGGTGGTAGTGGCTCAATGTGGTGGCAGGGGCTCAATGTGGTGGTAGGTGTTCAATGTGGTGGTAGGGGCTCAATGTGGTGGTAGTAGCTCAATGGTGGTCGTGGCTTAATGTGGTGGTAGTGGCTGAATTTGGTGGTAGGGGCTCAATGTGGTGGTAGGTGTTCAATGTGGTGGTAGGGGCTCAATGTGGTGGTAGGGGCTGAATGTGGTGGTAGGGGCTCAATGTGGTGGTAGGTGCTCAATGTGGTGGTAGTGGTTCAATGTGGTGGTAGGGGCTCAATGTGGTGGTAGGTGCTCAATGTGGTGGTAGGGGCTCAATGTGGTGGTAGGTGTTCAATGTGGTGGTAGGTGTTCAATGTAGTGGAAGGGGCTCAATGTGGTGGCAGGGGCTCAATGTGGTGGTAGGTGTTCAATGTGGTGGTTGGGTCTCAATGTGGTGGTAGGTGTTCAATGTGGTGGTAGGTGCTCAATGTGGTGGTAGGTGTTCAATGTGGTGGCAGGGGCTCAATGTGGTGGTAGGTGTTCAATGTGGTGGTTGGGTCTCAATGTCGTGGTAGTAGCTCAATGGTGGTAGTGGCTTAATGTGGTGGAAGTGGCTCAATGTGGTGGTAGGTGCTCAATGTGGTGGTAGGTTTTCAATGTGGTGGTTGGTGCTCAATGTGGTGGCAGGGGCTCAATGTGGCAGTAGAGGCTCAGTGAGGTGGTAGAGGCTCAATGTGGTGCTTAGGGTTGAATATGGTGGTAGGGGTTTAATGTGGTGGTAGGGGCTCAATATGGTGGTAAGAGGTTAATGTGTTTAGGGCTCAGTGTGGTGGCAGAGTCTCAGCTGGGAGGTAAGTGTCAATGGCGTCGTGTCTGCATAGGAGACTTGATTTACTGTCCGTCCGTCTCCCTCTCCTGCAATTCCAAGAAATACAACCATTAATTATTGTCATTATATTAATCTAATATTTTGCTATATGACCCAGCCAGTGACAAGGATTAACCCAAGAAGACCGGACAATTGGCCAACTGCACTGGCTAACCGATACCTCCCCCCCTCCTCCTGTGTGGTCTTGTTCTTCCTGATGCTGGAACTACACCCTCCTTCCTGTGTGGTCTTGTTCTTACTGATGCTGGACCTACATCCTCTCTCCTATGTGGTCTTTTTCTCCCTGATGCTGGACCGAGACCCTCCCTCCCGTGTGGTCTTGTTCTCCCTGATACTGGACCTACACCCCCCCCCCCTCCTGTGTGGTCTTGTTCTCCCTGATACTGGACCTACACCCCCCCCCTCCTGTTTGGTCTTGTTCTCCCTGATACTGGACCTACTTCCTCCCTCCTGTGTGGTCTTCTCTCTGATACTGGACCTACTTCCTCCCTCCTGTGTGGTCTTGTTCTCCCTGATACTGGACCTATTTCCTTCCTCCTGTGTGGTCTTCTCTCTGATGCTGAACCTACACCCTACAGAAAGATAATAAGTTCTGCCATTTTCCTCATTACAACCCCTCATAGGGATAAGGAAAGGCATGGTAGCTTGTCCATTCGATGATCAGTTTCTTGTCATCCCACTTAATTATCGTCGACGTGGACGTATGGATCATATATATAAAGAGCTTGTAGCGTACCTAACTATATGAACCTTTTACCTTACAGGTTTAAGTGAGTAATAAAATAAAATTAAATGCATTACAAAAGTTATATCATAATTACATATACAGGTAATAAATAGAAACAAAGTTTCCTATAGTGTACAAGCAGGGAAGTTTGTGAGTAGGATCCGCCGGTACTATTACACGTCATATTGAGTGTGACACAGCACCATGACACCTGACTGCCAGCGCGGACCAGATAGTGTGGATCGAGTGGTGTGTGTGAGACGTCAATCGTTGTGTGGTGTAGGACTGGAAAACTACACATCGCTAACGTGGACCAGCAAACGTGGCCAGCCAACATGGACTGGTGTCCCATACATAAAACCGAGGCGGCTGTAGAACTCAACCATTACTTTCTGAGCTCTCCACATTCACCATCTCTTAAGGAGTGCGCAAACTTGCTTCTTATAACCCCAGCCGTGTTTTTGACGTATTTCTACTACACACAAAACACCTTTAATACGTTGCAGAAGTGAGTTTTTTCGTCGACTGAAGACAAACATTATGGGATTAACCTTGAGCCGTATCCTAGCGCTGGTGCAGAGCAAGAAGCCCTGCAGGATCCTCATGGGTAAGTTAAAACGTTTACCAAACAGTAAAACCCGTACAGTTTATTAGTGAAATGTAATCAGTGTACAGAGTTTCGATTGTAACTAGTTAGGGAATGTAATTACTCGATATTTTATACATTTATTTACCAATAAAATGTCGATGACAATCTTTAAACTGTATATCATAAGCTAAATCATTACTGGGTTGAAGATTGCGACCATTTTGGCATCATGTATCATCACCAAAATAATTTGAAGGGACACGATAGGACCAAAGTGTTGTCAATGTCTTAGTTTTATATCTACGTTCAAACAAATAGACATCATACAGTGGAGAAAAACATAAGTATACTTTACAGTTAAGTAAAATTATTCTTTAGTTAAAACGTTTCTTACCAATATGTTTAAAAGAACTTTACAAGTTTTACTATATTAAATATTCTAGTTAACCCTACACACGGTTTTGAGTTCTTTAAATGTATTTTTACTTTTACTTTTATCCTCTTCGCCACTGATCGGCTTGTTAGCCGCTTGGGCGATCGGTCACGTCTCTTTTCATTTATATTCTTCACGAAAAGATCGGCTCGCTAGCCGCCCGGGCGATCGGTCACGTCTCTGTCGCGCACTGTTGGCAAATACTGGGCATGCACCGGCTCCTGAATGTATCTGAACCCGCTCCAGTGTTGGTCAAGTCTTCTCTTGAAAGAGCTCACACTCGGTGCCGTCACAACACTCTCTGGTAGATTGTTCCAAGAGTTTACAACCCTCAATCCGAAAAAGTTTGCCCTCACGGTTTTCTGGACTTGCGGCTTCTTCAATCTTGAGCTGTGACCCCTTGTGGAGCGAGCGTCCGCCAGCTCCAAGTAAGGACACTCAACTGAGTAGTGCCCCCTGAGATGCTTATACACCTCAACTAGGTCCCCCCTTGCCCGTCTGTAGTATAAGCTAGGCAAGTTCAGGCGCTCCAATCTCTCAGGGTAGCTGAGGTGCCGAAGTGCAGGCACCAGTTTAGTGGCTCTCCTTTGAACATTTTCAACCAACTGACAGTCCCTAGCATATCTCGGGGACCAGATGGGGTGACAGTACTCCAGATGGGGAAGCACTTCACTCCTGAAGAACGTCACGAGGGACGGACCGTCTAGATATCTGAACGACCTTCTTATAAGACCCCATAATTTTCTATTGCTAGTGGGCTGGACAGTGCAGGGAAGACTACGGTACTTTACAAGCATAAACTGGGAGAAGTCGTCACCACCATCCCAACTATTGGTAAGAAATATTACCATGATATCCTGTCACCTTAAATTTTCTACACTGACTTTTTTTACCGTTGTATACAAAATTGATGAAAAGTGATTTTATTCAAGTTTTCCAGGTTTCATTCTAAAATTATCATTATAATAATTACATCAACCAGGTTTCAATGTGGAGACGATGGAGTACAAGAACGTCAGCTTTACTGTGTGGGATGTGGGCGGCCAGGAAAAACTTTGGCCTCTGTGGAGACATTACTTCCAGAACACGTCAGCCATCATATATGTGGTGGACAGCAACGACCCCGATCGTCTGGCAGAGTCTCGCGAGGAGCTGGAGTTGGTGGTATGTATTGGACTAGGTTGTCGTAATAAGTCTTTTATTAGTCCTGGGGCATTCCTCATAACTCTATCCACGACACTAACGATTGTCTACAAGAGAAGAATGGCTCACTTCACTGGTGACTGACAGAAGCATTCCAAGTGGTCAACAAGTCAAAATATCAGTTGTCGGGATTTAATGAATCAGTGGACAAGGAAAGAGTTCATAGTTCGTTTGTACTGCAATACTTATCATCAATACAACTTTCTCTGCCACATACTAATGACTGTACTATTGT
This sequence comes from Homarus gammarus, assembly GCA_958450375.1. NCBI lineage: Eukaryota > Metazoa > Arthropoda > Malacostraca > Decapoda > Nephropidae > Homarus > Homarus gammarus. Next base: position 1,596,850 of record CAUDMG010002576.1, on the reverse strand, counting down.
TTGGCTACAAATTTTTTAAGAAATTCCAAATGGAAGAAGGGAATGTCATTCGTCAGCTTTCCAAAAGAAGCAGAAAGGTGAGTTGTAGCCCTTTCCCACAACAGTCGATGTCGATTGATAATTTGTTTTTATTATATCTATATTGCCCCGATGTATGTGGTATTAATACTAAATCCTTCTACAGAATTGTCAGCAAAGAACAGTGTCATCAGGATACAAAGTGACCCGCAGGATATGTATAAATATTTAAGATTAGGCTACGTCACCAAAAAAGTTTAAGTTTAGTATGAGGTTACATCTTACAAGAATGTATAAAGGCAACATATTTATGTATTTTTTTGTAGTTGTCTTAGGCAACCAGCTTGTGAATGTCAACTAATTTTGTTGCAATCTTGAGAGTAATTATTATTCATTTATAGTTTTGTGAGTATAGTACATTATGGAGCGTGAGTTGCTGTGCACTGAGGGAAGCGAGCTATTGGCCTGAACATTACAGAGGAACAAAAGAACATAAGAATGGAGGAAACTGCAGCGGGCCTATTGGCCCATACTGGGCAGTCCCGTTTACACCCAACCCCTATTGCTCATATGAGCATCCAACCTATGTTTGAAGCAATTCAGCGTATTCGAGTTCATGATGATATTTGGTAACTTGTTCCATTCATCCACTACTCTGTTTCCAAACCAGTGTTTACCCATTTCACGCCTAAATCTAAATTTGACGAATTTAAAACCCTTGTTACGAGTTCGCTCCTGGTTGGATAGTTTGAGTACCTTTGTAATGTCCCCTTTGTTTAGCCCTGCCTTCCACTTATACACCTCTATCAGGTCGCCCCTCGCTCTACGTCTCTCAAGGGAGTGCAAATTAAGATGCTTTAACCTGTCTCTATACTCAAGGTTCCTAATGCCCGGGAATAGTCTTGTCATTCTCCTCTGAATTCTTTCCAAGGATTCTATATCCATTCTGTAATACGGTGACCAGAACTGAACTGCCTAATCCAGGTGTGGTCTCACAAGAGCAAGATACAGTTTCAGGATGACCTCGCTAGTCTTGTAACTAACACTCCTTTGTATGAACCCAAGTACTTTATTAGCCTTGTTACGAGCAAAAGCACATTGTTTACTTGGCTTAAGGTTCCTACTTATCATTACTCCTAAATCTCTCTCGCAGTCGGATTTCTCTATGGCATCGTTGTTCATCTGGTATCTGGTTTCCCTGTTTACATCTCCTATACTGAGTACTTTACATTTGTCCACGTTGAATTTCATCTGCCATTTTTCAGACCATTCGAAAAATTTGTTTAGATCTTCCTGTAGTTTTGCCGAGTCCTCGTCAGATTTGATAACACGTCCTATTTTAGTGTCATCAGCAAATTTACTTATGTTGCTGTCAATGCCGATATCTATGTCGTTTATGTATATAATAAATAATAATGGTCCAAGTACTGAGCCTTGGGGAACTCCACTTGTGACGTTGCTCCAATGGGACTTAGTGCCGTTAATGCTCACTCCCTGTTTCCTGTCCTGTAACCACGCCCTAATCCATTCAAGGATGTCACCTTTGATGCCATGAGCTTCTACCTTTCTAATTAGTCTTTCGTGGGGGACTCTGTCGAAGGCTTTGCTAAAGTCGAGATACACCACATCATAATTGTGCCCCTCGTCCACCGATTCGAAAACTGATGAAAAGAATGTTAATAGATTAGTTAGGCAAGAACGTCCTCTTGTGAAGCCATGCTGGGAATCATTGATCAATCTGTGCTTCTCCAGGTGATTTCGAATAGAGTTTGAAATGATTGCTTCCAGTAATTTGCCTACTATTGATGTTAGACTGATTGGGCGGTAGTTAGAGGATAGTGATCTATCCCCCTTCTTGAAAATTGGTATTACATTCGCTATCCTCCAGGATTCTGGTACTACACCTGTTTTTAATGACATGTTAAACAACTTTGCAAAGGGCATACTAAGCTCTTCCTTACATTCCTTTAATACTCTGGCAAATATCTCATCGGGACCAGGTGACTTATTAGGCTTTAGTTTGTCTATTTGCTTACTAACATCGTTACTAGTCACTACTATCTCACTTAATTTGTTTTCTTCACTATCTCTGAATAGAGTCGGTGCCTTGGGTATCATGTTTAAATTTTCGGTGGTGAAAACTGTTGAAAAATATTTATTCAAATTATTGCTCATTTCTCCGTCGTTATCAGTGAGCTCGCCGAAGTCTGACCGTATTGGTCCAATCTTTTCTCGTGTTTTAGTTTGATACATTTGGTAGAATCCTTTGGGGTTTGTCTTCGCCTCCCTTGCTATCCTTACCTCATTATTCCTCTTTGCTTTCCTTATCTCGGTTTTAACCCTACTCGCCAATACCCTATAATAGTCCCGGAGGTGAATTTCGCCATGATTTATCCTTCTACCTATAGCCTTCCTTTGGCCAATGATGTTCTTTAAATAATTATTTATCCATTTAGGGTCATTGTTGTCTGATCTGAGTTTTTTGCATGGTATGTTCTGCCTTTGTGCATTAAGTAACTCACTATTTAAATTGTTGTGGAACGCGGCAATCTCAGATCTCGTTATCAGGTCGGTGTCATCTGTCAGGTTCACAGCCAAGCGCAACACCCCCTCTCTTAGCTGCCTATTTAAACTGTCAAAGTTTGCCCTTCTGAAATCTGGTACTTTAGTGGAATTTTCCTTACGTCTACCCTGAAAATCTAACTGGAATCGAATTTCTTTGTGATTCGCTGTTTGCAAGTTCGTTCCCTACCTCGACATTGCTAATTAGGTTTTCTCTGTTCGACAGAACTAAGTCCAGTATATTATTACCCCTTTTGGGTTCGGTTATATGTTGACTTAGGAAAGAGTCCTGGATCGTCTTGAGAAAATCCTGTGATTCTGAGTTACCCGTAAGGTCAGTCCAATCTATTTGGCCAAGGTTAAAGTCGCCTACTATACAGACTTTGTTGTGTATGGAAGCCCTGCGCATTTCATCCCAGACAAGTCTCTCATTGGCGCTATCAAGATTGGGGGGGTCTATATATTACTCCTGTGATTAATTTTTCCCGACCGTCGCTTAATTCTATCCAAATTGTTTCTGTATTCCTCTCAGTTTTTATTTCCTTATTTATTTCACACTTCAGATTATCCCTAACATAGATTGCTACTCCTCCTCCTTTCCTGGTCTGCCTATCGGTATGGAACAGTTTGTAACCCGCAATTTGGTATTCGACTGGTAACTCACGTGTGTCTAGGTTGATCCATGTTTCAGTGAATGCAATTATATCGATTTTTTCGGTACATACCAAGGCCCTAATATCATTCATTTTGTTTCTCATACTTCTACTGTTCGTGTAGTATACATTTAAGTTAGTCGTGTTCTGAGTCCTCCCCTTACTGCTTTTAGTTTTAAACTCCCTGTCTAATTTAGTTTTGTCATCATTCCTAACACTATTTCCCTGTAGTCTTTCACTTTGTTTACCCGTTCCCACTGCAGTCTCCTCCACCCCCGTGCCCATATGTTCCCTTAGCAGTTTAAAGACTTCGATATCTTTTGAACTGCCCCTACTGTTTGTATAATATACATTTAAACCTACTCTTCCCTGGTCCTGTTTTATCCCTTGTCCTGAGCAACTAATTTTACTTCCCAGGACCTGCTTGTTTTTTGACTCCCACTTTCCCCGACCCCTCTCTACTGGCGAAACCCCCTTCGGAGTGACAATTTCACGCTCCAGGGATGCAGACAACGTCTTTACCCCCTCACGAGACAAGTGTACTCCGTCGCGACAGTACAGGTAGTCGTTGCCATAGAATCGTTGCCAGTTATCAATGAATGCCCAACCATTGTTTGCACAATGTTTTTCCAGTCGGCAATTTATAGCAATTGCCCTGGACAACCATTCACGACCAACCCCTCTTCTAGGCAAGACACCACATACTATCGGGATCCCTCCCCTATCTCTAATCTTCCCCAGCGCCTCCCTATACCTCTTGAAAGGTTCCTCGCTCCTAACCTTACCTATGTCGTTTCCTCCCACACTAAGACACACTACTGGATTGGTACCTTCCCCTGACAAAACCCTGTCTAACCTCTCGGCTACATGCCCTATCCCAGCCCCAGGAAAACACACCCTAGTCCTACAGAAGAGCTAGTTCACTGCTTACAGGCATGACATGATGTTAATGGCAGTCATTGAGAACATTTATTATAAATTCCACCTTTTATACAATAAATGAAAAACAAATATTAGTGCACTATAAGGTTTTGATCAGACTGTACTATGTTACAGCCTAATATTTGAAGGTGATTGCAATGTTATATTATTACTTGTGCGGATTTCAACCAGTTAAATTTATGTTATTAATGCAGTATATAAAATGATTTACTAAATATCTATCTAACTTGTCATCATAGACTAATTTTTAAAGGGTACTTTTAAAATTTCAATGGATATTTATGATTAGAGGTAAATTAGGAAGGGGTAGGGAATTCTTATTGCTATGCTCTTCTGAAGGATTGGTCTCCCCCAGCTGCAGAATGAGGAGGTTGCAGGGTGTTCTCTACTGGTGCTAGCCAACAAGCAGGACCTCCCTCAGGCAGTGTCCGTCGCCAGGGTCACAGACGTCCTCAACCTTCGCCAGATGCATAGACCCTGGTACGTGCAGGCCACCTGTGCCATAAACTCTTCCGGAATCTATGAGGCGCTTGACTGGCTGGCTAATCAGATACAATAATGTTGATACTGTCGAAGTAAATTCTCCAAATAACAAATGCTACAGTGATTCTTCTGCCATTATCAAGCACTACAAGTAACGCCACAGCTTCTGTCAACTCTCCAAAGAACCATGTTTGTGTTTATTGTTAGTTGTGATAGATCTAGTACACCCTTCCGCATCACTCACCACACAGTGAACAAATACTACCATTTTATCTACTATTTAAATTTCATTGAGGAAACTCTCAACCTTCTTTACTTAGAGAATCCCGATTTTCTCAGGCAATCTGTCATTAATGGCAATATTTCTGGCACAAGTGAAGGGAAAATGTGGATGTCTGAAGGTGCTATCACACGGCAAAATTTTAGCATCCTGGGGAGAAAACGGCGATACTTCCGTTCTCGATAATGTTTTCGTTTGAAAACTGAGACTTGAGGAAATCGGAACGTACGGGACTTCTCGGCCAAGCTTTAACTTCATTTCGGATCCAATTGAGGTCTTAATAATATTTAGAATTTAAATTCATTTATTCTGTTAAAACAAATTGAACAAAATTATGCGGTTTTAATGCAAATATATTTTCATTAGAACATTCTTTATGCATACAAATTAAAATTACAGCGACGGGTATTTGTTTGACTTTAGTTTACATTCACTGAGCGGGGTCAGCATGGATTCTCAAGCCTCACCAATTATTTGGACAAGGGACTCTGAAACCGTCTTCTTGCTGATGGAGCTTCTCGTTGGTCTATTTTAAATGCAAGAAGAGTTTGAATTATGATTTTCCTGTACAGAGGACGCAAAGCTTTTGGATGACCCGCTGTCTTTGTTGGTGTTTTGTTCCAAGCGACGGCTATACCTGAACGGTGCTACAACTGTAATGCTAAAATGGGCGTGAATGTGTCATATTTATATAGGTAGCGGAGTAAACTATTCACGAAAAACTCAAAATTATCTTAATTCTTCTTTTTATTGTATGTGGTCACCAAAATATAAAAAAAGGCTTAAACACACACTAAAAATGTAAAATTTGTTTCTTGTACACAAAAGCAGCTCAAGAACAGTATTGTAATGTTTCCTGTCCATAAAATACAGGATAATCTTCAAAAAAAAAAAAAAAAAAACTACCGATTTTGATCTCTTGAAATGATTCTCTTCACGTTAAAGATAAAACCTGATAATGTTTATAAAATGTCCATTGATTTCTTCAGAACAACAGATATGTTCTCAAACTATATAATAACGGCAGTTGCAACATTTATGAGTAGTCTTTCAGCTTAAGCAAGGGATCCTACTGAAAATAAGCAGATGAAAATTTTGTTAGGCTATCCTGGGTCGAATCTACTTACATTTTACCATTGTTTTTACCTGCATTAACTATATACGTGCTGTTTCACTGTAAGCTTCTATGGCAGTTTTACTGAATACTTATCTCTATCAATTTATCTATCCCTGACACAAAATCTTACTGCTGTTACAAAATATAAGGAATAATTTGGGAAACGTCCCACTTGACAGTTCTAACTTAATAAAGTTGCACAAACTTTAGTTACTAATCCTAGTAACTAACAGACTACGTTAAACAAAATAGCATAACTAACCAGTGTACACAATTGTGCTCATTCACCTTCAAGCACCCATATAGCGACCCGGGTTCTATTATCCTTATTTCCAGATACTTTCTTTACTATCTTTTTCTTTATATTACTTACTAGTCGAGTCATTAATTCAGCTATGGGAAAGGTCGAGATCACAGTTGCTTGTCAGAAGTGTAAATTCATAACAACGGTTGTACTCTTCAGAGGTCAAACTACACATAATACGTTTTTAATTCATGGCTTGTTGTCTATCACGCAAAAATTACTTCTATAGTGTAATACGGGTATTACACTGCACGCTCGCACTTGTTATTTTTTCTGGGAAAGTCAGTCACTCATGTATTCATAGTCACTTCTATGGCTTTCAATAATTCCACTGTTACTGAAGTTTTGTCATATCAGCAGCTGTACAAGAATGACCAACATAGATCAGTATAGAACACCTAGAAAGTAACTCACATTTTACCTTTAGACTCAAAGCGTTTGAACTCTAAAATAGAAACACACAAGTCCACAACGAAAAGCAGGATCACAGAGCGAGTATCTGTACTGTATCTATATCGTTTAATTCACAAAACTATATAGACACATGCACCACTCCAATCCATGTTCCCTCTCTGCCTGTTGGTGAGGTACTGAGATGCTCTGCGTCTAGATATTTCCACTACCACGTTGGCTGGGTTGCCAGGGGCACCGTTGCTAAATTTTCTGCTTACACTTTACATAACCCATATAATAAAGCGCAATCAAGCCAGTTTATTCTTTGATAAGATAAATATGTTCTTCTTCCTCTATGAAAACATAATCAACGTCTGAATTACGCGAAATAACTGCAGGATCTGGCGCCAACAACGTGTGTAACAGAAGATGAGAGGCCGCAGGTCTGGATACTCTATACCGCGACCCAATTCATTGTTTCACGATCGTCACTTTTGTTTTCTCTTTCTTCATAATTTGAATGGTGATCGAAGGTCCCAGTAAGCTATTCCTTAATTACGAATAAATTTTAAATAAAAATTAATACACAGGGAGGCCAAAATTAGATAATTCAACAGTCTGGTAGGGTTATGAAGGGGTCGATGTCTTGCTAGTCGCTAGTGAGAAGACGAGGAAGCCATACACCTTTCTCCCTCCACACTACTCGTGACGACATATGATCTGCCCCCCTGGCTAACAGTAGACGCACAGCTCAGTGCATATATTTATACTTCTGATATATCACATATTGACCTAAGTCTTCTGAAACTGCATGGGACTATTATACCAAGAGGCCGCTGAGCACAAATATTTTGATAGATCTGCAAAATATTGTAATGATTAATTGTCAGACCAAGGCTTACAGCCCAGAATTATGTCACATATAACAGCAAGTACACTACAGACCTCGTGGTACCACCACATTCCGGGTTGACACACCTCAGGTCGACCCTAGGGACTTGACCTCGCCCGCTAATGACGTGAGTTAGCCGGGTGACCTACAACCTCACCTAACCAAGACACCTGGGCAGGACCACACCTGCACACAGCTATCCAGATCAAACCAGTTTAGTGTTAATTGGCAGAGGTCAAAACGCCGGCTGTTCCTCCCCCATATAAAGGCCATGCAGTCCCGTCCACGGGCTTTATTCTGGTCATACTGATTCTCATTCTGGTTGCTGTCATCTCTCTCCCGTTCGGGTCGTCACTCGGTTCACTAAGCAGAGTCACGCACGTCCCCTCCCCTGGTCGGGAGGGAGACTTCCCGACCAGACCACGGCATCGCCAGCTTAGCAGATTCTCCCATAGGAGGCAGCCCAGCACTCACTGGGCCTACGTCAGGGTACACGTGAGTCTTGTCAGAACGATTCCTAGGGTGAGTCACCTACTGTGGGAAGTGTATTCATTCAGGTGTGTCCGAGAGTCAGTGTCGAGTAACGTAAAACATAATGTGTTAGTGCCCCGATATAATAGTGATATTAATGTGTCCATGTCATTGAGTGAATTAATAAATAGTTGTATCGAAGAGGTGTTTAACAAGTTGTCCCTTTAAGAAGTGATATATGTGTATTGACATACGAGATAAGATAAGCGTATTGACACTGAGTAAATAACATCCCGGCCACACTACCAAGTTTCCTATCTTTACATTTCTACTCGCTATGCTCCCCTATATATGTAATATCTTCTTCTCTCATTGTGTTCTGTTTCATTATAATATGCTTTGTAGATATTCGACCCCCAACCAGTGAATCCTGACTAATATTCGATTTGCTTAAACCCTCACTAAGTGGGGACGTCAATTTTAATGTTTTATTTGGCTAATGCAGAGAGGGGGACACAAGTGGTTAAACGTTATTCTAGCACTAGTAGTATATAGTAAATTGTATTACTGTCGGAACATTACAAATGACTTGAAGAATTCATCGTAATATTACTGTCAGGGAATCTTTAGTTCCATCTTGAGATATTTTCTGTTTCAAGCAACACCTGCAGTTCATCTGATTATTGGGAGCTGTATCTATTATAAGTTTTTGATGACTAGTGTGATTAATAATCTAATTTACGTGTATAAAGATCTAGACTGTTGTAGGGCAGTAATACATCATAACATCAACAAGAAAGATAAACTTGTAATTAACGTGTGCCTTTGTTCCCTGAAGCAACACTCTAATATTGTTTAGATATAGAACATAATTTTAAGCTACGTGGTGATAGTCTTATTATATGCATTAAAATGAAGCCTTTGAATTTTAACGTTGATGTATATTTCATAACAAGCATTAGGTTGAGTTGGCTGCAGGCATTAGGTTACCTACAATAAATTACTGTACATGGACTTTGTATGCAGCTGATCTTGAGATGAGATTAAATGGCGTGATTATAAGTGCATCTTAATTTGCCCTTCACACCTTCTCTCATCTCCTATAAGCCTAACGTCTCCCTGTAGTTCAACATATGACGCTTCATTTACATTTCCTGTTGGCTTGCCATGTTGATTGTTTGATATTCAAGGATACATGTTGTCTGGCTCCCCCAAAATTGCTGTGGTCTTGCTCTCCTGTTACTATGACGACGTTGTCCCTATTCTGCCCACAGCTCACTTTCGATAATTGAATTTTGCCGCTTACGGCGGCTAGTTTATTGTGTACCCCATACTCATCCTGTGAGCGGTAGCGCAAAAGGATTACAGAGTAGGGTTTACAAAGGGTCAGAAGAATTAACCCCCGTGGTCAGGATATTATGGCACTGACTGTTACACAGTATTTCAATTACAGTTCATTATTTGTTTAGTTCTATACTTAAAAGGGTAAATTATTAACAACTGCGTCAGTACAGGCGTGTGAGACAGTATGTCCGGCCTCACATTTTGTTATTCACACTTGCGTAAGAGGTATTCAAGCGCTTTGTGTACATATATATGGTTCTATACATGGGAATTATTATAGTTACTAAGTGCAAAAAAAGTGGATACAATCTTAATGTATCGGCTATCTTGCCATTAAAGATGAAGTGTTGTGCCATTCAACACACACACACACACACTCAGTGTGCTTGAACCTGTCCCTAAAAGGTTCTATCTTCGCACAGTCGAGGACGTAGTGTTCAAGTGTGTGGCCATATGTCTGGCCACACACTTTACATTTAGTCTTGTTCACATCTGCTTGAGGAACATATTGCCAGAGGTACTTATGTCCTAACCTTAGTCTTGTAATCTAGTGATCTTGTTACTTGCTCCATATACATGTTTCACTTGATACATCTATCTTATATATCCTAGGTACATTGTTTTAACAATTATAAAATTAACACCATAATGTGGGCTGTACCAAGCTACACTTCTAAGAGGTTTCAGTCCGTCAGTACATTGGCGGGTTAGCTGTTGTATTGCAGGTAAGGTACAAGGGACGGAGACACCAAAATATTTAAAAGAAGAAACATAGTCAATAGTGTTGTTACCTATCTTGAACTTGGCGGGGCCGCGTTTGCGGTTACCAGCTTGTTTGTTGAACACCTTAGTTTTCTCAGTGGAAATAATAAGACCGAGGTTCTCACAGGCTGCATGTACATGGTTCAGAGTGGTTTGCATTTCATGATAAGATTTAGTGCGTATGAGAATATCATCGGCATAGCTGATTGTGATATTGCTAAGGTTGTTGTACTGCGCACATCATTGTCATTCCTAAACACCCCCTTTAATTCATATTACGCTACGTAACATTCAAATCCACCGCGCTTGTAGAATCTCAGAGAACGGGAATCATTGATAAAGACTAACTCACCTAATGAATGTTACGGAATTATTTGATGAATTGTACCCAGCTACAGGTTATATAATATTAATTGTATGTCTTCACAGCATTAAGGAGAGACATGTTTTTGCCATTCGTTACGCACAGGTTCCCTCCCAGTAAGTCCCGCCTTCGAACACAGTTGTCAATATGCGTTTATTCCACTTCCTCCTAGCAAACTCAATCTTGAATTTGTTTTGTAAATCAACTTTAGTAATTCGCCAGACCTTTGTCAACTGAGGGTCAGCCTTGAATGAGTAACAGTTGGTTTGTTTGTTATTTCTGTCATTGCGTGAGTAGCGATCGCTGGCAATTCAGGAGTATATAAGAACATAAGAGCATAAGAAAGTGGGATACTGCAGGAGGCCGACTGGCCCATACAGGGCAGATCCCTTTCACACCCATCCCAGCACTTCCATGTGCCTATCCAACTTCGTCTTGAAGCTCCCTAGCGTCCCCGATCCTACTATAGCACTCGGTAGCCTATTCCACATATCCACAACTCTATTACCAAACCAATGCTTGCCTATATCCTTTCTGAATCGGAATTTATCTAATTTAAAGCCATTTGTTCTAGTTATTTCGTTATTACTGAGCTTCAGAACATCTTCCATTTTACCCTTGTTAATCCCACTTACCCACTTGTACACCTCTATCATATCTCCCCTAACTCTACGCCTCTCTAATGAATGTAAGCCTAAGCTTTTCAGTCTTTCTTCATATGGAAGGTTTCTAATATTATGGATCATTTTTGTCATTCTTCTTTGTACTCTCTCCAAAGAATCTATGTCCATTCTATAATAAGGACACCAGAACTGAACCGCATAATCCATGTGTGGCCTCACTAATGCTAGGTAAAGTTTCAAGATAACGTCAGCAGTTCTGTTACTCACAGACCTAGATATGAACCCAAGAATCCTGTTTGCCTTGTTGGGAACGCTAATACATTGTTTTCTAGGTTTCAAGTCCTTGCTAACAAATACACCTAGATCTTTTTCACAAACTGAGTTTTCTATTTCCGTGTTACCTAGTTTATACTTAACGTTTGTATTCTTCTTCCCTATCTGTAGTACCTTGCATTTATCAGTATTAAAATTCATTTGCCAGTCTACTGACCACTCATGTAAGGTATCTAGATCTCTTTGAAGGTGTTCAAAGTCACTGTCTGAATTTATCACTCTCCCCATTTTGGTATCATCTGCAAATTTACTAATCCTACTAGTTATGCCTAAATCAAGATCATTAATGAATATAACAAACAGCAGAGGGCCTAATACAGATCCCTGGGGAACTCCGCTTTTGACCGCACCCCAGTCTGACTTTAATCCATTTATGCTGACTCTTTGTTTCCTACCAGTTAACCATGACCTAATCCATTTTATTAATGATCCACCTATTCCATGTGCTTCTACCTTCCTTATCAATCTCTCATGAGGGACTCTATCGAATGCTTTACTGAAATCTAAATAAATTATATCAAATGACGTATCATTATCTACTGCTTCATATACTTCTGAGAAAAAGCTAAGCAAATTTGTGAGACAAGAACGTCCCTGGGTGAACCCGTGCTGAGAAGAATGAATTAAGTTGAATGTTTCAAGGTGGCTTCTGATTTTTGTAGCATTAATTGACTCTAGCAACTTGTCTATGATTGACGGTAATTTGATGCTATTGATTTATCACCCTTTTTGAAAATCGGAACTACATTTGCAAGTTTCCAAGCTTCTGGCACTAGGCCCGATTCTAATGACTTATTAAATAAAACTGCTAATGGATTAGTCAACTCATCTCTACATTCTTTTAATATTCTAGCATATACCTCGTCTGGACCAGGCGATTTATGAGGCTTCAGTTTGTTAATTACTTTAAGCTCATCGTTACTAGTAATATTGATATTCATCAACATATTTTCTATACTGTCGTTATATACCTTATGAACTTCTGGAAACTGTGCTAGGTATTCATTTGTGAATACGGAGCGAAAATGACTATTTAACGTACTGTAATGAGACAAATCTCACAAGAAGAGAATTACATATACAGTATAAGTAGGAAGTATAGAGAGTAGGAATGTAAAGATAGGAAACTTGGTAGCGTGGCCTGGATGTTATTTACTCAGCGTCAATACGCTTATCTTATCTCGTATGTCAATACACATATATCACTTCTTAAAGGGACAACTTGTTAAACACCTCTTCGATACAACTATTTATTAATTCACTCAATGACATGGACACATTAATATCACTATTATATCGGGGTACTAACACATTATGCTTTACGTTACTTGACACTGACTCTCGGACACACCTGAATGAATACACTTCCCACAGTAGGTAACTCACCCTAGGACGTTCTGACAAGACTCACGTGTACCCTGACGTAGGCCCAGTGAGTGCTGGCTGGGCTGCCTCCTATGGGAGAATCTGCTCAGCTGGCGATGCCGTGGTCTGGTCGGGAGGTCTCCCTCCCGACCTGGGGAGGGGACGTGCGTGACTCTGCTTAGTGAACCGAGTGACGACCCGAACGGGAGAGAGGTGACAGCAACCAGAATGAGAATCAGTATGACCAGAATCAGGATGATAATCGCAATGCCCGTGGACGGGACTGTAGGGCCTTTATATGGGGTCGGCCCAGCCGGCTTCTGACCTCTAACAATTAACACTAAACTGGTTTGATCTGGATAGCTGTGTGCAGGTGTGGTCCTGCCCAGGTGTCTTGGTTTGTAGGTCACCCGGCTCACGTCATTAGCGGGCGAGGTCAAGTCCCTTGGGTCGACCTGAGGTGTGTCAACCCGGAATGTGGTGGTACCACGAGGTCTGTGGTGTACTTGCTGTTATATGCGGGATAATTCTGGGCTGTAAGGTTTGGCCTGACAATCAATCATTACACCTCCCGCCAAGACCAAAGCTTCATCACAGACTGATGCTACATTTTGACAGCAACGTCACGTGTGGTGTCAAAGATAATCCCTGGGGCGATAACATTTACAAACAACAATCTCGTAAGTGTATGTTTTTCTACTGGCGCTAGTTTGATCCGACAAAGCTCACTATACCTCCCGCCAAGATCAAAGCTTCTATGCCAGGAGAAAAAGGAAACACAGCAAGTGAACATAGAATGAAAAAAAATCCTCCATATCTAGATTTGTATCCGAGACAACTTGCAAATCAAAACAACAACAGGTGTTACATCTCCTTATCATCCCATGTCAGAATAATAATTCATCTCATTCAGTAATATGGCTACAACATCGTGTTTCATGAACTCATAGAAACAAGTGAGACTAAAAAAAAGACATTCTTTGAAGTAAACATCAACAAAAATCAGAGAAAATACTTCAAAATACACAAAAAAAATGTTCCTACTTCACATATTAGGGTATTGATATCTTTTTATTATACACCAACAACATCAGTACATTAGTTGGGTCCGCCACAGCTCACGTCTTCCATCCAGTTGGTATCTGAAAAATAGGGGATGGCGGCAGCTCAGCAGCTGTAGTCGGTTGGTCCTTCATCATCGACTTTCTTGTGATGTCAAGACAGCACATCTTCTGTCTTCTTTCTTCACATAGCACGTCTTTTGTCTTCTTTCTTCACATAGCACATCTTCTGTCTTCTTTCTTCACATACCGCACCTTGTAGGTCGTTTCTCCACACCTTTTGACTTCTTCTCACTTCCTCCTGGTTTCTATACTATTCCAGATGAGTTTTCTGTTCCATCTGCGTTCTTCCTCTACGTTTAGAGCCTCATTTTTCAACGTCTTCTAGATGAATTTTCTGTTCCATCTTCCTTTTTTCTTAGCACATCATCATTTTCATATTCCAGACGAATTTTCTGTTCATCTGCGTTTCTTTATACATCTTCATTTTCATATTCCAGATGAATTTTTCTGCTCCATCTGTATTTCTTCTCTGCAACATCATCATTTTCAACATATTCCAGACGATTTTCTGTTCATCTGCCGTCGGCCCCCTCCGGCCGGGATGAAGGCCGGTCCACTGTTTGGGCTGTCGTCTCCTTAGATGACTCGGAAGGCAGGTTCCACGGACCAGGGCTCGCCATCGTACGTGAGTGTCGGCGAGACCAAAGACCGTCCTGTCTTACACCTTCCACAGTGGTGAATCCCTCCCTGGCTGGGCTCACCAGGGTTCGTTGTGTGGCGATTCATTCCACACTCCTTAACTTCCTAAAGTAGAAAAATATAACATCTTCTTAATCCTAGACCAAGGGAGGACTTGAAAGAAGTGGCGTGGTGTGTGGTGGGTTTCGTGCTGCCTTCATCAAGCTGCATTCATCAAGCTGCTTTCATCACGCTGGTTCTTCTCTGCTCATATGTACTGTGGTTGACGTCCGGCTGGCCATGGGTGGTACCTAGGACGTTCTGACAGGACTCACGTGTACCCTGATGTAGGCCAAGTGAGTGCTGGCTGGGCTGCCTCCTATGGGAGAATCTGCTCAGCTGGCGATGCCGTGGTCTGGTCGGGAGGTCTCCCTCCCGACCTGGGGAGGGGACGTGCGTGACTCTGCTTAGTGAACCGAGTGACGACCCGAACGGGAGAGAGGTGACAGCAACCAGAATGAGAATCAGTATGATCAGAATCAGGATGATAATCGCAATGCCCGTGGACGGGACTGTAGGGCCTTTATATGGGGTCGGCCCAGCCGGCTTCTGACCTCTAACAATTAACACTAAACTGGTTTGATCTGGATAGCTGTGTGCAGGTGTGGTCCTGCCCAGGTGTCTTGGTTTGTAGGTCACCCGGCTCACGTCATTAGCGGGCGAGGTCAAGTCCCTTGGGTCGACCTGAGGTGTGTCAACCCGGAATGTGGTGGTACCACGAGGTCTGTGGTGTACTTGCTGTTATATGCGGAAATAATTCTGGGCTGTAAGGTTTGGCCTGACAATCAATCATTACACCTCCCGCCAAGACCAAAGCTTCATCACAGACTGATGCCACATATAGACAGCAACGTCACGTGTGGTGTCAAAGATAATCCCTGGGGCGATAACATTTACAAACAACAATCTCGTAAGTGTATGTTTTTCTACTGGCGCTAGTTTGATCTGACAAAGCTCACTACAGTACTACACATTTCTAACTCATCATCAGTCATTTCTCCTGTCGTAGTTTTAAGGGGACCTATTGTATCTCTAACCTTTGATTTATACAGTTGATGAAAAGCTTTGGGGTTATTTTTCGATTCGTTTGCTACCTTGATTTCATAATTTCTCTTTGCTTTCCTAATTTCTGTTTTTACCTGTCTTGTTAGGTTCTGATAGCAACCAAGTAAGTGATTTTCGCCTTTCTTAACTTTTCTATATACTCCTTTCTTTTTCCCTAGAAGATCTGAGAGTCTATTATTCATCCATTTTGGTTGGTTCCGTATCGATCTGAATTTTCTTTTAGGGATGTGTTTATTTTGAGCATTATTGATTGTCGCAATAAATTATTCATAAGTAGCTGCTAAATTAAATTCTGGGTTATCCCGTCCTAAGTTGACAGTCTACAGGAGGATCTAAACAAATTTTTCGAATGGTCTGAAAAATGGCAGATGAAATTCAACATTGACAAATGTAAAGTACTCAGTATAGGAAATGTAAACAGGGAAACCAGATACCAGATGAACAACGATGCCATAGAGAAATCCGACTGTGAGAGAGATTTAGGAGTAATGATAAGTAGGAACCTTAAGCCAAGTAAATAATGTGTTTTTGCTCGTAACAAGGCTAATAAAGTACTTGGGTTCATACAAAGGAGTGTTAGTTACAAGACTAGCGAGGTCATCCTAAAACTGTATCTTGCTCTTGTGAGACCACACCTGGATTACGCAGTCCAGTTCTGGTCACCGTATTACAGAATGGATATAGAATCCTTGGAAAGAATTCAGAGGAGAATGACAAGACTAATCCCGGGTATCAGGAACCTTGAGTATAGAGACAGGTTAAAGCATCTTAATTTGCACTCCCTTGAGAGTCGTAGAGCGAGGGGCGACCTGATAGAGGTGTATAAATGGAAGGCAGGGCTAAACAAAGGGGACATTACAAAGGTACTCAAACTATCCAACCAGGAGCGAACTCGTAACAATGGTTTTAAATTGGACAAATTTAGATTTAGGCGTGAAATAGGTAAACACTGGTTTGGAAACAGAGTAGTGGATGAATGGAACAAGTTACCAAATATCATCATTAACTCGAATACGCTGAATTGCTTCAAACATAGGTTGGATGCTCATATGAGCAATAGGGGTTGGGTGTAAACGGGACTGCCCAGTATGGGCCAATAGATCCCGCTGCAGTTTCCTCCATTCTTATGTTCTTATGTTCTTATGTTTCCGGAGGTGTGGGGGGGATTAATCTTTTGACCATAGGGTCATCCCTTAGGTCTCTCCTTAAGCTACCGTAATTAGCCTTCCTAAAATCCGGGATCAAGGCCGAATTTTCCTTCTTCCTGCCATCCCATATTATGTTAAAATATATGGCTTTATGATCACTGTTTCCTAGTTCGTCTCCAATCCCAACATCTTTTACTAGATTTTCATTGTTACTGAGAACTAAATCGAGGATATTATTTCCTCTAGTGGGCGAGTTTATGAATTGATATAAAAAACTATCTTGTACTACTTCTAGAAAATCTTCAGATTCATTATCGCTAAGTTGATTTTTCCAATCTATGCCTGAAAAGTTGAAATCGCCTAGAATACATACATTGTTTCTATCAGATGCCTTCTTTATTTCCTCCCATAGCAATTTACCATCGTTCCTACTCAAATTAGGCGGTCTATATATAACACCAATGACTACGGATTCACTGCCCTCACCAATCTCTACCCAAATACTTTCATTGTCGCTATTTGTTTTAATGTTTGATTTATTGCAGCTTTTTAATGACACCCTGATATACACTGCTACACCGCCACCTCTCCTTCCTACTCTGTCAAATTTAAATAGGTTACATCCTGGAATATGAAATTCTGCTAAAAAATGTTTGCTGTTTGAATTTATCCATATTTCCGTTATTGCAATTATATCTATGTTCTCTTTACTAACAATGGCCCTGAGCTGGTCCATTTTGTTACACAAGCTTCTACTATTAGTATAATAAACACTCAATATATTTCTTCCGTTTCTATCTGTTTTACATTTATTACTTTGATGTTTGTTATTATGACTAACTATATTTTCAGCATTATCTACTTCTGTTTCACTACTTCCCAGGACCTGCTTGTTTTTTGACTCCCATTTTCCCCGACCCCTCTCTACTGGCGAAACCCCCCCTTCGGAGTGACAATTTCACGCTCCAGGGATGCAGACAACGTCTTTACGCCCTCACGAGACAAGTGTACTCCGTCGCGACAGTACAGGTAGTCGTTGCCATAAAATCGTTGCCAGTCATCAATGAATGCCCAACCATTGTTTGCACAATGTTTTTCCAGTCGGCAATTAATAGCAATTGCCCTGGACAGCCATCCACGACCAACCCCTCTTCTAGGCAAGACACCACATACTATCGGGATCCCTCCCCTATCTCTAATCTTCCCGAGCGCCTCCCTATACCTCTTGAAAAGTTCCTCACTCCTAACCTTACCTATGTCGTTTCCTCCCACACTAAGACACACTACTGGATTGGTACCCTCCCCTGACAAAACTCTGTCTAACCTCTCGGCTACATGCCCTATCCCAGCCCCAGGAAAACATACCCTAGTCCTACGTTTCCTATCTCTCGCACAAAAAGCCCTATCCATAAGCCTCACCTGGCTGTCACCAACTACCACGACCTTACCTGTGGGCAGGGTTTGTACAACTGCCCTTTCCTCTCCTTGATCCATACCGTCCTGCCTCTTCTCTTCCTCTCCAGCTTCCTGCAGCACCTGGTAAGGGTTACTGCACTCCACACCCTGGTCAGCTTTCCTAAGCCTGACCCTAGTACCCTTGGAGACAACCACTCTCCACGCCTGCTCCTCCTTCGCAGGTGTCCTGCCAGGCAGGACACCTACCTGAAGGAGTTCCGTCCTGAGGGCTTCATTTTCCCCCTTTAGAGTGTCAACTTCACTCCTCAACGGCCCCAGCTGCCTTAACAGTGTGGCAAGGAGGTCGTCCTTCCCCACACTCCCCTCCTCTTCCCCCACGACACAACGATCCAAAGAGGCCATTTTCCTTGGTCATCTCCCGTCTGTCCCCAGGTATGTTCTGTGTTCTCTAGCCATTCAGTTTGATTTAGTCAATGTAGTGAATTATCAGTGAATATCAGTGTTCATGCTTTCACAGTGGAATTGTCCTTCAGCCAGTGTAAGAAGTAATATAAAGTAACTGCCACCATGCTTCCCCAAAGTCTCCCGTCACGTCTCTCCCGTCTGTCCCCAGATCCAATTTGTGGTTCTCGGATCACCCCACGATAGCCCAGGAGCCAGTAGATTCCCAGCAGGGAGCCATATATCGACGATGTCGTTGATTCAACATGATCGAGATGGCAGGTCCACCTCGTGGGCCGAGGGCCCCAGACCCGCCTCGTGTCGGAGTGTAACCGACCACAACAGCAGTCATCAGTTGTTAGAGGCGCCAGTGCTATACCCTGGGACATGCCTTGGAGTTATGGTTCACAGTGTGGTTGTATGTGTTTGTTAATAATTACCCCATGTTGGGTGGTGGACCCATGAAGGTGTGTGCATCTCCTATGCACTACCAACAGTCTGTGAAGTATCATATGCCAGTTGGTCTTATAACTGGATGTAATGAGAAGTACCTAGTAATGTGGGAGAAGTAAAGTAATCTGCAAGGAGTTGCCATGTAACTATGTATTGTGAGTAGGGACAAGGAACTGGTCCTGCTATGTAATGTAATGTGACACCAGTAAGATTGTGCATGGTAAGAGTGTAATATCTGAGTAAATGCTGTTGAGTTCATACGAAAATAAGGAAATAAGTAAATAAGAAATACGGAGACTGCAATAAGCCCAGGAGTTGAGCCTGGTAGTTATATGTTAATAATATCTCTTTTCCCCTTTGATTTTATATAAATAAACTTGTTCTTTGAGTATTTTAGGAGTATTCAGTTCTCCCACAGTAGTTACCTTTATTTCCGTCCAAGTGACCCTGATATCAAAATTACACTACCCATGTGCCTAGACCATCGACATGCTACCAAAAAGAACTGAGGTTAGGTAGTACCAAGAATGAACTGAAGTAAGTAGAAAGAACAATTGAAAGAACTAAGACCTGTTGTGGTTTCACCCTTCTTTCCCCTTATCGATCTGGTCAATGAAAAACCTAACCTAATGCCTAGTCCACTCTGCACGCTACCTAACGAGCTACATACTGCCCAGAGGGGGGTCTGGTGGCAGCGACCCTTAGAAATTAAGATTAGAGTTACGTATTTCCCCTTAGAATTAGTGACCCTAGTTGGGCAGTATATTGTCTGGTATTAAAAATTAATAATGCATTTATAAGAACATTGAACAAAGTGGGGCTAAGTACTCCACCTTTAACTTCACTTTTGTAACCCTGAAACAGTGCAGTGGCTCTTCTGTTGGTTAAGTAACCACTTATCCAGTGTAACAGCCTACCTCCTTTATCCATTTTGGCTAGTTCGTACAATATCAGTTGCCTATTGGCAATATCAAATGCAGCTTTTAGGTCAAGAAATGTGATGTATTTGTGCCTTTCATCACCATGCATAGTTAGGAATGTAATGATGCAATTTTGTACACCTTTACCATGGATGAAGCCATTTCTGTTAGGAGACAGGTGTTCTCTGATTCTGTATAAGAGTCTGCCAAACCATCCTCTCAAAGGTTTTACACAGGCAGCTGGTGAGTGATATGGGACGAAAAGCATCAGGCTGTCCTGGTTTCAGTATAGATACAACACCACTGCTGTTTCATGATGTGGGTAGTTGGCCTTCAGCATGACTCGTATTGTACAATGCCAATAATGGATTGCCCGGCACACACCATAGTAGTCTAACGATGTTGGTGACTTCGTCCTCTCCAGGGGCAGTAACCCTACCCATGGCGAGGGCGGCGTCAAGCTCCCACTCAGTACATGGAATATCACACTCATCGTGCTGTTTGCCCAGCATAAATATAATAGGATTACTTCTTTCTACAGACTTCGCATCAAGGATTCCTCGAGTCCTAGTTGGCAACAAGTCATAGCTAGAAACATGAGCCCACTTTGTTATTAGCTCATTCGACTTTTGCAGAGGGTTTGGATGGGAGAACTATCTGCTGTTTTTACATTTGATTGTGTTTATATCTTTCCAGGGTTTGCCGAGGGGTGTGTGTTGGTTCAGGCTGTTGACATACAGTATGTCTCCCATGCAGTTTGTCTGAGTTCGTTTACAAGTTCCCTGGCGGCAGCAAGGGAAGCTTGATACAATTGTAACATTTGAGGTGTTCTAATTTGTTTGTAACCCTTACCTTGTAGTGGATTCCTCCCCTACAAACGCTTGTCGCTGAGTAGCCGACCCCGCGAATTCCCCAGTGTATGCCTCGTGGTCTAGGTCAACCAGCGCCGCCTTACATGACGGAGGTCAACTATTAAGCCACGCCTACCTCCGCTATAAAAGACCTGACCTCGTGGTGACCCCCCCCCCCCCTCTTTTTCTACCTACAGCCAGTATTCAAGCAACACCACCTACTCCGCTCCTGCCTGGCGGCCTTCGCTCCCGCCGGCGAGCATGGCGACCCACAAGCTGGTCCTCCTCTGAGCACCCTCACCAACCAGCTCTCTCTACTCAACGCTTGTAACCATGCTGCCTTCCCAGCACCAAGCTGCATTGTACATCCAATACAACATGTATACAGAGAGCACATTGTGAGTTCCCTTTCTGCATCCCGTCCTGAGCGTGAACCAAATATCTCATAACCCCACAAATGGTGACCCCCGGAGATTCGCACTCACACAGGATGGAGGAGAAACCGATCACTCTTCCAGTCTTCAAGCAACATGGAAGACTGGCTTATCCACACAGAGGCAGCTCTCATCGGCTCTACAGCTACTGTCTCTACACCGCAGGTTAGACACTCTAGAGCAGCTCTGCTTCTCTAAGCAGACAGCCGCTCCTCTTCCTGCCCCAAGCACCACGTCCTACCGACCCCAACACACCCGTCCTGCCTCAGACGCCACCCCGGCCCAGCAGTACCCCCTGCCGCTCCTCCTGACCCTGCCCCTGCTCCTGACACGGACCCACACACCCCTCTTTTCTCCCTCAGGTACCCCCTGCTACTGTCCTGCACCCTGCTGCTGTCGCGGACCCTGCTACTGTCATGCACCCTGCTGCTCTCATGGACACTCTTCCTAACGCAGCCCCTGCTCCTGACCCAGGCCCACACACCCCAGCAGGCGCATCTGAGGACTCTGTACCTGTCGCGAGGGAAGCACAACATTCATCGTCCCCACACACCCTTTTTCTCCCTCTCTTCTCCCACAGACCTCGTGTGAACATTGTGAGTTTCCCTTCTGCATCCCATCCTGAGCGTGAACCAAATATCTCATAACCCCACAACCTATCCTCCTGACTCTAATCCTGAGTTTTTTTTCAGTTTAGGGTCATCATAGCACTGCTGTTGCCTGCTCCCATGATGCTGATCACGTTTTCTCATTTTTTCTGTTGGTTGTCAGGCTTGTAGTCCTGGTACCAGTCATGGATGAAGTCTATGAACTGGCTTTCATGTTCTTGCTTGATTGTGAGTCTACGTCTGTTGAGTTTACCGCCAGTGGGGGTGTCATTGGCTACATGCATACTAGCTTGGATTGAGCTGTGGTCAGACATAAGATCAGTGACAACATCAGAGCTATGAGTTGTGTATGATAGATTAAAACTAATACACTTGTATAGAGCCCCGCCATAGATGTGTGTTAATTCATTATCTATCTTATCTATATAAAACAAAGAAGTATGTATGTTTGTTTGTGTGTCCACACGAGAATCTCGGAAACTACTTAACCGATCTGTAGTGATGATGGATGGTGTTATATGTAGTGATGATGGATGGTGTTATATGTAGTGATGATGGATGATGTTATATGTAGTGATGATGGGTGGTGTTATATGTAGTGATGATTAGACAATAAAATAATAACAGTTTAATGCTAAAAAATATACTTTGCTGTACCGTTGTAGTGAAAAACATGGCGGAGCTTACATACACCGTTAATGAACTATTGATGGAAGAAGAAGTTTTGGGGGACTGAACAGTGAGACAATGTGGAGCCTAGCGAATGAGCCGCCCGGAGGGCGGCGTTCTGCTAGTCACCTATAATTTGAACATCTTTATATGCGCTGAGAAGTGAGATAAGTCTCCTACCATTGGTGTCAGTGGTGGGGTCACTTAATTGCTTGTGTCTTGTATTCAGGTCACCCATCAGGACAGTGGGTTCAGTGTGTAAAAAGTCTGAGAGATCTGTGTACTGAAGCTGATCTGAGGGAGCATAGGCGTTTAGCACGTTGAGTGTGGAGTTGCCCAGGAGGATAGTGATCCCATGGTACCGAAAGTTGGTAGTCTTTTTGGGTACAAGAGGTACATGAGGGAGTGACTTCTTAACATACATCAAACATGTGTGAGTAGAACAAGGGCAGACTGGGTGGGAGCTTGCCATTAGGTGTGAGACACTCCTGCAGACACACATTATCGATGTCCTCAGTCACAACTTTGTGGTGTAGGTTAGGGTATCGTTTTCTAAGGGATGAGATGTTCCAACTCATCACCTTCACCGCTCTGTATCTTTGTTCGGTATTAACACTGGCCATTATGAACTGGATTTTGAAAGAAGCATAAGGCACTGTATAATATTGTTTTTTTACACTCTGCCTGTCCCTTCGGCAGGCAGTAGGCCTTTTAATCTTTTTGTGAAATACATCTGGAGCATGTACTGCTCAACAATTGTTATATTTCAGTGGCAGACAGCAACACACTTTGGTTGCACTCGACATCACCACCATTTTCAGTTTGTGTTTGTTCATCTTCACTGACCATGTCCACAGAAGCATCAGTAGAACTCTTGCCAGTATCACCGTTTTCCTCTGTGTGAACTCTAGTTCTTAATGGATCTTGAGTTTCCACATCTGGTACTGACATCCGAATGTTTCCAGTTTGATTGTAATCTTTCCATAGTTGCTGCACTGTGATGGTGGTGTTCTTTTTCTGTAGTGCATCACAGAGGCTCTTTAACATATCAGTTTGAGCTGTAAATTGATCTTTGAGTTCTTTAATTTAATTTTTCAAATCAATGATCTCTTCCCTTTGTGCTTGTTCACGGGGTGTTGGCAGCTACCTGTTGTGTCAGTACGTCTGTGTTGCCCCATGTTGATCTTTCGTTGACTGCTGGTGATGATCCTAGAGCTTTGGTGGGGAGGGCGGGCCAGGGGTTAGCCGTGGGAAGTACCCTAGCAGCAGTAGTGTTTCTTGAGACCTGCCTGGGTGGCGGATCTGGGCGCTGAGGGGGTGTAGAAGCTCTAGGGCAGTTAGGGTGCCATACAGGAACTCCAACTGTTTTGCAGTTAATACACCTCTGTTGAATGACACCCCCTTGAGCAACTCTATCTCTGTAAGCCTGTGTTGCATGTTGTTTTGAGCAGAGACCACACCACGGCTTGGTAGAGGTGCATAATCAGGCCACATGGCCCCAGTGTTGACAATTGTAACACCTCTGTGTAGGGGGCTGATAGAGAGTTACCTTCAGAGTCCGGGTGGGTGGATCCTCCGAGCCAACCCAGTCTGCAATGACTGCGGTCTTGCTCTTGAGTCGCTTCGTCCTTTTGATGTCGGATGAGTTTATAGTAGTGTAGGGGTCTGGTGCTGGTTGAGCTCTATGATTAAGATGGTTTTCTTGCTCGATGGTTGGGATGGTTGTTCCATGGTTATTCCCCTTGTGCTATTGGTGAGGAGATCCTGTATGACTGCTGGGTCGCTTCTAATCAGAACATGATCTTGTGTACCGACTTTGAACTGAAACTCAGCGTCTGGGTGTTTATCTTCCGCATCGTCTAGCCATCGATACTTGTCTTCAGGTGATGTACCTGCAGGGAAGTTTAATCTTACTCTCATGGGGGGTTGAGGTTGTAGTTGTTGGTCTCTAAGTTTTTCTGCCTTTTCGTCCTTCCGCTTGTTCCTGGATTGAACTAATTGAAAGCCATCCTCTCCATTGGTGTCGAGGTCAACACCGTAATCACCTGGTTCACTCAGTGTACCAGGAGAACTAGAGCGAGTAGCTGGGTCTCCAGTTAACTCAGACTTGGTGGAGTTACAGGACTCGACCTATATGCCTGCGTCAGTGGTCTCAAGGACTGCTTGGCACTCCTAGGAAGTCAGAGGTGGTTGGGAGGCGTAACCCTCTTACAGGACAAGGAGAAATGGCGTCTACAGCGTATCAGCGGTGTGAGGGGAGGCCGTGAATGGGCCTCCTGGGATGGAAGAAAGCGTGGTGTCAGAGGGACCAAGGTAGCAGGAGTATTCTCAGTTTATAAACACTTTTATTACACTACACTTGTTCTTAATGGTATCTCCGTTTTTCTGGTTAGATACGGTATCAAAGTCAATTTCAGTTTCAAAAGAACTACTCAGCCTGGCACCATATGAGGACGGGGGTTTGTTTATACAAACCCTCACCAAATGGATGAGCGTGATCACAAGGGTAGGCCTGCATCGCGGGCACCTACACACACCACAGTGCTCGACCCATACGTTAGTTCTCTTGTTAAACAGGCAACAGATTTGCAGTTGTTGTCCTATCGGTTAAGGTAATCCTTCAAGTGACTGTGTTAGTTAGAACACCTAATATTCAGTATCAACCTATGAGAATCCTGCTCCTTAAATCCTAGTGTGTACCACCGTAATCTTAAAAAGATCACAGGTGGTCCACACACACAGCCCTGCCCTCACACACACTGAGGGGAAACTGTCACTTTCGATATTAGACGGGGGTTGGGGTATTATACTGTATATGTAACGGATTAATTTCGGTATTACATATTTCACTTGTTGCCACTTAACAAATCTCGGGATTTTTATTATGCATGCTAGTACGTGGCAGTACACACCCAGAACATCGAACGACTGTGGAACTCCTCCGGTTAGGTTAGGTTAGGCTTGTTAGGTTAGATTCTAAACCTTTTCCGATGGTTCTTTGATGTGTTTCAAACACTTTTAACCTTGATATTTATAGCAAATCTCTAGATTCAGAAATGGAAGGGGGCCTCATCTCAGGAACTATTGATTTACGCCGGAAATGAAGGTCATATTCACTCATAACTCATCAAAAACCATGGTAAAAACATAGTTTCAACTTCGATTTCGTATAGTGGCAACAAGTGAAAATTTACCTTAATTTCTTTCCTACAGAAGCCTCGTCCATGTAGCCCTCGTGTCGTCTTGTTGGCACGAGTTGTATTTGGCCCTTACCTTCCTGGTAGCAAGGCTGTACCATATCACCATTTATATCCGGTAAGTTCAGGGGTAATTGGCGTACGCTCAGTAAATAGGTTTGTAGCTATCGAGGCGTGGTGACAAATAGAAAATAGTTTGTTTGGCCTCATAATTTTTATGTAAAGGTTCACTCGAGCAGGATATAGAAAACAGAATAACTGGGAAAATTAACTGCCCCAAAGCATGCCAGCAAGAACTGATTAACTGCTTCACTGACTTCTTTGTTCTCGCTGATATAATATGCATCTTGTACAGTATGTTTTAGTCATTCTAATTTGCATATGGTAATGTACCAATGTTCACAGCAACTTATTGTAGAATTACCCGAGTTAACATAGCCTATCGAACACGTTTTGTACTTCCACACAATTTCAGATGACGTTGTGTAACTATTTATCGAAACTAATGCCTTTTACATATATTATTTCAGTCTACTTTTTAAAATTTATTAAAACCAGCAAATTCATACTGTACTCTGCAAGCTTTACTGGAAGAAATCCACCGCTTACGTGTACACTATTGATGCGATAATGGGAATATCCTCGCCGGTATATTAATGTACCATTTAGTGATCTAATTGAACATTCTTACGAGGCAAATTATATATATATATATATATATATATATATATATATATATATATATATATATATATATATATATATATATATATATATATCATGATAAAATCACACGGGAAAAGGGAAACAACGTAGCACCTGGTGCTCCGTTGTTTCCCTTTTCCCGTGTGATTTTATCAAGATTTATCTTATCCACGTTTTCATTGTGGATCTACATGATATATATATATATATATATATATATATATATATATATATATATATATATATATATATATATATATATATATATATATATATATATATATATATATTACTTATAACTATATATATATATACAAAATGCCAAATTTCATTAATAAAATTATAGCATGTCTATGAACTGAAATATGATTAAAATAATAAAATTGTTATGAATTAATCATATTGATGGGCCGGGGTGTGTGAGGTACTGAGATCCAGGAATACCTGTTACAACCAAACTAATCTGAATTCTGGATTAAAATGAAATTTATTACGATATTACAATGTTACTAACTTTATATGACGTACTGTTCTGGGAAAAGGCTTTCATGTGGTGAAGTATTTGTGGAAAGACGCCATTTGTGTGTTTGTGAGCGAAAAAAATTTACTACAGTTTCGTAATGTCATGTGATAGTGTAACTGGTGACCGCAGTGGACCAATGGTTTTGGTTTCTTCCCTTTCTCCTTCCTTGACTCCTCCGGTCAATTTATTCTTCTCTCATCAGTCATCAGGTTTGTGTTTGCCACTGTCTCTCCCTAACTATCATAAGTCACCAGTATTTCTTATCTGTGACAGAAGCTATTGAGTATATGACTATTATATTTATGTAAACTAAACATGACAGAGCACGTTCAAGACAGTATCTGTTAAGTGGGAATGTCAACCTTTAACAAATTCATGTATCCTGTCGTGGTGTCGCTAGGATCGTAAAACATAAGCCTCTCATTTTATAAAATTATCTGATCCCAAGTGTGAACGACCCCTGGCACCACTAGTAATATTTGCTTCGATTTTCTTTATGGTCTCCTGTACGCAAGGGAGCGTGTGGAGGCTACATGTTAATTCCTGGCGTGTCACCATAGACCACAGACAGAGTGGGATATGTAAGACTCCCTTAAACGATCATCAGTTGTTTTGGTACAGTGGCTGATGCAGCTGTTGTGGAACAGTGACTGATGCAGCTGTTGTGGTACAGCGACTGATGCAGCTGTTGTGGTACAGTGACTGATGAAGCTCTTATGATTCAATTACTCACACACCTGCTGTGATTCAATTACTCACACACCTGCTGTGGTTCACTGACTCACACACCTGCTGTGGTTCCCTGACTCACACACCTACTGTTATTCACTGACTCACACACCTGTTGTGATTCACTGACTCACACACGTGCTGTGGTAAACTGACTCACACACCTGTTGTGTTTCATTGACTCACACACCTGATGTGATTCACTGACTCACACACCTGTTGTGGTTCACTGACTCACACACCTGTTGTTGTTCACTGACTCACACACCTGTTGTGGTTCACTGACTCACACACCTGTTGTGGTTCACTGACTCACACACTTATTGTGGTTCACCGACTCACACACCCGTTCTGATTCACTGACTCACACACGTGCTGTGGTTAACTGACTCACACACCTGTTGTGTTTCACTGACTCACACACCTGATGTGATTCACTGACTCACACACCTGTTGTGGTTCACTGGCTCACACACCTAGTGTGGTTCATTGACCAGCTGTGGTTCACTGACTCACACACCTGTTGTGGTTCACTGACTCACACACTTATTGTGGTTCACCGACTCACACACCTGTTGTGGTTCACTGACTCACACACTTGTTGTGGTTCACTGATTCACATACCTGCTGTGGTTCACTGACTCACATACCTGCTGTGGTTTACTGACTCACACACTTGTTGTGGTTCACTTTCTCACACCTGTTGTGGTTTTCTGTCTCACACACCTGTTACGGTTCAATTTCTCACACACCTGTTGTGGTTCACTTACTCACACACCTGTTGTGGTTCACTGACTCACATACCTGTTGTGGTTCACTGATTCACACACCTGTTGTGGTTCACTGACTCACACACCTGTTGTGATTCACTAACTCACATACCTGTTATGGTTCACTTTCTCACATACCTGTTATGGTTCACTTACTCACACACCTGTTGTGGTTCACTGACTCACATACCTGTTGTGGTTCACTAATTCACACACCTGTTGTGGTTCACTGACTCACACACCTGTTGTGGTTCACAGACTCACACACTTGTTGTGGTTCACTGACTCACACACGGTTCATTGAATCACACACCTGTTGTGGGTTACTGACTCACACACCTGTTGTGGTTCACTGACTCACACACTTATTGTGGTTCACCGACTCACACACCTGTTGTGGTTCACTGACTCACACACTTGTTGTGGTTCACTGATTCACACACTTGTTGTCGTTCACTGACTCACACACCTGTTGTGGTTCACTGACTCACACACCTGTTGTGGTTTACTGACTCACACACCTGTTGTGGTTTACTAACTCACACACCTGCTGTGGTTTACTAACTCACACACCTGCTGTGGTTCACTGAATCACACACCTGTTGTGGTTCACTGACTCACACAACTGTTATGGTTCACCGACTCACACACCTGCTGTGGTTCACTGACTCAAACACCTGTTGTGGTTCACTGACTCACACACCTAGTGTGGTTTATTGACCAGCTGTGGCTCACTGACTCACACACCTGTTGTGGTTCACTGACTCACACACTTATTGTGGTTCACTGATTCACACACCTGTTGTGGTTCACTGATTCACACACCTATTGTGGTTCACTGACTCACACACCTGTTGTGATTCACTAACTCACACACCTGTTATGGTTCACTTTCTCACCTACCTGTTATGGTTCACTTACTCACACACCTGTTGTGGTTCACTGACTCACATACCTGTTGTGGTTCACTGATTCACACACCTGTTGTGGTTCACTGACTCACACACCTGTTGTGATTCACTAACTCACACACCTGTTATGGTTCACTTTCTCACCTACCTGTTATGGTTCACTTACTCACACACCTGTTGTGGTTCACTGACTCACATAACTGTTGTGCTTCACTGATTCACACACCTGTTGTGGTTCACTGACTCACACACCTGTTGTAGTTCACTGACTCACACAACTGTTGTGGTTTACTGACTCACACACCTGTTGTGGTTCACCGACTCACACACCTGTTGTGGTTTATTAACTCACATACCTGCTGTGGTTTACTGACTCACACACCTGTTGTGGTTCACTTTCTCACACCTGTTGTGGTTCACTGACTCACACACCTGTTGTGGTTTACTGACTCACATACCTGGTGTGGTTAACTGTCTCACACACCTGTTACAGTTCACTGCCTCACACACCTGTTGTGGTTCACTTACTCACACACCTGGTGTGGTTTACTGACTCACACACCTGTTGTGGTTCACTTTCTCACACCTGTTGTGGTTCACTGACTCACACACCTGTTGTGGTTTACTGACTCACATACCTGGTGTGGTTTACTGTCTCACACACCTTTTGTGGTTCACTGACTCACACACCTGTTGTGGTTCACTGACTCACACACCTGTTGTGGTTTACGAATCCCACACCTGTTGTGGTTCACTGACTCACGCACCTGTTGTGGTTCACTGGCGCACATAACTGTCGTTTTTCACTGACTCACACACCTGTTGTGGTTCACTGACTCACACACCTGTTGTGGTTCACTGATTCACACACTTGTTGTGGTTCACTGACTCACATACCTGGTGTGGTTAACTGTCTCACACACCTGTTACAGTTCACTGCCTCACACACCTGTTGTGGTTCACTTACTCACACACCTGGTGTGGTTTACTGACTCACACACCTGTTGTGGTTCACTTTCTCACACCTGTTGTGGTTCACTGACTCACATACCTATTGTGGTTCACTGATTCACACACCAGTTGTGGTTCACTGACTTACACACTTGTTGTGGTTCACTGACCCACACACTTGTTGTGGTTCACTGACTCACACACCT
Organism: Homarus gammarus; assembly: GCA_958450375.1. Classification (NCBI taxonomy): domain Eukaryota; kingdom Metazoa; phylum Arthropoda; class Malacostraca; order Decapoda; family Nephropidae; genus Homarus; species Homarus gammarus. The sequence continues at coordinate 1,566,145 of CAUDMG010002576.1, read as the reverse complement.
GTTGTGGTTTACGAATCACACACCTGTTGTGGTTCACTGACTCACGCACCTGTTGTGGTTCACTGGCGCACATAACTGTTGTTTTTCACTGACTCACACACCTGTTGTGGTTCACTGACTCACACACCTGTTGTGGTTCACTGATTCACACACTTGTTGTGGTTCACTGACTCACACACCTGTTTTGGTTCACTGACTCACACCTCTTGTTGTGGTTCACTTACTCACACACCTGTTGTGGTTCACTGACTCACACAACTGTTGTGGTTTACTGACTCACACACCTGTTGTGGTTCACCGACTCACACACCTGTTGTGGTTTACTAACTCACATACCTGCTGTGGTTCACTGATTCACACACCTGTTGTGGTTCACTGACTCAAACAACTGTTATGGTTCACTGACTCACACACTCGTTGTGGTTCACTGACTCACACACCTGTTGTTGTTCACTGACTCACACACCTGTTGTGGTTCACTGACTCACATAACTGTTGTGGTTCACTGACTCACACACTTATTGTGGTTCACTGAGTCACACACCTGTTGTGGTTTACTGACTCACACACCTATTGTGGTTCACTGACTCACACACAAGTTGTGGTTCACTGACTTACACACTTGTTGTGGTTCACTGACTCACACACCTATTGTGGTTCACTGACTCACACACCTATTGTGGTTCACTGATGCACACACTTGTTATGGTTCACTGACTCACACACCTGTGTTTCTTGAGCTTAATTAGGAGAAGTAGTTATAGAGACAATAGTGTTTCGTGTAAGGAATAATAATGACTGATGTTTTGATTATACTTCTCTAGATAGATGACCTTTGTCTATTGTCTGGGTAAACAGGTGAGAGATTTTTTGCGAGGAAAATAAAAAAGTAAGGCTTAGATTTTGTATTTTGTATTTATATATTAATGAAGAATAATATTAGTGGGTTATTTGGTGTGACCCAAAACAAACTTTATAATGAAGTGGACGAAGGCTCAGTCCGAGCATTTCTGTCGTCAAGGTGTTGATCAACTCCTGAGCACAACACCTTTCTCCCACACTCCTCCCTCGGCTGTTCGACCACACTTCTTCCTCAGCTGCTCTCCAACACTCCTCCCTCAGCTGTTCTCCCACACTCCTCCCTCAGCTGTTCTCCCACACTCTCCCCTTAGTTCTACCCACACTCTTCCCTCAGATGCTCTCCCACAGTCCTTCCTCAGCTGCTCTACCACACTCCTCCCTTAGCTGCTCTCCCACACTCTTCCCTCAACTACTCTCCCACACTCCTCCCTCAGCTGCACTCCCACACTCTCCCTCAGCTGGTGCACGGTAGTGAGGTGCTCGACGCGTGAGGAAGCTCCACACACCGAGGTTGGGTGAGAAACACTCGAAGAGACAGCCTTCTAGTGCAGATTATGCTGTTAACAATCCCATTTTCTCTTAAGGTTCAACTTTGTAAACACCAGCTCCCGTTTCTACACTTGTTTTGTTAGGGATGACTAGGGGAAGCAGAAACACGTTCGGACAATATTGGTTGTTTCATAATTATTTAGTACCAGTGAAAGCGATAGCACCTATAGTGATTTTTATTATACAACGCATCGCTGACTTTTATAATTACACATCTATGAAGAAGAAAAACGTTTGTGCAGAATTGCAACTGGTTTAGTGACAACACTTATAAAAAAAAAAGATAGAGTAAAGCTTGGGTGTAAGAGGGGCCACAGCGGCTCCTCTACAAGTGCCAACACTGACCCCGGCCCTCCGTCATGTTTGGCACGAGTCTCAACAGTTTCATATAATGTTAGAAAATAATTACGACCGAATGATAAACTTTTGATTTGTCGACGGATGATTTTACCAATTTTTACCCATTGATTATGACAACTGTTGAGTCTGGTTATGTAATTACTAAACAAATAGGAAAAAGTTAATCATTGTATTGAAATGTTCGTCTAGATTTTTGATAATCTTTTATGTAATTCTTTCGTTCCTACGATTCAAACAACGCAGGCTTTCGGCATTTTTCATTTTTTTTTTTTTACTTTTTAGCACACTGTGAACCTTTAATAGAGTGAGTGACGGGTGAGCCTGGAGCAGGATCAGTCATCATCACCATCGTAGTAAGATCCATCAAGTGTATCTGTCGTCCAATGTCTTGTATCTTGGGGATGTTTACCATAAACTGTTTTATTCCCGATGATTCCGCCGTTGTCTTGTTTCAGGTGTGTGTTATTCGCCTACTTCCGTCTGCGATTTATGTAGCGTCTGCGGGAGGGTATGGAACACTCCTGAATGGGGTTACCTTCATACCCTATTGGGCAAGAGCATATAGGCACGTGATTTTCTACCTTGCAGTTAGCGTTTATTCCGCACACGCTCCCAGCTGGTGACACACACGGGTTCTGTGGACGAGAAGATACGGCTGTTACGCTTCACCTCTCACAGTAGACTCTAACATCAACAAAACGATCAGTTGAATTGTTGTGGTTGACTGGGTGGATTGGGTGTAGTGGGTAGAGGGTGGAGCGGGTAGTGGGTGTGGTAGGTAGAGGGTGGAGGGCGGGTAGTGGGTGTAGCAGGTAGTGGGTGTAAGGGGTAGTGGGGGTGTAGTTGGTAGTGGGTGTAAGGGGTAGTGGGTGTAGTTGGTAGTAGGTGTAAGGGGTAGTGGGTGTAGCAGGTAATGGGTATAAGGGTTAGTAGGTGTAGCTAGTAATGGGTGTAAGGGGTGGAGCAGGTAGTGCGTGTAACGGATACTCACCTTGCACTCATACTTGTAGCAGACCTGGGTGCTCGGACAGTCGTTGTTAGATCTACAGGAACCCAACTGGCAGGCGCTGAGAGGGTTGCCGATGTAGTATTCAGGGCAGGTACACACGGGCACCTTTTCACCAATTTTATTACGACCAACTTGACAATTAGCGTTGGCGCCGCAAGGGTCCGGGTTGCAGTAGTCATCTGTCGTGCGAGGAAGGTGGATGTCGTTATTGTTAAAATACTTAGCAAGTTAAACAATATGGTAAACACTTAACTAAAGATATGAAACCAACATTAAAACTGACTTTTCTACCATTGATCTTATACCTGCACTCTCTACTGTATTAGGCAGGGAGAGATTGATTTTTGCAGCTTGCAGCGGCTACTTTATTGTGCACCCCACACTCATCCTGTGAGCGGTAGCGCAAATGGATTACAGAGTAGGGTTTACAAAGGGTCATAATAATTAACCCCCGTTGTCAGGATATTATGGCACTGAAAGTTACACAGTATTTCATTTACATTATTTGTTTAGTTCTATACATAAAGGGTAACTTATTCACAAATGCGTGAGTACAGGCGTGTGAGGCAGTATGTCTGGCCTCACACTTTGTTATTCACATTTACGTGGGAGGTATTCAAGCACATTGCGTATTTGGTTCTGTACATGAGAATTGATATAGTTACTAAGTGCTAAAAAGTAGATACAATCTTAATATGTCGGCTATCTTGCCATTAGAGATGAAGTGTTGTGTCATTTCACACACAGTGTGTTTGGACCTGTCCCTAAAAGGTTCTCTCTTCACACAGTCGAGGACGTAGTGTTCAAGTGTGTGGCCATATGTATGGCCACACACTTTACATTTAGTTTTGTTTACATCTGCTTGAGGAACATACTGCCACAGGTACTTATATCCTAACCTTAATCTAGCGGTTACAACATCTAGTAATCTAGTGATCTTGTTACTTGCTCCATATACAGCAGGGAGAGAGGAAGGGAGGTAGGTGGTGTATGGGGAGGTAGGGATAACCGGAGACTCGGCAACGTCACATATACTGACTGGACTGTAGGTGACGATTAAAAGTCTCTGATTTTCTTTCCACACAACAAATTAATATTTTTAGTTTATTTATAAGGAAGACGCAGCTTACACTCCCCCCACCCCCGCCCAATTACTTTTGTCCACAACTGTACTTTGTTTGTATACCCGCATTGGTTATGTACAGTTGTGGAAATGTGTTCCTACACCCCCTGTGGTAACCCGTGTCTCCAAACGGCCAACTTATATGACCTGTAGCAAACCAATTCACCAATCACGTCCGACGTTACACGACCAATACCAATGAATTCATAAATAGTGATACTACTTCTGCAACGTTGCTGTTTGGAGACACTGGCTACCACAGGGGGTGTAGGAACACATTTCCACAACTGTACATTGTTTACTGTATATACTGACATTGTGTACATACATGCTAAATGAATGTAGATAGCGTCCATGTCCTGTAGGGGAACGTTGAGGTGTGTTTGTGTATGTGTGGAACTGAAGGCGTGTTGTACTCAAGTATGTTAAATCCTGAAATATCTGTAATAAAACACGTTATTTCCGTATATCTACTGAATATCTATTCTCGCGCCCATGTACTGTGTGCAGTATACCCACACTTACCATCAGTAAATGGACGGCAACCTTCGAAGGGGTGTCCGGTTTGTCCTGAAGGGCAAGAGCAGATGGGCTTATGGTCCTCCACCTTACAGTCAGCCCCGTTTCCACACGCGTTTTCACAAGGGTTGACGCATTTATACTCCGCACACGCTTGGAAGGGTCTGCAGTCGTCGTGGGCGGTACACTCAGCCGAGCACCTGGGGATAGACCACGAGTGAGCCAGGTGGGGGGGGGGGGGGGAGAGTTAGTGAGGGAGATACGTATAGGGGAGTATGAGAGAACTGAATGAATAACAAAGTATCAGTGGTGTGTGTGTGTGTGTGTGTGTGTGTGTGTGTGTGTCTTAATTGAAGTATACACTCACCGGTTGTATGGATCTCCCTGGTAGAATTTTGGACAAGAACATACTGCCTGTCCGTTCCTCACGTTACAATGTGCTCCTTCACCGCAGAGACCAATGCACGGGTTTACACACCTGTGGGGAAAGGCCAAACGTTAACACACTGGGAGTTAAACAGTGGTAACACACCGAGGAGAAAGATTGAGAGACAAACACACTTATTGTTACATTACTGCGCTTCAACAATGAAGGTATTTAAGCGCGTAACAAGGTTAGTAATTATTATAACAACATTAAAAAATATGAGACAAAACATACTTACTCGTTTCGTCTACAGGTAAGATCAGCGCGATTACAATCGGAGTCAGTCACACACTCGGGTCTACAGCCTGTCAAAGGGTTGCCGAGGTAGTTATCGATACAGGAACACACCGCTCTTTCGTCCTTCACCCTGCAGTTGGTATTCACTCCACAAGGGCTTGGGGAGCACAATGAAGCTGTAACAGTGAGAGATGGTGTACAATGAGGAGCTGTAACAGTGAGAGATGGTGAACAATGAGGAGCTGTAACAGTGAGAGATGGTGTACAATGAGGAGCTGTAACAGTGAGAGATGGTGAACAATGAGGAGCTGTAACAGTGAGAGATGGTGAACAATGAGGAGCTGTAACAGTGAGAGATGGTGAACAATGAGGAGCTGTAACAGTGAGAGATGGTGAACAATGAGGAGCTGTAACAGTGAGAGATGGTGTACAATGAGGAGCTGTAACAGTGAGAGATGGTGAACAATGAGGAGCTGTAACAGTGAGAGATGGTGAACAATGAGGAGCTGTAACAGTGAGAGATGGTGTACAATGAGGCGCTGTAACAGTGAGAGATGGTGAACAATGAGGAGCTGTAACAGTGAGAGATGGTGAACAATGAGGAGTTGTAACATTGAGAGATGGTGAACAATGAGGAGTTGTAACAGTGAGAGATGGTGTACAATGAGGAGCTGTAACAGTGAGAGATGATGAACAATGAGGAGTTGTAACAGTGAGAGATGGTGTACAATGAGGAGCTGTAACAGTGAGAGATGGTGAACAATGAGGAGCTGTAACAGTGAGAGATGGTGAACAATGAGGAGCTGTAACAGTGAGAGATGATGAGCAATGAGGAGTTGTAACAGTGAAAGATGGTGTACAATGAGGAGTTGTAACAGTGAGAGATGGTGTACAATGAGGAGTTGTAACAGTGAGAGATGGTGAACAATGAGGAGTTGTAACAGTGAGAGACGGTGAACACTGAGGAAGAGGAAGAATTGAGACAGACAGACAAACAGACAGACAGACAGAGAGAACTAACCTGGGTTGAATCTCTCACAAGAGTTAACACCATCGCCCCGATAATTCCTGTCACACGAACACACGACTTGGTGTCTGGTTGTGGTGCATACAGCGTTAGGGGCGCAGTAGTCGCGGGGGTCAGCGCAGGGATCGAAGCACTTCAATGATCTACACAACATGTTTTGTGGGCAATCTTCGTTTTCTGTGTGCATAACGAGTTTTACGTCACTTATCCTCATCGTCATTACAAATACTACAACTTTTAGATTACGTAGCGATTAGCTCCTTCCCAGTTTATGTCACCTGGAGATAATCCGCCCTGAGATCTTAGGATAGGGTGTGGTAGGATAAGTTAGGCTAAGTTAACATTAGGGTGGTTAATCTTCAGATGAAATAAGTTGTGGCGGAGGGATCTTCAGGTGATCCTAATCATTATTATCATTGTTATACAACAAGGACTTAAGGAGAGAGAAAACGACCTTTTATTCAAGGCAAACTTACCCAAACATTGGCCACGTCTGCACTCGGTTAGAGGATCCCCATCATAGCCGATCTTACAGGTGCACACAGCTCTGCCACCGCGTTCATTGCAGTCAGTGTTGACACCACACGGGTAGGCGTCGCAAGGGTTTACAGGGTCAGCTGCGGGTATTCTACGGACCTCGATCTCTGTTCAACCACCACCGGAAACAAAAAGATATTTATTTTTCTGATTAGACACAGAACCACACGCTTTTCAAGACACAACACACACACACACTTCAAGACACAGGTGTGGTGAAGGTAAACGAACAGAATCTCTTACCTTCCTGACTACAGCGGTGTTCAGCATTGCCTCTGTAACCTGTTGGACAGAAACATCTTGCTTGATGATTTCTGGCCTCGCAGTGAGCGTTGAGGCCACACGCACCCTGGACACACACCCGCACGCATTTACTGCCTTGGCACCGGAAGTCTTCTGGGCACTCGTAGTCTCTAAGGATATAATGTTATGTTAAGTTACTATGCCCTCACACTATACCCTTAAAACATGCTATGCCCTCACACTATACCCTTAAAACATACTATGCCCTCACACTATACCCTTAAAACGTACTATGCCCTCACACTATACCCTTAAAACATATTATGCCCTCACACTTTACCCTCACACTATACCCATAAAACATACTATGCCCTCACACTATACCCATAAAACATACTATGCCCTCACACTATACCCTTAAAACATACTATGCCCACACACTATACCCATAAAACATACTATGCCCTCACACTATGCCCTCACACTATACCCTTAAAACATACTATGCCCACACACTATACCCATAAAACATACTATGCCCTCACACTATGCCCTTAAAACATTGTGGATATAACATACCAGGAGGCACCGTGGCCGACGCTGTATTCGACCACCTTCACTTCCTCAACTGTATAGTCAGGTGCACATTACACCTGGGTGGGCTGGGAGTACCTCGGGATCGAACCCTTTGTACACACTAAGACATGCTGTACACACTAAGACATACTGTACACCCTAAGACATGCTGTGCACACTAAGACATGCTGTACACACTAAGACATGCTGTACACCCTAAGACATGCTGTACACACTAAGACATGCTGTACACCCTAAGACATGCTGTACACCCTAAGACATGCTGTACACACTAAGACATGCTGTACACCCTAAGACATGCTGTACACACTAAGACATGCTGTACACACTAAGACATGCTGTACACCCTAAGACATGCTGTACACACTAAGACATGCTGTATACACTAAGACATGCTGTACACACCAAGACATGCTGTACACCCTAAGACATGCTGTAAACGCTAAGACATGCTGTACACTAAGACATGCTGCTAACCCTAAGACATGCTGTACACCCGAAGTCATGCTGTACACTAAGACATGCTGTACACTAAGACATGCTGTACACCCTAAGACATGCTGTACACCCTAATGCATGCTGTATACCCTGAGACATGCTGTACACTAAGACATGCTGTAGACCCCAAGACATTCTGTACACCCTAATGCATGCTGTATACCCTGAGACATGCTGTACACTAAGACATGCTGTATACCCTAAGACATGTTGTACACCATAAGACATGCTGTACACTAAGACATGCTGTATACTAAGACATGCTGTACTCCCTAAGACATGCTGTACACCCTAATGCATGCTGTATACCCTGAGACATGCTGTACACTAAGACATGCTGTTAACCTTAAGACATGCTGTATACTAAGACATGCTGCACACCCTAAGACATGTTCTACACCAAAAGACATGCTGTACACTAAGACATGCTGTATACTAAGACATGCTGTAGACCCTAAGACATGCTGTATACCCTAAGACATGCTGTACACTAAGACATTCTGTACACTAAGACATGCTGTACATCCTTGATACATTCTAGCAGCCAATATACTCACTCTAGACACTCTAACTACCGATATACTCACTCTAGACACCCAAACTACCGATATACTCACTCTAGACACCCTAACTACCGATATACTCACTCTAGACACCCTAACTACCGATATACTCACTCTAGACACCCAAACTACCGATATACTCACTCTAGACACCCTATCTACCGATATACTCACTCTAAACACCCTAACTACCGATATACTCACTCTAGACACCCTAACTACCGATATACTCACCCTACACACTGGGGTTTGCAGCCGATAATCGTGTTTTTGTCGGGGACATAGCCGTCCACACATCGGCATTGTGCGTAACCTGATCTCGAGACCTCACAGTAAGTATTATCTCCGCAAGGTGATGGTGTGCACGGTGATGAAAAAGTTTCCCGGCTGCTGAAGAAGGTAGAGGACGGTCTAGAAATTCCGGAGGGGGCAGTAACTCGCCCTTGTGACACCACCCGTTCCTGAGCTGTGAAGGTTGACGTCCATCCAGCCATAGTTTGAAGGGTTGTGTTGTGTGGTTATGAAGGGTTGTGTTGTGTGTTTATGAAGGGTTGTGTTGTGTGGTTATGAAGGGTTGTGTTGTGTGTTTATGAAGGGTTGTGTTGTGTGGTTATGAAGGGTTGTGTTGTGTGTTTATGAAGGGTTGTGTTGTGTGGTTATGAAGGGTTGTGTTGTGTGTTTATGAAGGGTTGTGTTGTGTGTTTATGAAGAGTTGTGTTGTGTGTTTTTGAAGGGTTGTGTTGTGTGTTTTTGAAGGGTTGTGTTGTGTGGTTATGAAGGGTTGTGTTGTGTGGTTATGAAGGGTTGTGTTGTGTGTTTTTGAAGGGTTGTGTTGTGTGTTTATGAAGAGTTGTGTTGTGTGTTTATGAAGAGTTGTGTTGTGTGTTTTCAAGGGATGTCGTCGTGGATGTTCGGCAGTTATCATCATCAGGGTTTCAGCAGGTGTGATGATACAGGTGTGGGGGGGGGGGGGGGGAGAAAAGATGCATAGTTAGCCATTGAATCATAGACTTATATAAATCTTATGTGCTTTTAATTTCAGTTTAACAACCATAGAAAAATTAACATATACGCACAGACAAAATTTTAAGATATAAAAGAATGGTTAAATTATCATACTTGGAGGTTAGGTTAGGTTAGGTTACGTTACGTTAGGTTAAGTTAGGTATGGTTTGGTTAGATTAGATTAGGTTAGGTTAGGTTTACTTCACGTTGAAAGCTGTTACTTTACTAAGACACAAGGGGATATACTGTTACGGCTGACATTATAACACGGGACAATACAAACATTAAAGGTATTATTTCCCTTGTTTAAGTAACCCGACTGTTTGTGGGAATTCTCTTACCTGGTGTTAAGTGAAGGTATCTAGTTAAGGTAGAGTCTCTGTGTTACTCGGACGCCATTTCTTGACGTTGGTTGTGTACAGTAATCAGTCAGTCGTATATTAAAATCGTTAATTATGAGGAATATTTACCGTAGGAACTTTTGTGACTGTCGTGTTATAAGACTCAACAATAACAAGTTTAAGAATAATTAAGTCACGTGGAATTACCGTGAAGAGCAGTAATTATATGTTAAATTATTACGTCATTCAGTAATTAGTGAGTTATGGATTATACCTTCACTATGTATTAGTATCGCGTCACGAGCAGACACGAGCTTATAACGTCATAGACTATGCTTTAGTCACAAGAAACTAGCGGTAATGACGTCAGAATTATTGTGTCACAGCCATCACTTCATATGACAAGTATTACGTCACACAAATCGCTCTCATTGGTTAATCAGTTGTCAAGGCAGCATGACGTCATGCACTAAGTGTTTCTTTGCATATCTTGAAAGTTTGTTACAATGTTGTTTTTGTATAATATTTGTGTATACACTTATGTATTATGAAACAAATATACATACAAATACATAAATACACACTTTGTTATGCCGAGCACAGACAGTTACTTACATACAGATAATTTGTTACTTACATATACACCTTATTAAGTACACATGTAGATCGTGCACATATACAATACTGCACACACATACATTTGTTACACATAAATATTAATATGTACGCATACTGTTATGTACACACGCTCTAAAAAAGTATTTTCACTATTTTGTGTTGAGACAATATGACACAGCGGACGAAGGCTTCTGAGAACACTACAGAGACAACAGGAGTCACAGTGTTCTTTATGAGACTCATCGATCACCTCCGTGAAGATACTTTTTTGAGTGTGCGTTACATGTCAGTACTGTACGTGCCTCTTGGTTGTTACATACACATAAACCGCCACGTGTACAGCCATACAGGTTATTTGTGTATGCAGTTATACAATGATGGCGAGACTGTCAAGAGGGGAGTAAACACCAGGTCCTATAACTAATTCATTAACATGTTAGTTTACAGGTGGAGAAGGTGAGAGTGATGGCACCCTCGTGTCATTAAGTACATTAGTGATGAATAAAGTCAGCTTCATGGTGTGTGTGTGTGTGTGTGTGTGTGTGTGTGTGTGTGTGTGTGTGTGTGTGTGTGTGTGTGTGTGTGTGTGTGTGTGTGTGTGTGAGTGTGTGTGTGCTGACAATTGAAAGCAACAACTAAAAAATATTTGGTTTATATAAAACTGCTGCAGTATATTGGTTGGAAGGGCTGCAGTGTGTGTTTCTATTGGCAGCCAAGAGTTTGGTTAGGTGAGATGAGGAAGTGACAGATGTTGGTGTCCAGCAGGTTCTTCTCGATGGTCGAGCTGCGTCTGTGTGTTGGAGTCAGGTCAATCTACTGTGGTGAGTCTCAAGAGAGGAGGTGCAGGCAGGGCCGACAGCTCTGCCTTAGTATAGTTCACACGACACAACACAAACCCATACCGAGAAAAATATCGTCAGTGCCAGCAATTGGTAGTGCCTGGCGTTATTTTCCATTCTGCTCATAGAACTTACGCCAGACTAACGTTAATCAAGCGCCTTCTGCCAGCAGTGGCGCTCTTTTAAGGTAGGGACGTATCTGTCATGAGAGCCCTGGCACCACCACACAATAAGACACACAGACAGACGGACAACAGGTGACTTGTTAATAACTCAACTTGTGTTACAACTTATTAACCATTCTTCAGTTACGGCCAAAGAGAATTAAATCCAATATTTTGTCTTAGTAAGGCTGGTGCGGCTGGTTATATTATTATGGTGAGTTAACTGTAGTGGTGACTAGTTACACATTAGGGTAAACTGGGTGGTGACTAGCACCACAATACATGGGTTAATGTGAGAGTCAGCGACCAGTTACTACACGCTGCGCTGACAGTCATGTGACGGTTTAAGGCTGGCTGTTTGAGGTGGAGCGTCACTATACATGCACAGCGGTACAGGACTGAGGTGCTTACAGTACGCGCCGAACGGGGCGATGGGGATCAGCGGGCTTCTGGAATACACTGCAAATATAAAACGAGGAGGGTGAGGAAGACTGAGCCAGGTGGAGGTTCATGCGAAGATGAGGGTATGTGTGTGTGTGACTGTGTGTATGGCTGCTTATACAACAGCGGCGTCCTGTGGTTGTTGCCGTGGATCACCGTCATGGGCCTGTGGTTCCTCAGGTGGCCGCCAGAGTTACTTCTGTATCGGCGTTGGGCTGGTCGTCGCCCCATCGTTTTCATGGGCATACAGTCATATTGGCCACGACCGCTGCCCCGCACCGTGACGGCTGTGGACATGTTGGGACAAACACAGCCGGGTGTGTGACGTGTGCGACAGAAAGAGTTACCAACACACACATCCTCAGCGATGACACACCCGTCGATGCACCTCCCGTTCAGACAGATCTCTGCGTCCAGACAGTTATTATTCTGAAGACACTCCGGGTGTACCCTCCTGATGGCGGTCACGTGTGAGGTTGAGGGCGAGGCTTTGAGCGGGAAGGTGTTGTTTACGTGTACACTGTGGCGGGAGAGTGGAGGCTGTGACGCCACACTGTGAGGTGACAGCACCTCGACTACCTCCTGGTGAGGGTGTGCCGCCGGTGCTGTCCCCTGGCTGTACCGTACTTGTGATCTGTACTCCGGCAAGGTGACCACCGGCGACAGTTCTGCTGGCACGAGGAAGTCTTCCCCGCCTACTGTGATTACGTCTCCCTTCTGCTGACTTGTCACGCTAACAGGTTGAGGAGGAACAGAGAGGAAAATCTCGTGGCTCACTGGCGCGGGAGGAGGACGGAGGTACTCCGCGGAGGGGGTTGGCAGAGGGTCAATCTCCGGCCCGGGGTCAGGGGGAAGAGACTCCTCCACTGGTGATGGGGGGGAGGGGGGCTCAGTCTCTGGCACGGGGTCAGGGGGAAGAGACTCCTCCACTGGTGATGGGGGGGGGGGGAGGGGGGGCTCAGTCTCTGGCACGGGGTCACTAGGTGGCGTAGGTGTGATAAGAGGAAGTTGTGCGTCAGGAGGAAGGTCCTTAATGACTGGGGGTGGAGGCGAGGATGGAGGCTCTGTCCTGAACTCGAAAACTGGAGGCTGTTAAGAATCATAGATGACAGGAAGCGGATGTTCTATTCTTACACCAGGAGGCGACGTGTCTATAGGTAGAGGGACGGTGACTACTGGAGGAGGTAGTGGGGCGGTGGCTGCTGGGGGAGGTAGTGGGGCGGTGGCTGCTGGGGGAGGTAGTGGGACGGTGGCTGCTGGAGGAGGTAGTGGGGCGGTGGCTGCTGGGGGAGGTAGTGGGGCGGTGGCTGCTGGGGGAGGTAGTGGGGCGGTGGCTGCTGGGGGAGGTAGTGGGGCGGTGGCTGCTGGGGAGGTAGTGGGGCGGTGGCTGCTGGGGGAGGTAGTGGGACGGTGGCTGCTGGAGAAGGTAGTGGGGCGGTGGCTGCTGGGGGAGGTAGTGGGGCGGTGGCTGCTGGGGGAGGTAGTGGGGCGGTGGCTGCTGGGGGAGGTAGTGGGACGGTGGCTGCTGAGGGAGGTAGTGGGGCGGTGGCTGCTGGGGGAGGTAGTGGGACGGTGGCTGCTGGAGGAGGTAGTGGGGCGGTGGCTGCTGGGGGAGGTAGTGGGGCGGTGGCTGCTGGGGGAGGTAGTGGGGCGGCGGCTGCTGGGGGAGGTAGTGGGGCGGTGGCTGCTGGAGGAGGTAGATACTCGGTGTCCGGAGGTGACAGCTTTCCTCCGGGTTTGGCGGTAAATATAGATGATGAGGTTTTGTAATGGAATTTTCTGTCATCGTCGCTGCAGGAAAAGTGAAGACTGGAGACCTGTGAGGTGCTTCCTACTGGGGAATAGTTTACCCGTAGGCATATTGGATCATTTCGTAAACAAGCAGGCGAGCTCCGAAGGGCAGGTATCCTATGGAAGCGTGGGACGTGTGGTGGTGATGTGGGGCGAGGACCTGGGTGTGGGGGGCGTTGGACTCCACCGCCTCCACCTTCACCTCAGAGTGGATCAACTGGTCACTGGGCTCAGCCAACAACTCTGTGTCCGTCTCGAAGACTGCACGTATAAACCGGTTCATGAGGTAGATGGAGAGAGAGAGAGAGAGAGAGAGAGAGAGAGAGAGAGAGAGAGAGATGAACAGAACTAAAGCAAACGAGAGATTGGAAACTAACAGACACACACACAAACACCTTTATTACACAGGCCTTAACATACACATAACCTATGTAATACTTTCAAGAATCTCCGACTCTTGATTCAGTAAAATTCTTAAACCTTGACTGAACACGAAGAGGGTCTGTCTTTATATATATTTGTATTATACAACGTTTATATTTTAAAGAAACTTATATAATAAGTTGTAAAATAATTTGAGGTTCTCGAATTAACATTATATTTTCTATCTATCTATCAACAAGATATAAAATTAACTTGTGAAAAAAAAATTATTTCAATAAATTCTTAATCAGCTAAAATACTTAGAACAAACACTAAGACAAACAAATAAACAAATAAATGCGTAACATACAGACCGACACAAAACACGTTATGTACACTATATACTGTACAAACACAGTCACACACATGACTATAATTCAGGAAGTTGACTCTCTTATCAGCAAAATTTTCTTCAGCCAATTAGAACCTTTTGATGGATATGTCAGCAAATAAAAACTCACGAAGTGGCTTTTCTCCTCCCGAACACCGAGAGATTCAGACTCGTGAACCCGAAGCAGTAGACTGAGGCACTATTCTCTCCATAAATGCTTCGGGGTTCATGAATCTGAATATCTAGCGTTTGGTGGTTCAGAAGGAGAGGCGAGATGTCTTTGGTTAATAGTTATTCATTGTTCAGTATCGTACAAGAAAATAAAACAATAATAACTGAAAAAACAAGAAAAATAAACAAAAAACAAAACACACAGAAGTTTCCAATTATATATATACATTGCCATCTTGGTGAGTTGAGTATTTTGTAGAGTTGACTGACAAACACTTTACAATATATACCTTCGATGTTTAGTATAAAGAGCTGCATAAAACGTGGCATAATAAAGATAAAACAAACAAACAAACACACCTTGGGCTAAACACTAACGAAGAAATAAAAGAATTACGCTCTGAAAAAGGTGGCAACTGTTCTTGTAAACTTTGGGGCTAAACTGAAACAAATAAAAATATATTGGAAATTTACGCTACACCAACTAAATATTTTTGTGATATATTTACAAATTTATTAATAATTCTTTATACGTTTTATTTGTATTTACGTCTAAGTGGCATTTATTTACAATTAAGTAGTTACCATTATTATTTACAAACTTTCTTTTAAGTTACTGCTAAAATTACTTATATCTTATTTAATTATTAGTAACTACCATACTTTTTGACACCTGATTTACAATTAAGTGGCTATTATCGTATTTACATCTTATTTAAGTAACTACTATACTGATTTACACCATATTTACATTGAAGTTTACAGTGTTTACAAGAGAGAGAGAGAGAGAGAGAGACAGAGAGAGAGAGAGAGAGAGAGAGAGAGAGAGAGAGAGAAAATCTACTATACTTATTTACACCTTATTTACATTGAAGTTTACATTGTTTACAAGAGAGAGAGAGAGAGACTTACAAGGATGTTGAGCCCAAGTCCCGGCTAAGAGAGCCAGGCCTATGACAAACACCCTCATTCTGTGTTCTGTGGAAGACAAACAAACACGAATTAGTAAACAAGAAAATAGAAATAATCATAATAAACAAGAACATGGGAATAATCACAATAAACAAGAACATGGGAATAATCACAATAAACAAGAACATGGGAATAATCACAATAAACAAGAACATGGGAATAATCACAATAAACAAGAACATGGGAATAATCACAATAAACAAGAACATGGGAATAATCACAATAAACAAGAAAATATAAGAAAAAGCGATAATGAACTGCCTTAAATCTGTGGCTCGGTTTTGTATTTTGACTCGCGTAGAAATAGTGGGGAGAGGGAGGGGGGAGTAGTTGGTGGGGGAAGAGGGAGGAGGAGGAGGGTGGTGGGGAAGAGGAAGAAGGAGGAGGGTGGTGGGGGAAGAGGAAGAAGGAGGAGGGTGGTGGGGGAGAGGGAGGAGGGTGGTGGGGGAAGAGGAAGAAGGAGGAGGGTGGTGGGGAAGAGGAAGAAGGAGGAGAGTGGTGGGGAAGAGGAAGGAGGAGGATGGTGAGGGAAGAGGAAGAAGGAGGAGGGTGGTGGGGGAAGAGAAAGAAGGAGGAGGGTGGTGGGGGAAGAGGGAGGAGGAGGAGGGTGGTGGGGAAGAGGAAGAAGGAGGAGGGTGGTGGGGGAAGAGGAAGAAGGAGGAGGGTGGTGGGGGAAGAGGGAAGAGGAGGATGGTGAGGGAAGAGGAAGAAGGAGGAGGGTGGTGGGGAAGAGGAAGAAGGAGGAGAGTGGTGGGGAAGAGGAAGGGTTGGCGTGCTGGGTAATGTCTATGGTCCCCCCTCAACCACAGGCCAAAATGAGTCGAGCCCCGCCCGCGCCCACACGGACGCCGCCCTCATCTAATATGGACGTGACAAGGCCGCCCGCAGGTCCCCCACCAACACCCAGTATCCTTCAGGTCCTGTCCAGGGTTTTTATTATTTTCCTTATGTGAGATCCCGTTTACAGCAGGTCTTGAGGGTACTCCACTCTCAACCCAACCCAACCTAACCCAACCCAACCTAACCCAACCCAACCCAACCCAACCCAACCCAACCTAACCCAACCCAACCCAACCTAACCCAACCTAACCCAACCCAACCTAACCCAACCCAACCCAACCCAACCTAACCCAACCTAACCTAACCCAACCTAACCCAACCCAACCCAACCCAACCTAACCCAACCCAACCTAACCCAACCCAACCTAACCCAACCCAACCTAACCCAACCTAACCCAACCCAACCTAACCCAACCCAACCTAACCCAACCTAACCCAACCCAACCAAACCCAACCCAACCTAACCCAACCCAACCTAACCCAACCTAACCCAACCCAACCTAACCCAACCTAACCCAATAAAACCCAACCCAACCCAACCTACTATAACCTAACCTACCCTAACCTAACCTCGTCGATGGTGGTGTAACACGTCACAGGTATGGAACACGGTCTTATTAATCTTGTTTGAGTCACGATAGAGGTCAGACTAGTGACTCACCTTACACCCCTCATGACCAACGCCCTTTGTGAGAGAGTGGGCGTGGGTATGGGCGTGGGCGTTGGTACACTATTAGAAGGTCATTAAAATAGGTCCGTCCATCTATAAGTATACTCAAAACAGGTTACCGGAAAAGTATTATTAACTTAATATTTTATAATCATCCTAATCACCTGCTGTTGCAATATACGGTTATGCAATTGCGTAAACAAGCTTCCCAACTACCTCTTAAATAGCGTCACTTGGGGGAAAAATAGAAAAACTCCCTCACGTTAAACTTATTAGTCAGATCAAGAGAGGCTGTCACTGTCTTGGTTAAACCTATTATGTAAACACAGTCACGGGACACTGTACGAGTTTACACTGTGTCGAGGCTGCCAGTCACTATTAGGCTTCACCACACCTCACCTGCCTTCACCTGGCTTCACCACACCTCACCTGCTCTCACCTACCTTCACCTACCCTGACCTGGTTTCACGACACTTCACCTGCCCTGACCTGGCTTCACGACACTTCACCTGCCCTCATCTGGCTTCAGTAATAACTCGAGTGTATGTTACCTGAAGTTGTTGACACCTACACCCAGTACACTCGTGTATGTATGTATGTCTGTATGTATATATGTATGTATGCATGTATGTATGTATGTATGTATGTATGTATGTATGTATGTATGAATGTATATGTATGTATGGGGATGGTGAATCATACCGGGCTTTGTGAGGTGATGCAATGAGTTACCAACCCAGAACTAGACCTTGCAACAGTTGCAATATGAAGGAGATAGAAAGACTACTGGCCGTGGGCGTGTGGTAGTGGTGGTAGTAGTAGTAGTAGTTGTGGCGTTGGTGGTGATGGTGAAGGTAGTGGTGATGATGGTGGCAGTGGTGGAGGTTGTGATGATGATGATGATGATGATGATGATGTTTGTGGTGGTGGTGATGGTGGTGAAGTTGGTGATGGTGGTGGTGATGATGATGGTGATGGTGGTGGTAGTGGTGGTGGTGGAGGTGATGATGGTGGTGGTGGGGGTGGAGGTTGACCCGCCTCTCTGGAAACTGTACCTGGGGCAGCGTGGGCGAGGCCAGGCAAGGTGAGTGACACAACGGACACTCAGGTGAGTTTCCTAATATCCAGGAGGGCCGAGGTGTGGTGGAGAGGGCCGTGGTGTGGTGGGGAGGGCCGTGGTGTGGTGGGGAGGGCCGTGGTGTGGTGGAGAGGGCCGTGGTGTTGTCAATAATAATTTAGCGCCGAAAACAATTGGTGATGGTGAAGATGATGGTGGTGATGGTGAAGACGTGAGGCATGATAGTGAGAGACGATAATGAGACATGAATAGTGAAGCAAGATAGTGATGATGGCCCAGAGAACTCTTGTACCAATAACCTCACACGGGAGATGGAGACTTTCACTAGCCTCATCTCTTGCTTCACTCCTACGCTAACGCTCTAACTCCTCCACTACATTACCACAACAATATAAACTGTTTGTATAGAGAGATATAATATTATTTTTATGTATTAGTACAGTTACGTAAATCAAGCTTGTGTTATAAAGGTTACACTGTGCATCTAATTTCAATATTTAGAGTTTTAAGAGTGAGCTGACAAGTTTTTTTTATTGGGGGGTGAGAGTGAGGGGGGACGGGGTGGTGAGGGCGGGGCAGAGGGGTGAGGAGGGACGGTAAGGGGAGGGCTGGGGAGGAGGGGGTCGTGGAGAGCCTGTGAAATTTATCGAATTCTTCTAACTACTACGACAAGATGGTTGTTACTCAAGTTTTCTTGTTTCTTATCATCGGTTGGAGGAAGAAATTTAGGCATTTTTGTCAGCTGTGTTGTGGCCTGACATTACAGCAACAAATGTCAGCCCCCCAAAAGAAGAAAAAAAATATCCCATGGTCAGTGAGGTGAAGGAGGGAGGAGGAGACCGCCAGCCAGCCACTTGGTCCTCTAGGAAACCTGTCCGACAGCTCTTGCTGCCCACGCCACAACTGTACCAAGACACTCGATGCCAAGAACGAGACTAGCCTGCCTCTCACAGCTAGGAGCGAGTGGGCTTTATGAGCTGGCGAGGTAGAATGTGGAGGATGGGTAGGTAGAGGGGTAGGAGGTGGTGTAGGGGGCAGAGGAGGGGGTGGGAGCTGGTGGAGGGGTAGGAGAAAGGGTCAGAGGTGGTGTAGGGGTAGAAGGGGTAGGATGAGGGGTAAGAGATTGAGGAGGACAGAAGGAGGGGCAGGAGAAGGAGAAGGAAGACTAGGAGGTGACGATTAACATAGTCTGGGGTTGGTCTTTAATACATGACCTTTCCTTATCAGTCGTCATTAAACAAGCAGTTATCGCTTACTCTCTGATCGTCAAGTAAAAGTTTTGTTGTTGTTGTTGTTGTCGTGTGAGTTAGCAGTCCAGAAATCATCTTAGGACACTGTTTACATGTGATACCAATAATGACATTCTTTTTTGCTTCTTCATTAGTGTAAAAACAATGGACAAATGAGAGACAGGTTTTGACGCCTTTTAGATGCTACAGCCCTGAGACACAGCCGCTGCAGCCCTAAGACAGTAGATACACCTCGCCAGGTAAACGGTACACAGCCTACACACACACACACGGCCAGCAGGGAAACTACAACACCCAGCCCAGGAGTCGACACAAAAAGTGAACCACGAGTCGAGAGATCACTTGCTGTCCTCAACACACTAGATCCTGGTTGGACGCCCACGGTACGCCCACGGTACGCCCACACGGGATGCACACACACACACACACACACACACGCAAACAAACACACACACACACGACTATCAACCCCGCTCACTGGAGAGGCCTGGACGAGGTTAGAGGCACCTTACACTCACTTCCAAGAGGCCATGTGTCATTGGATTCGTGAGTGTCTTGGAAGTGTTTGTCATTTGTGAAGACTCAGGTGACCAAGGTATACAGGTGTGAGTTTTGTCTCTCTCACTGTTCATGTTTTTACTGATTTCGTCTTCAATTTTGGTTCTTTCTTACATTCTTTCTTTCCTTATTCACTAAGTATTTACATTATTATGTGACTTTATAATGAAGGAGTGTTAGCTGTCAGGAGGGGCGAGATAGAGATAAACATTAGTCTCTACGTATACTGTAAACAAGATCCCCAAACATTATAAACAAAGCTCTATACACGCATTCACTTGTCAACACTAGTACACCATCTTACCTCCTCTCCCCCCCCCCCCCCACAGTAAACAGATGTAGACACACACACCAACGCAGTAGACCATATAAGGAAGTATTACACGTACACATTCATACTCAGCCATTTCCACCTCCACCAGCTCCACCTGACACATCCTTTTGTGGAGTTTACCCTTTGATCTTAACTCCACCTCCTCCTCCTTCTTCACCTTCACCTCCTCCTCTTTCTCCTCTTCTTCTTATGGAATTCAACCTTTCTTTTCTACGAATCCCTTGATCCTAACGCCTTCTTCTCCTCCTCCTACTCCACCTGCACCACTCCTACACGACCCTCTGAGGCTTTATCATAGACTGGATCAGGCAGGTACACACGTTCCTACAACACCAGCTAGGAGGTTAATGACTTGAAGTGCGACCCTCTGATAATCTTGACCTGACTTACAACCTTCTGAGAAGCTTGACCTGACTTACGACCCTCTAAGATTTTTTACTTACGACCCTCTGAGAATCTTGACCTGACTTACTGAACACATCAACTCCCATTGTTGTTATCGTGAGTGAAAGTTTCGCCCGTGTTGACTCATCCCGCCTCTGCTAACACCCACTTATATAAAACATCACCAGCACGAAAAGTCAACATCGTCTGGCGTTCACTTAAAACAATAACAGGCTAACAGAAGCTACGCCGGACGAAAGTGCCATAAAAAACATCGTCAGCAGAAGCAGTTAATACGTTTATCATAAACACACGCCTGGCGAACGTTCACCACATGTCTTCTGCCTACACTGGCGCTCCCTCCTACACTCCTCCTCCATCCCTAGCCCCCAGGGGGAGGCGGAGGAGTACCCATCTAAAGGTCCTCCACCCCATGAGCCATCCTGGTAAAGAAAGAGGCAAGGTCAAGTACCCAGCCCTAAGGCACCTCAGCCAACACCACCCCTACTGCTCCCGTGTGTGTGTGACGGTATCATGGGTTGTGGGTCTATGTGATATGTGGGTGTGAGGTTATGAGGGTGCGAGGTTATGTGGGTGTGAGGTTATGAGGGTGTAAGGTTATGAGGATGTGAAGTTACGTGGGTTTGAGGTTATGTGGGTGTGAGGTTATGAGGGTGTGAGGTTATGTAGGTGTGAAGTTACGTGGGTTTGAGGTTATGAGGGTGTGAGGTTATGAGGGTGTGAGATTATGAGGGTGTGAGGTTATGAGGGTGTGAGGGTGTGAGGTTATGAGGGTGCGAGGTTATGAGGGTGTGAGGTTATGTGGGTGTGAGGTTATGAGGGTGTGAGGTTATGTGGGTGTGAGGTTACGTGGGTTTGAGGTTATGAGGGTGAGAGGTTATGAGGGTGTGAGATTATGAGGGTGTGAGGTTATGAGGGTGTGAGGTTATGAGGGTGTGAGGTTATGAGGGTGCGAGGTTATGAGGGTGTGAGGTTATGAGGGTGTGAGGTTATGAGGGTGCGAGGTTATGAGGGTGTGAGGTTATGAGGGTGTGAGGTTATGAGGGTGTGAGGTTATGAGGGTGTGAGGTTATGAGGGTGCGAGGTTATGTGGGTGTGAGGTTATGTGGGTGTGAGGTTATGAGGGTGTGAGGTCATGAGGGTGTGAGGTTTTGTGGGTGCGAGGTTATGTGGGTGTGAGGTTATGAGGGTGTGAGGTTATGTGGGTGTGAGGTTTTGTGGGTGCGAGGTTATGTGGGTGTAAGGTTATGTGGGTGTGAGGTTATGAGGGTGTGAGGTTATGAGGGTGTGAGGTTATGAGGTGGTAAATATACATGAGTTATGGGCGGAGGAAAGCTGCTTCTTGGGTGAGAGACCGCAACCTCGTGGGCGTGAGGTCTTGGGGGCGTGTGGCCATGAGGGCGTGTGGGCGAAGGAGGGAAAGATCAGATGGTGAGAGCTATACCCTCTTATGGTACCAAGAGTCTTTCTTCCTGGTCGCTTATTTGAGTGTGGGGTGAGCGTGGGTGTGGGTGGAGGGTGAGGATGTGGGCGTGGGTGTAGGGTGAGGGCGTGGGTGAGTGGTGGAGGGCGTATTAGGAAAGTTTTTAGAGAAGTATAGTGTAGGACTATGAATAATAATAAAAATAATAATAATAATAATAATAATAATAATAGCTTAAATGTTCTATCAGCTAACATACGTTTTCGAAAGATGCATTGGCTGTACTCACACTTCTACAAAACAAATTAAACAGTTGTATTTTCTTTTAATCTTATGGTTTCATTGTTTTATATATTATCTACCTGTAGAGAGGGAAAGATAGAATATTATACAAATTATAAAATAATTGTTATATAAAGTTATAAAAATGTTACACTCTTGGCTTTTTAAAACGGCCAGACGTAAACAGTACAGGCGATGTGAGTCGGTGTCCACAAACGATATAATTTATGGTGAAATAGCGTGAAATGTTGTATGTTTTACGAATCCTCAGTATAATAACTAACAAAAACAATCCATGTGTGAATAGCTGTGACAAAATACTTACGATAAAGACAGAAGCGTAATTAAGAGGAAAATATAATAACTAAGTAGCCGCCAAGTTATGCGTCAACAAGGTGAGGTGGGAGGTGTCGGGTCGCAACTAAATAACAATAAAATTATCTTTCCTGAGTGAGACTGTTAATGTAATGGTGATTTTAGTGTGGTGTGTCGTTAATAGAGCCAGTGGAGAGTCTCTAGTTAACCACAGCTTCTGATTGGTTGATTTCATTAACTACTGTGAGAAGAGATGTGATTGGAACATCTAGGGACCAGTTCACAGCTGGGTCGTCCTTGGTGAGTACAGATTAATCGATATTTACACCAGGTTGATAATATTGTCAGTATTATATTATTTATGGTTTGGTTATATTAACGTCTCATTAATAAGTTTACACGAGACAATTTATTAATATTAATAGGTATTTTTTACTGCGGTTATGTACGTTTTAGAGTCATTTCGTATTTAATTTTATTTGTATTTATTATTTAGTGTGTACGTTCACTTGCAACGATTTAGTAGAGAAAATAAAGTTATATTCTCAGGTCGTGAAATATTGCGTTAGACTAAAGAAAACGGCCAAATATCAATAATTTAAAGGAAAACTCAAGACAATTTGGTGTTCACCTCGGTGCTCACTCTTACAATTTCCGACCTTTGACGAAACTTAATGTAAAGGTTATTTCTTAATTCCTGATGATTTATGTTGTGTAGGTGATGTTGGTGGGGTTAATTAGGGGTTTTGTGGTGACGTCAGACCTCGCTTGACCTACTGTAGAATGACCACAGGAGTTGACAGCCTGAGGCTTTAATAATCTCGGGTGACAATAGAAAGTGACTCCTGACATTCTACTCGGTGTTGTCGGCGACATTAGATGCGGTTTAAAAGTGTTCCGGAGAATTGTCATTGTGGGTCGTTTGATCTGTGCCCGGGTGGGCTAATTCCCGTAAAAAATCAGATAAAAAGATAGATAGATAGATATTTATTCAACAAAATCGTAATGCAAGTTCACATTGATTCAGGAAGTATATAAACAGTGCAGGTATATAAACAATGTACCTAGACAGTGCAGGTATATAAACAATGTACCTAGACAGTGCAGGTATATAAACAATGTACCTAGACAGTGCAGGTATATAAACAATGTACCTAGACAGTGCAGGTATATAAACAATGTACCTAGACAGTGCAGGTATATAAACAATGGTAAACAGGAAGCCGATTTGACCAAGGGAACCACAATAAGCGTAGCGGGTTGACTTTACATAACACACACACGAGAACAACAACTTAAGATGACAGAAAAAAACAAAAAGTCACATTAGGTCCAAGGTGTTTTCTGATGATCTATTAAAAGTCACTAATTTCAGGGCAGATTTCTACGGCCCTTATTTCCAGCTTCGTTATACGTCTAGGGGTATGTTTTAGGTCTGTTGGTCAGGTATCTATTACGTGACCCTGTTTTAGTGTATGTTTCGGGGTTCATGGAGAAATGGGTGTTTAAATTGGTGTCCCTATTACCTGTATTACATGGTTAGTACAGCAGGTGTTGGTCGGTACACCTCATGCCCGTAATAGGGTCTTCCTCCCCACCCCTCCCTATACGACCCTCTCTCCTCCCTCCCACCCTCCCTTCCCCCTCCCCATACCTTCCTCCACCCATTTCTCCTCACCTTTTTTCCTCACTCCATCCATCTTCTCCTTTCACTTCTCTATCCCACTTTTTCTCTCCCCCTTCTTCTCTCCCCCTTCTTCTCTCCCCCTTCTTCTCTCCCCCTTTTTCTCTCCCCCTTCTCTCCCCCTTCACTTCTCTATCTCACCTATTTTCTCTTAACCTCCTTATCCCACCTATCTTCCCCCTTCCTCATGTCTCCTCCTCACCTCTCCCGCTCTCTCCTCCGCACCTGAAGCTGACGGTGAAAGTGAGAGTGGAAGACTTTTAAGGGAAAGTGGCCTTAGGAGAGTGGAATGCAGGGAGCAGATAATTTCCTTCTGGCCTAGTTTTGTGTTTTTTTTTCTCATCCGGTGCAGAAGTAGGTAATGTTGCCAGTCTCTCTCTCTCTCTCTCTCTCTCTCTCTCTCTCTCTCTCTCTCTCTCTCTCTCTCCACATAGAGCTTGTTCTGCCCAGTTCCTCTTTGTGAAAACTTTGTATGGCGGATTCTCAGGCAAACACGTATAAGACTGTCTGTTTGTCTGTCTGTCTTTTTGTCTCTTTTTCTTTCACAGATATATGGCTGGCCCCACAGATAAACTATAACCCCTCTCTCATAAGTAGGCAATAATAGACACACAGACAGACATGTGGCTGGCTCCACAGACATTATCCAACGAGTTCAGTGACTTTTACTTTCATGAGACACAAAAAAATGTTCAAGTGACTCACAGTTTTTCCATTCTAGTCTGTTCTTCTCTTCTCCCTTTGTCCTTTCCTCTTACGAAATTCCTCCCTTGAAATGTTATCATATTTTCCTTATTCCCGTGTTCTATTGTCCTGCTTTTCCATCGGTTTCCTCTCACCTCCCCTTTAACCACCCTTTCTCCTCCCCTTACCACCCCTTCTCTCCAACACCTCCCCCTTACCACCCCTTCTCCCCAACACCTCCCCCTTACCACCCATTCTCCCCAACACCTCCCCCTTACTGTCGCTAGGACGGGTCAAGATCACTGCTGGGACTGTCACTTTCACTGTCTGGAGGTAAAAGAGACGGTATTGCTGTCCTCTCCTGGTTGGGTGATACTCCCCCAACCTGTCTGCTTGGCAAGTGACAGCCAGACGACAGCAACAGGAGGAGAAGAAGGAAAAGTAGAGGCGTCATGGGTATGTGCAGGTGTGGTGATATGTTTATGTGGTAGAGTGGTGTTGTGGGTGTGATATTTGTGGTGTGGTGTGGTGATGTAGTGGAGTGGTGATGTAGTGGTATGGTGTAGTATGGTAATGGTGGTGGTGGTGTGCAGTGGCTGGATTGGACTGGTTCAGTAAGGCAGAAAAACCTTGGGGGTTTTTTCCCCGCCCCCACACAGTCATGAGACAGAGAGAGAGAGAGAGAGAGAGAGAGAGAGAGAGAGAGAGAGAGAGAGAGAGAGAGAGAGAGCGCTCAGGTTACACATATCCTAGAAGAGCCACACACTTCAGGATGGCCCCAAAGCCTCTCTTATGTATTCAGAACACCCAGAGACTCATCCTCGCTCTCTGGCGCTGTATTGTAATATGACGGTGAGCATTTGCCGTCTAGGTTTTGAAACACCCTGAAACAGATATTCTAATGGCACGGAAACACCCCGAAACAGGTACTTTAATGGCACGGAAACACCCCGAAACAGGTACTTTAATGGCACTGAAACACCCTGAAGCAATTAGTCGTATCGTTTTGAAGCGCCCGGAAACTGATCTATCTCTCTGTGAAGTTGTACAGATGGCCAGAATCATCCCAGGTTACATCAGATAAGTAAATGTCTGTAATCTGACCAGTATCTGACGACGATTTTTAATGCCCTGACACAGATACCCGCGTACCCCACACCTGCCTCATGCCCTGAAACTCTTCCTACGTTTTGGGTTCACAGTAGAGGTGGCAGACGGGGCCAGGGGTACCCGCCCGAACTGTGCCACATCACGAAGCGTCCGCCACCAACTCGTGCCACTTTCCCTGGTCAAGGGCGTGCGGGTAAGAGGGCGGGGGGGGGGGGGTGAAGATAGGGGTATTAGGGGTGAAAGGGGGGAAGACCCAGATAACTCCACTTGCGGGATTGTCCTTAACTCGTGTGTGTGTGTGTGTGTGTGTGTGTGTGTGTGTGAGGGGAGGGAGGGGGAGTTATCCTACACTCAGAGACCAGGTGTTCGTGCTCTAAAGGATCATCAGTGCGGGAGAAAGTGTCCAAGAGGAACATTTGTGTGACGTGGCGCCCAACGAACGTGACGTAACTGGTCGGAGGAATAATGAGGGACGCCGTTGGTCGGTCATGGTGGCGGGAGACAAGACTCCACCTTGAGGGACTCCAAATTGTTCAAGATTATAAATGAGGACAAGTGGGGAGGCGGGTGTCCTTGGCGATCCTAAACGAGAGGACTTGCAGGACTCTTAGGATGCAAAGGTTTTATTTATGATGTTCCTGTGTGTGTGTGTGTGTGTGTGTGTGTGTGTGTGTGTGTGTGTTTCAGGCAGTCTCGAGGCTATCAAGACAAAGAAAATGACCCAGTTTCTTCCCCGAGGTACTGTACTTGTCTCACTCACTCACCAGACATGACACCTTGCCTCCCTCTGTGTGTGTGTTCATTATCTATCTATCTATCTCATCACGGGATATCTTTTTGCTCTAGTTCAAGAAAAAGGAGAAAGTATACGAGTACTTGAATACGTGTTATGTCATCATTAAGAGCGAACGGTGATAAATGATTTGACTTTACCACCGCATCTGCCATCGTTAGAGAGAGAGAGGAGGAAGAAGACGAAGAAGGAGGAGGGAAGAGCACAGGGAGGAGAAGGAAGAAGAGGATAAGGTGGGGGAGGAGAAGGGGAAGAAGGAGGAGGAGAAAGGTCTGATAATTAAAAAATAATTACCTTCTTAATTACAAACCCATAATTGAAGGTTGTAAATAACGTGTAATTACTCTGGATGTGATAGATGTAACGCCGCTTATACGTTAATTACAGAAAAACACGATACAAAAAGGTTGATTAGACGTAGCACACCTTACTAACTTGTACTGAGAGAGAGAGAGAGAGAGAGAGAGAGAGAGAGAGAGAGAGAGAGAGAGATCTACAAAACTTGCCTCCGTGGTTGTATTCATGAACCACAAAGGTTAAGGCTTACGCCCACACTCCCTCCAGTTTCACACACACATACACACACTAATATTTAACCCACGCCCACGTTGCTGCTGCCCACGATATGCCCGCCCATGTAGTGCGTCACACAGGTAATGACTCCCTATACCCACCCTCGTCATGGTCCTAAAGTGCGTCGCGGGTTTTACCATATGCCCACGCTACCCCCGCCCACGTCACGGCCGCCACGTCACGCCCATATAGTATGAACGTACATCGGTATAACACGCGGCAGAGATGGTCTACGCCCATAGCCTACGGCAGTCTCATGGGCGGAGGTATACAAGGTCGCGTCCAATTTTAGTCAAGAAAAAATAACCTCAGTTTCAGGTTTTGTTTGGCGGCCAAACATTAACACAGTGGAGTGTTTGTTAAGTCCTCTGATGGTAACCTTATAAAAAAAAATACACATTCTCTTGTTTTTGTACGATAATAAAATTGTAATAGTAAATAATTATATACTTTAGTTGTTTACAAAAATGAGGATATTGTGTATTGTTGCGTGAATGTCAACCACGCGGTGATGTAGTTGAAGGGGGAAGTGTTTGGTTGAAGCAAAGAATAGTTAAGTAAGCCATGCAAGGTGAAGATAGAGAACGGGTGTTGCTTTATAAGAGGTTTCTTTGGGACCAACTTCAACTCAGGTCGAAGAATTATTCAAGATACGACAGTGAAAAAGGGATTATAAACTTACTATATTAAAGAGACTCAATAACAAAACAAGAGAGAGAGAGAGAGAGATAGAATAAATTTGACATTACCTTAACTTGTAATAATTTAGATTCGTTATCTCATCCCTAATTAGCAAGGGTGACTTAATAAATACAAAATTACGCTCGGAAACAAATAACTTATCAGTTAAGTCAGGAAAGTCGGACGTTTGGGGTAATTAACTCAGCAGGAAAATTTATCGTATATAAGTTTCATCTGAGACTCGTGACGGACGCCAGATGGTAGAGTGTTTACCGCCTTGTCTCCGTCCAGCTGGTCAACACAGATTGTGCGGTGTTGCGTCAGTGTATGTGTGCGTGTGTGTGAGCTCAGGGACAATACTGCACTAAGCAAGGAGCGTGACGAGCGTCTCACCCAAGGGCTTTCTCCTCATGCGCGGACAAAAATACCATCTGGACAATTTACCAGCGACAATAAAAGTATCACTGGACAAAACTTCACTAAAACTGAAATATTGGACAAAGTCCCATCTCTTCAGGTTAGGTTAGGTAAAGCTAGGTTAGGTTAGATTCTGTGTGGTTTGATTTGATTTGATTTGGTTAGGTCAGGTCAGATTAGGTAAGGTGGGATTTTGTCCAAAGTGAGGCGGAGACGTTTTATGTTTAGTGAAGTGTAGTGGCTGTGTGGGTGTAGCGTCGTGGTAAATACACAGGTTTATATGCTGCCTTACGTATCATGCTGGGGCACACATTGGGTACGTTATTAGAGAGAGAGAGAGAGAGAGAGAGAGAGAGAGAGAGTGCTAGCGTCTAAGAATACCAATAGTTCTGTCGTCAGAGGTTGTGGTGTTCCCAATAGCCGATAGATGGCAGCACGGCCTGTGTAAACATTAGTTCTGTAGATGGTGATGGCGTTTCATCTTAAAGTCAATAAAGGCTTTAACCGACTGCCTCCAAGATGGTTCCAAGTGCCTGCTGTCTCTCTCTTAACTGATATATCGTAAGATTAATAGTTTGTTGGGTAGTTTATTATATACGAGTGTGTTAAATACGATAACCGGGCTGAAGATATTGTAAATAAGACGAATTTACTTAATATATAACGGAGATGGAGTATAAATAGGACGATAGAGGAATGGTTATGATAAATGTGTGAATAAAAAAGTGAATTTGTTGATTTAAACGACGATATGAAGATATTTGTCTTGTTCAGCAGTTAGAGGGAGAGATGGTGGGGTGGGCTGGGGTGGGTTGAATTGGTGGGTGGAGGAACCTGCTATAATAAGACTCAATTCTGGTACAAAAACACGTTTGGTAAGATTAATGTGTGTGTGTGTGTGTGTGTGTTGGATGATGGAGGCTTACCTACCCCCTCACCCCTCTTTCTCACTCACCATGAGACAGGGCTTTCCAAGGTGTTCAGGACAATGACGAAGTGGAAAGAAAGGTTTTGAATATTTTTACCGCGTCTGGAACAACATGTTGTCGGGGTGAGGGGTAAATTTGTTTCTTCACACACACACACACACACACACACACATGATGTTCCGAGTGTTAGAATATATTTGGGGTAATTATTAGTGATTGTGTGTTAATTTAAAACTCTTGACAGCCATTAAAACGAGATACATTTCAGTAAGGTATTATTATTGTTACTACTATTATTATTCAGATTATCCAACAATGTTTTCTGATCATCGAAAGTTCCAGAAACTATTATCAGGTGTGGCTCCCCCCCCCCCCCCCCCGAGGATGAGTTGCCAGTTCTAGTATAAACGCCGCCTTGTCTTACACCCTGTATACTGTATATGCGTAATTCCGGGTTGTGTTGTTGTGTAATGAAAGCTCTACCTTCTCTCTTGTGTTGACATTTAATTAATAAAAAACTAGATAAGACCTTAGTTGATACGTTGTTGTTTTTTATGATAAACAGAACTTGATGTCGTATGTATGTGTGTGTGTGTGTGTGTGTGTCGGCAAGAAAAACCAGCCTTGTAACCCGACTTTAGAGTACGTAGTGACATGACTCTGTATTCTCGGAGCTTAATGTTAAACTTTGTCTCGTAAGTGGTGTTGTAAGACGCTAACTCACCGACCTATGTACGCTGAAACACAACGAAAATCATTAATATGGCGACATAATTACACTGAGACTCTACCTAAGCTAGATGAGTTCACGTAGCAGATTTATTTACGAGATAGATTTTTACATACAGGATGCCTTTACGGGCTATTTACAATGTTAATTTTACCAGTCAATGTGTCTGACTAAGTTTGTTGTTTTGAGGTAAAGTTAACCAGATATTATTATGACATTGTTTAACTTACGAACTTTTGAGAATGTCTACCATATTTAATGTCTTATTTTTTAGGTTGTTTAAATGTCAAAGTATTTCCTATATGAAGTGAGAGTGGCTCGGACCAATCAGATCGTAGGATGATTTACCAGTTGACACAGCGTAGCCAATCAGGTGACCTCCTGGATAACATTTTAGCCAATAAGAACACAAGGTGACCTATTGATGAACAGAGTAGCCAATCAGGTGACCTCTCGGTTAACATTTCAGCCAATCAGGTGATAGAGTAAACGAGCTGGGGCAGTTAATGGCCAAAGAACCAATTAGGTGACAGCTGGTAACCAATAAACCTTGATGGGTTGTGCAGATGGCTAATACGAGAGAGAGAGAGAGAGAGAGAGAGAGAGAGAGTCAACCAATATGAAACCAACTAGCAAGATGATAAACAAGAAACCGACCAATCACAGTCCAGTAACGAGACAGCCAACCTTCGAGTAGTGGTTACCGGCGAGAAATCAGCCAATGACAGACCAGCAACTTAGGAATAAACAAGTCTCTCATTTCTGGAGATTTGAACGATGCATTGAGGAGTTATCCAAAGAGTCTTAATAAATAGTGAAATAATTCGATTATTTCATTTTTGTTTAATACGTTTTTCTGTTCTTTTGTTTTATCGTTTAAATGTCTGGCTGTGTGTGTGTGTGTGTGTGTGTGTGTGTGTTACTAGTGACCCCCTACCCCCCCCCGCCCCCATTAAAACACCTGTCTTTAAAGCCCCATTATCTTCTCTCACCTGCGTCCCTCTCCTCACCTCCTCAATCTCCTCACCTCCCTCTTCCTCCCTCATTAAATCTAACACATTCCTACACCTCCCTCACAATATTGCACCAAGACTGTATTTGTTGACCATCATCATCATCATGATTATCATCATCGCCATCACTATCACTATCACCATCACCATCACTATCACTATCACCATCACCATCACTACCACCAACACCATCACCACCACAGAAACTCGACCTGGCGTGGTGGTTACGTCTTGCATAACTACAGAGTGAGGGACGGAGGCTTTGTGTGTGTGTGTGTGTGTGTGTGTGTGTACGAGCCTCTTACACATATACCCCCCAACATACCACAACTCTAACTACTAACACCTTCTCCTCCTACTAATCATCAGGTAAAGGTATCATTAGTGTGGTGTGGTGGGCGTGAAGCAAGGTACAAGGGAGGGAGGCAGGGTGTTGGCCGTCTCTCAGATCATCTCCCTCAATTGTCTCCCTTACGGTCTAAATCTACGACCGAAACCAACTCCTACCCTCATATTCCTCCATGCTCCAGGTGTATACAGGTAGTTGTGTGAATCTCATGGTTACCTGTGAGGGAATAATGAGGAAAATACGGGCAGGTGTTAGAGGGCTGGGCAGGTAACCTTCACCACGGCCCACTCGCTCGCTGCCCCCACTCACTCACTCACTCACCACTACCCCTCCCTCCCTCCCTCCCTCCCTCATTCCCTCCCTCATTCCCTCCCTCCCTCCCTCCTTCACCATTTCTACTCGGTTATACGCCCTTTTTATACCTCTCTTAGCATTATTCCCAGTCGCCAGTTGATAAGGTAAAAGCGAAAGTTACCTCAGGAATAACTTAGCGAGACCCGGCTAATGTGAAGGACTCGCTTCATGTGAGAAAAACCACGCGTTTCAGGGCATGTGTAACCTAGCCATGCGTTTCATTGCATGTGTTTTGTTTAACCTAACTTAACCTATTCTGACTTGCTAATCCAAGTAACTAGACTAATCCGATATGATAATCCAAGTAACGACACTAATTCGACATGATAATCCAGGGGAGGGGTGAATAATCCTAGAACAGTAGAGTAAGATATCGACTCAAAATTCGTCGTGATAATTTAAAAGAAATGAACCATTAATTCAAAAGAGAGTTGAGTGTGGTGGTGGTGAGGGGTGGTGTGGTGGTGGTGTGGTGGTGGTGAGTGTGGTGGTGAGGGGTGTTGAGGGGTGGTGAGTGTGGTGGTGGTGAGTGTGGTGGTGCTGAGGGGTGGTGTGGTGGTGGTGAGGGGTGGTGAGTGTGGTGGTGTTGAGGGGTGGTGAGTGTGGTGGTGGCTGGTGGTGATGAGGGCAGCTGGGTGGACGCGACAAGATCTCCCGGGGTCGTGTACCTGTACTCGCCATACCACTCCCCACCACTTCTCACACACCTTTAACACTCACTTCTCTTGTGAATTCTCAGCTCACGTCAGGTTTACACAGTTTTGTTATGCTTATGAGAGTAAATAATGGTGTCAATAATTCTTGCGGTTTGATAAGTAATACAGGTATGGTCACCGGGGGAGAGATAGGTCATCCCACACAAACACACACTCGCTCCTTCCAGTAAGATCCACAGTTCTACGAAATCAGTTAACGTGTAAATGACTGTTGTATCAGAGGAGATAATGTAGTTACTCTTCGTCTGTAGATAAGATAGTACTGTAATAACAATGGAAATCACTCTGGTCCATAGACGGCCACAAGAGGTGACAGGTGTGGGGCCTCTCTCCCCTCCCCGGCAAGACGCGAGAAACTCAAGTCTTACCTGAAAGTCCCGGGAGAAGGCTGCAGTTGTGGTCGGGGTGGTCACACTCCAGGTTCTGAGAGACGGTCGTCGCCAGCCAGCCAGCAAGGCTCGGCAGGGCAGGGCGTGCCCCACTCTTGCCCCGAGTTTCTGGCCTCCGTACACTCCCACTTTCCTTCGGTCGGGATGGGGGCGACCCGCTGCATGGGGACCCAGGAGTGTGATAGCTCGATAGTTGTTTTTGTAATGTTTGTTGATATGTTAAAGGTTACCGTCGATGGCTACCATACTTACTGCCCCTCCAGCCATACAAGTAAGGTTCTGGGACACACTGCTAGGTTATACATCACCCAAGGAGAGGGGGAGGGGGGGGGGGGGCTTCACAACCCTCGGCTACATATTGGTTACGAAAGCAAACATGAGATTAAATTTCCCAGAGCTGTGCTCACCATCAACCTCATAAGGCAGCCCCCCAAGGTGACCAGCTCCAACCTTCTTGTTTCCCGACCACTGACTCAGCCCACCACACCTGACGTCACTCTTCATGACTCTCTCTACACGTAATTATTAACTCAAAAAGTTCCTCCAAGATGGCGTAGTGAAAACATAACACCTAAACCTGCCCTGACCGCCGGTGCTGCCACTAGACCCGGGTCCCACAAGCACCTTATTTTGGGTATTATTATTATTATTATTATTATTATTATTATTATTATTTTTTTTTTTTTAATTGAATCAAAGGCCTCCCTGGTGAAGGTGACTGTCACCTGTTGTTTCCTCTGGTGATGGTTCCGTGAAGTTAACACATGTTTGGAGAAGCGAGGAAATGTGTTAGTTTACTGTTAGCTGCGTCGCAGGATACTGGCTCAGGGTGATGTGTGGGGGGAAATAAAGTGTTATAGTGTGCTGTTATAGTTATGGGGGGTGTTAGTGTAGAGGAAAACAAACACTGTCTGCCTTCTCTCTCTCTCTCTCTCTCCCATTGTTCATATCTTCTCCCTTTCTCTTATTTTCTCTCAGCTCTACTTATCTCCCCTTTTCTCATGTTTTCCGTCTATCTTTATCACTCTCACTCTCCCTCTCTCTTTATCACTCTCTCTCTCTCCCTCTCTTTATCACTCTCTCACTCTCCCTCTCTTTATCACTCTCTCACTCTCCCTCTCTTTATCACTCTCTCTCACTCTCCCTCTCTCTTTATCACTCTCTCTCTCTCTCCCTCTCTTTATCACTCTCTCACTCTCCCTCTCTTTATCACTCTCTCTCTCTCCCTCTCTTTATCACTCTCTCTCTCTCTCCCTCTCTTTATCACTCTCTCACTCTCCCTCTCTCTTTATCACTCTCTCACTCTCCCTCTCTTTATCACTCTCTCTCTCTCCCTCTCTTTATCACTCTCTCACTCTCCCTCTCTCTTTATCACTCTCTCACTCTCCCTCTCTTTATCACTCTCCTCTCTCCCTCTCTTTATCACTCTCTCACTCTCCCTCTCTTTATCACTCTCTCACTCTCCCTCTCTTTATCACTCTCTCTCTCTCCCTCTCTTTATCTCTCTCTCACTCTCCCTCTCTTTATCTCTCTCTCACTCTCCCTCTCTTTATCACTCTCTCTCTCTCCCTCTCTTTATCACTCTCTCACTCTCCCTCTCTTTATCACTCTCTCTCTCTCCCTCTCTTTATCACTCTCTCACTCTCCCTCTCTTTATCACTCTCTCACTCTCCCTCTCTTTATCACTCTCTCACTCTCCCTCTCTTTATCACTCTCTCACTCTCCCTCTCTTTATCTCTCTCTCACTCTCCCTCTCTTTATCACTCTCTCACTCTCCCTCTCTTTATCACTCTCTCACTCTCCCTCTCTCTTTATCACTCTCTCACTCTCCCTCTCTTTATCACTCTCTCACTCTCCCTCTCTTTATCACTCTCTCACTCTCCCTCTCTTTATCACTCTCTCTCTCTCCCTCTCTTTATCTCTCTCTCACTCTCCCTCTCTTTATCACTCTCTCACTCTCCCTCTCTTTATCACTCTCTCTCTCTCCCTCTCTTTATCACTCTCTCACTCTCCCTCTCTTTATCACTCTCTCACTCTCCCTCTCTTTATCACTCTCTCACTCTCCCTCTCTCTTTATCACTCTCTCCCTCTCCCTCTCTTTATCACTCTCTCTCTCTCCCTCTCTTTATCACTCTCTCACTCTCCCTCTCTTTATCACTCTCTCTCTCTCCCTCTCTTTATCACTCTCTCACTCTCCCTCTCTTTATCACTCTCTCACTCTCCCTCTCTTTATCTCTCTCTCACTCTCCCTCTCTTTATCACTCTCTCACTCTCCCTCTCTTTATCACTCTCTCCCTCTCCCCCTTTCTTTCTCTGGTGTCAAGCTGTTGTTGTTATTCTTGTTGTTGTTTTTGTCTATCTTCTGCACCACCACCACCACCATCATCATCATCATCATCATCATCATCATTATTATTATTATTATTATTATTATTATTATTATTATTATCCTTCCTACAACCCCTCCAGGCTCCTCCTCTTCCCCTTCCTCTTTCTCCTCCTTCCGTTCCTTCTCCCCTTCTACTCCTACTCTCTTGTTAATTTTCTTCCTACTCCTCCTACCCCACCTACCTTCCTCCTCCTCCCCTTCCTCCTCCTCCTATTCCTCGTACTCCTCCTCCCTTCCTTCCCCTCCTACTCTTCCTTCCTTTCCTACTCCTCCTACTCCTCCTCCTTTCCTTCTCCTCCTACTCTTCCTTCCTTTCCTACTCCTCCTCCCTTCCTTCTCCTCCTTCTCCTTCTCCCCTTTCTTCTCCACCTTCTCCTCCTACTCCTCCTCCCTTCCTTCTCCTCCTTCTCCTTCTCCCCTTTCTTCTCCACCTTCTCCTCCTACTCCTCCTCCCTTCCTTCCCCTCCTACTCTTCCTTCCTTTCCTACTCCTCCTACTCCTCCTCCTTTCCTTCTCCCCCTACTCTTCCTTCCCCTCCTACTCTTCCTTCCTTTCCTACTCCTCCTACTCCTCCTCCTTTCCTTCTCCTCCTACTCCTCCTCCCTTCCCTCTCCTCCTACTCCTTCTCCCCTTTCTTCTCCACCTTCTCCTCCTACTCCTCCTCCCTTCTCTCTCCTCCTACTCCTTCTCCCCTTTCTTCTCCACCTTCTCCTCCTACTCCTCCTCCCTTCCTTCCCCTCCTACTCCTCCTTCCTTCCTTCTCCTCCTACTCCTCCTCCCTTCCCTCTCCTCCTACTCCTTCTCCCCTTTCTTCTCCACCTTCTCCTCCTACTCCTCCTCCCTTCCTTCTCCTCCTACTCTTCCTTCCTTCCTACTCCTCCTACTCCTCCTCCTTTCCTTCTCCTCCTACTCTTCCTTCCTTTCCTACTCCTCCTACTCTTCCTTCCTTTCCTACTCCTTCTCCCCTTTCTTCTCCACCTTCTCCTCCTACTCCTCCTCCCTTCCTTCTCCACCTTCTCCTCCTACTCCTTCTCCTCTTTCTTCTCCACCTTCTCCTCCTACTCCTCCTTCCTTCCTTCTCCTCCTACTCCTTCTCCCCTTTCTTCTCCACCTTCTCCTCCTACTCCTCCTCCCTTCCTTCCCCTCCTACTCTTCCTTCCTTTCCTACTCCTCCTACTCCTCCTCCCTTCCTTCTCCTCCTACTCCTCCTCCCTTCGTTCTCCTCCTACTCCTCCTCCCTTTCTTCCCCTCCTACTCTTCCTTCCTTTCCTACTCCTCCTACTCCTCCTTCCTTCCCTCTCCTCCTATTCCTTCTCCTCCTACTCCTCCTTCCTTCCTTCTCCTCCTACTCCTCCTTCCTTCCTTCTCCTCCTACTCCTCCTTCCTTCCTTCTCCTCCTACTCCTTCTCCTCCTACTCCTCCTTCCTTCCTTCTCCTCCTACTCCTCCTTCCTTCCCTCTCCTCCTACTCCTTCTCCTCCTACTCCTCCTTCCTTCCTTCTCCTCCTACTCCTCCTCCCTTCCTTCTCCTCCTACTCCTCCTTCCTTCCTTCTCCTCCTACTCCTCCTCCCTTCCTTCTCCTCCTACTCCTCCTTCCTTCCTTCTCCTCCTTAACAAACTTACTCAGTAAAAGTTTGTCATGTTTACTGGTAATTAATATTAGTGTTTAATGTGACCAGGTTACTAGAATACTCCCCGGTGTGGGTGTACAGGTGTGGGTGGTCAGGTGTGGGTGTACAGGTGTGGGTGTATAGGTGTGGGTGTACAGGTGTGGGTGTACAGATGTGGGTGGACAGGTGTGGGTGTACAGGTGTGGGTGTACAGGTGTGGGTGTATAGGTGTGGGTGGACAGGTGTGGGTGTACAGGTGTGGGTGTACAGGTGTGGGTGTACAGGTGTGGGTGTACAGGTGTGGGTGTACAGGTGTGGGTGTACAGGTGTGGGTGTACAGGTGTGGGTGTACAGGTGTGGGTGTACAGGTGTGGGTGTACAGGTGTGGGTGTATAGTAGCTGTGGGTGTATAGCAGATGTGGGTGTAAAGCAGGTGTGGGTGTATATTAGGTGTGGGTGTATAGTAGGTGTAGGTGTATAGTAGGTGTAGGTGCATAGTAGGTGTGGGTGTATAACAGATGTGGGTGTATGGCAGGTGTGTGTGTATAGTAGGTGTGGGTGTATAGCAGGTGTGGATGTATAGCAGGTGTGGGTGCATAGCAGGTGTGGGTGTATAGTAGGTGTGGGTGTATGGCAGGCGTGGGTGTATAGTAGGTGTGGGTGTATGGCAGGTGTGGGTGTATAGCAGGTGTGGGTGTATAGTAGGTGTGGGTGTATAGTAGGTGTGGGTGTTTAGCAGGTGTGGGTGTATAGTAGGTGTGGGTGTTTGGCAGCTGTGGGTGTAAAGTTGGTGTGGGTGTATTTTAGGTGTTGGTGTATAGCAGGTGTGGGTGTATAGCAGGTGTGGGTGTATAGTAGGTGTGGGTGTATAGCAGGTGTGGGTGTATAGCAGGTGTGGGTGTATAGTAGGTGTGAGTGTATGGCAGGTGTGGGTGTATAGCAGGTGTGGGTGTATAGTAGGTGTGGGTGTTTGGCAGCTGTGGGTGTAT
The DNA here is from genome assembly GCA_958450375.1 of Homarus gammarus. Lineage (NCBI taxonomy): Eukaryota > Metazoa > Arthropoda > Malacostraca > Decapoda > Nephropidae > Homarus > Homarus gammarus. Next base: position 1,527,934 of record CAUDMG010002576.1, on the reverse strand, counting down.
AGTAGGTGTTGGTGTATAGCAGGTGTGGGTGTATAGTAGGTATGGGTATATGGCAGGTGTGGGTGTATAGTAGGTGTTGGTGTATAGTAGGTGTGGGTGTATAGTAGGTATGGGTATATGGCAGGTGTGGGTGTATAGTAGGTGTTGGTGTATAGTAGGTGTGGGTGTATAGCAGGTGTGGGTGTATAGTAGGTATGGGTATATGGCAGGTGTGGGTGTATAGTAGGTGTTGGTGTATAGCAGGTGTGGGTGTATAGCAGGTGTGGGTGTATAGTAGGTGTGGGTGTATAGTAGGTGTGGGTGTATAGTAGGTGTGGGTATATGGCAGGTGTGGGTGTATAGTTGGGTGGTCCTTATTTTTCAACTTTGGAATTTTTTACCACAGACCCTGCTAAAAGTGTCCATTTAGGACAAAAACATTGTGTGTTGAGTTATTGTTAAATATATTAATATTTAGAGGTTGCTCAAAGCTGTCAAAAATTAAGTAATCGATGTAGTTGATTACTTTGTAGCCGATTACGCCCACCACTAGTGCGTCGCATTTGGCACGATTGTGGTGGGTTTTGCTGGTCGTGATTGATGATTGGGGAAATTAGAAACAGTTCTGCAGAGTATTCTCATTATTAATTTATATTAATAGTTAATTTCTTTATTCCTCAGGTCAAAATGGCTAATGCAGGAGTAAAAACACGAGAAAATGTGTATTTGATAAAGACATTATGTGATGACATTACAGGGGCTAAGTTACCTTCAAACAGGCAAGTGTTACAGTATTTTTTAAACCTGCATCGCATACAGAAAAAAACCACCAGAGTGGCAGCTGGGGAAGTCACAGACAAAGTTCTTCAATTTTGGACAAAAGCAAACATTCCCACACACCACAAACCAGATTGTGTGAATCAAGTGCACAAAATGTTTGACAAGTGGAGTAGTTTGAAAAAGAACTCTTCAAGAAAGACAGAAACTTAAAAGCAGAAAGAGAAAGAGTTCACTGATACATTTGAAGATCTCTTTGACATTGCACCTGTGAATGGTTGAATACGATGACAGTTCAGGAGGATAAGGATTTCTTAATAACGCAACGAGAAAAAGGGCGTCGTGGGGCAATGTCATCTCTTGACAAAGTATTCCTGAAAAGACAGAAACGACGAGAAAAAACTCTCAAGAATGCAATGAAAAGGAAGTTGGCTGCAGACAGTGCAGAGGAAGAAGCCAAAAAATGCCAGGCCATCGTTGTCTTGGACAGCAGTAGTACGTCTTCTTCTGAGGCATCCAACCCTCCTGGCCCATCAGCACTTCAAACTCCACCTACTGTCAAGAAGCGTGGGCGAAAAGAGGTTCTTACTCCAGAACTTTCTGCAGCATTAGATCGGACCAAGTCCTCAGATAGGATGGCCATGCACATTGTCACCCAAACTGCTCGGAGTCTGGGCCATGATGTCAGTGAATTGATTCTGAATCGATCAAGCATCACGAGGAAACGTCAGCATCACCACAGTAGCAGGGCAGCTGAAATCCTTTCAAACTTCAAAAAAGGGTAGGTTTTAATTGTTCTCTGGGATGGTAAATTGATGCCTGATTTGACGGGGCATGGGGGCCATGTTGACAGACTCCCAGTTCTTGTCTCAGGCAAAGACACCTCCCAACTTCTTGCTGTTCCAAAACTTCCTTCTGGTACCGGTGATGAACAAGCAAAAGCTGTTGTGAAGGCTTTGCAGCAATGGCACATTGCCGACATTGTGCATGGCATGTGTTTTGATACAACAAGCTCAAATACTGGTCACCACAAGGGTGCGTGTATCAAAATTGAGCAGTTGCTGGGTCGTGATTTGCTATATTTTGCCTGCCGCCAACTTGTACTAGACCTTGTAGCTGGAGCTGCTTTTGAAGCTGTAATGGGACACTCAGCTGCTCCTGACATACAGCTGTTCCGAAGATTCCAAGCCAAATGGGAACAAATTGACAAGCAGAAGTTTGAAGACTCCTCCACCGACGATCTGGCAGGAGAATCAGTCAGAGCTGTTGGGGACGATCTAACCAACTTCAGTGAGAAGGCTCTATTGGAGACACAGCTTCGAGATGATTATCGAGAGCTGCTAGAGCTGGCCTCCATATTCCTTGACACATCATCTTCTCGGGGAGTACGATTTTCTGCTCCTGGTGCATTGCACCAAGCACGATGGATGGGAAAGACCATTTATTCCTTCAAAGTCTGGTTATTCCGTTCTCAGTTTAAGCTTACGCCAAAGGAGAACAGAGGACTAAGAGATTTGTGCATTTTCTTTGCCCGAATATATGTGAAGGCTTGGACAACTGCTCCACTTGCTGCAAGGGCACCAAAAGGAGATCTGATGTTGCTTAAAGCTCTACAAGACTACAGTACCATCAGCGATGACATATCAAAGGCATCTTTCCACAAAATGATGACACCTCTGGTACTTGTCAGATGACTTGGTTGCATTGGCTTTCTTTGATGACGATGTTCTCCCAGCAGTGAAGGACCGCATGTTGGAAGCTATGATCATCGTTATTGGAGAAGAAAAGCATGCCAAACGGGTTACAATCAACCCAGACACACTCCAAGTGAAGAACCTATATGATTTCACGACAAAGAACACAAAGTCATTTTTCAAAAAGCTCAACTTGAATACAGATTTCCTGGCCCTCCCAGTAGAACAGTGGAAAGATGATCCTGGCTTCCAAAATGCAAAAGCGAATGTACAAGCTTCGTCTGTGATCAATGATCATGCAGAAAGAGGAGTAGCCTTAGTCCAAGATTTCTCAGGCCGCATCACCAAGGACGAACAGCAACTGCAGTATGTACTGCAGGCAGTTGCTGACCACAGGAAATCATTCCCTAATGCCCTCAAGCAGACCTCACTGGGCGACAAAGAGTGAGACTGGTCCTCATGCGAGCCCTGCCTTGAGCAGCTAATACCCACTTAGACTAAGTGGGGGGGGGGGGGGGGCCAGGCTTGGGGGCTAGGAAATGATGTGTTATGAACATTAAGCATAGGCATAATAATGTTAAATTACATTTGACTTGAGCAACCTTTAATTATTAAGATATTGTAAAAATATTTTACAGGCAATGTTTGTACCCCAAATGAAAACTTTTGCCAGGGTCTGTGACAAAAAAATGGCAAATTTTGTTTTTTGCCCCAAAATAAGGACCACCTTAGTGTGGGTGTATAGCAGGTGTGGGTGTATAGTAGGTGTGGGTGTATAGCAGGTGTGGGTTTATAGTAGGTGTGGATGTTTATTAGGTGTGGGTTTATAGTAGGTGTGGGTGTATAGTGGGTGTGGGTGTATAGCAGGTGTGGGTTTATAGTAGGTGTGGGTTTATAGTAGGTGTGGGTGTTTAGTAGGTGTGGGTTTATAGTAGGTGTGGGTGCATAGTAGGTGTGGGTGTTTAGTAGGTGTGGGTTTATAGTAGGTGTGGGTGCATAGTAGGTGTGGGTGTATAGTGGGTGTGGGTGTTTAGTAGGTGTGGGTTTATAGTAGGTGTGGGTGCATAGTAGGTGTGGGTGTATAGTGGGTGTGGGTGTTTAGTAGGTGTGGGTTTATAGTAGGTGTGGGTGCATAGTAGGTGTGGGTGTATAGTGGGTGTGGGTGTATAGCAGGTGTAGGTGTATAGCAGGTGTTGGTGTATAGTAGGTGTGGGTATATAGTAGGTGTAGGTGTATAGCAGGTGTGGGTGTATAGTAGGTGTGGGTGTATAGTAGGTGTGGGTGTATAGTAGGTGTGGGTGTATAGTAGGTGTGGGTGTATGGCCGGTGTGGGTGTATAACAGGTGTGGGTGTATAGCAGGTGTGGGTGTATAGTAGGTGTGGGTATATAGTAGGTGTGGGTGTATAGTAGGTGTGGGTGTATAGTAGGTGTGGGTGTATGGCCGGTGTGGGTGTATAACAGGTGTGGGTGTATAGGTGCTCCGATTTACCTAAGACATTACTTTCAGTAAATGTAGAATATCGAAACAATATTAAATTTGAAATTAAACATTAATTTTTTCTTTGACAAAAATTAGACCTCTGAGGTTTTGAAACATACTGTGTCCATTATAACATGGACGATCAGGGACATGGAAAAAAAGTTATTATTTTTGTTGAACTATTTTAATCGCAGTACTTGGCGACAAATAAGAATGTAATCGATTACAATTGTGTCAAAAACTGTAATCGTTTGTAATCGATTACGATTACAGATTACGATTACCCAATGTTTGCTTGAGGCTGCACACATGAGGGACGAGAATGACAAGAACAGGGCGATACACCTTTTGAGGGATGAAACCAAGTGCAAGATGCTTTTTGCAAGATTAGCCGAGGTGTTATCTGAAGAGAAGCAGCAGCCCAGAAGCCACATTGTAGCCTAGCTGGGATGTCGACTGTCCTCTCTGCTTAGGTTTGCATTGCTTTCCCTCAGGGGAACGAGATCTTCAGCCCCAGAGTCGACAACAGTTGCAGGTATTGACTATGAGGCAACAGTCACTGAATGCCGCATAGATCTGCGGCTTAACAACTCAACACAGCTTGGGTAGCTGCTTTTGTATTAGGATATATATATATATATATATATATATATATATATATATATATATATATATATATATATATATATATATATATATATATATATTTATTATTTTTTTTTTACGGGATTAGCCCACCAGGGCACAGGTCAATGACCCACATCAGGGCCTGGGGGCGAAAATATAATAATAATAATAATAATAATAATAATAATAATAATAATAATAATAATAATAATAATAGTAATAGTAATATTAAAGGTCCATAAAAAAATAAATAAAAGACCAATAGTGAGAAATGATATATGTAAGTTGTGTTGTCAAAGTAAGAGAAACACTTGAGACCCGGCAATTGTGTGTAAATTAGGCAGAAAGTCAGATCATCAACCTGGGACTTGGTCACATATGGCAGCTGGGTCTACCATTAGACAACACATTGTGCTTCCAATATCTTCCCAGGCGGTAGTACCTCTTTGTTTGGTAGCTGCCTACAACCTACTACCTGTTTAATATTAAGGTAATAAATAAATTGCGAATGGTGTGGCTATTGGGGGAGGCTGGAGGCCACATTATAAAAAGTAGTAGTAGTAGTACTCCCAATGCGTGTGTGGCTCTTCCTATGACGCCGATCACGCCATGGTGTGCAAGAAAGGGGGCTTCAAATGCATGAGGCATGACGAAGTAAGGGATTTCACAGCAAATATGTTGAAGGAAATCTGCCGTGATGTCAGGGTAGAACCGACCCTCCTTCCATTGGACGGTGAGATTTTCCAACATAGGACTTCAAACACATCCAACGAAGCCCGTGTTGACGTCAGTGCTCGAGGATTCTGGACACGGGGACTGAGCCTTCTTCGACATCAGGATTTTTTATCCCATTGCCGCATGTCACCGTAATATAGCTCTCGATGCTGCACACAGGAGGAACGAGAACGAGAAGATAAGGGCATACGTTGATCAAGGCAGCTTCACTCCTCTAGTGTTCACAATCTCTGGTGGGATGGGACCAAGTGCAAGATGCTTCTACGCCAGATTCGCGGAGGCGATATCCGAACAGAAGCAGCAACCCAGAAGTTATGTTACAGCCTGGATGAGATGTCGACTGTCCTTCTCTCTCCTTAGGTTGGCTTTGCTCTACCTCAGGGGAACGAGAGCATCGGCCTCAAAGCCGACAACAGTTGCAGATATTGATTATCAGACAACAGTCACTGAATGCCGCATAGATCTGTGGCTCAACTAACTCAACACAGCTAGGATAGCTACTTATGTATTAGGATATTTAATATTAAGGTAATAAAATTGTGGCGAAGGTAAGGCTATTGGGGGAGGCTGGAGGCCATTTAAAAAAAAAGTAGTTATATTGTAGTAGTAGTAGTAGCAAGGCTGCACTGCACAATATCAAGATCAAGCGTCCAAGCTTTGCAATGTATGTTGAAAATTCGTATAGGAATCCATCAGACCTCTATATTAGGGTGTGTCAATTTTGTCAACATGTTAAAAATCAAATTTGGTAGTCAAAATATTGTGCCTCTTTATGTCTAAACTTGAGATTAGCAAACAAAAATGAATTGAAATAACCCTCACCTACATCAATTATACCTTAAAGTTTCAAATATCAGTATTTCAACAAATTAATGAGACTTGATTAGAATTATTCACTTGATATTAACTAATCTCATGTAAGCATATGGATTATGGAGTATTTTATGGTTCTATAGCTTGTGTACAATATGCATGTCAGAACATGAACATGAACAGGCTCTCCGTGTGGGACAGTTTAATTCTTGTTTTGACTTGTACCAAGCGTGAGGATAAGGCGCCCGGCTCACTCTCCTTCTAGATATCATAGACGGTGGTTTGCTCTCATTGCACTTGCACCTACTCTACCAGACGAATTCTACATTTTAATTATTGTAAGTAGGGCATATTGATTGTCGCAGTTACTTATATCATTGTATAAAACATTATGTTCTAAGAAATTATTATGTTATTTCTGTTACAGCATTTTTGATAAACAAATTGATATTTTTTGAAACAACAATTGAATTATGAAACATTGAAATATTTTTCTATTTGTCAGATAGTGTGAAGATGTCAAAATTGAAGACAAGAAGTCAGTTGTCAACCCACTTGAGCCTGCTAGTTGGTAAAGGGAAGGAGCTTCCTGTATCAGAACTTCCAACAGTGAGAGACATGCTAAGATTAGGGTTACTCCTTCGAGAAAAAAATGCAAAGGACAGAAGGAACTATACAGATAAAGAACTCATAAATGACATGATAGTCCCTCTTCTGCATCAATGGACAAAAGCTAATGCACTATTCAAACCACCTGTGATTAATCAGTGTCGAACTATTGAGCTAAAACTAACGAAATTATGGCACAAAGCAGTTGAAATATCACTTGGTAAAGGAAACTTGGCCAGGAAAAATGAATTTCTGCACACACTTGATACTCTGTTTGACATTTTGACCTGCAAGTGCTCCATACAATTATGTTCTGAATCCAACTGTTCTCACTCAGGTAAGAGAGAAAATAATTCCCACATTGATTGTGGTTGTCCTCGTGAAAAGAAGATCCCTGTTTTAGAGCTTGAATTTATAAAGGCACAGAGGACAAAGGCAGAAGGCCAAGGAAGCATGCAAATGGGTTCAATAGATTATTCAGAAACAAAGAAGCAGATTGCTAATGCCAAGAAGAGAGAACTAATCCGAGAGAGGGAACAAAAGAAGAAAATGAAGAGTGAAGAAGCCATCCAAAGAGAGGAAGAGCTGTGTCAAGATGTTTATCACTTCTTTGATAGTTCTTCTGATGAACAGGAAGCAACATCAGATGATAGTTCCAAAGAGCCATCTGAACCTTTACCAAAGAAAATGAAATACAACACAAGAAATATTTCAAACATTGCTTTAGCTAGTATTCGCCACCATGCTGGACTTCGTGAGGCTGCAGAAATTGCAACTGCCGCTTGGATAGATGCAGGCCTCATCAGCCGAGAGGATGTATCTTTGGTGATTGATCATAATAAAATTAGAAGAGCACAAGAAAAAATAATGAAGGAAATATCTGATCAGCATGAAAAAGATTTAAGCGAGGGAGGGCTCTCCTGTCTTTTGTTTGATGGAAGAATAGATGACACAAAAGTTTTGCTAGAAGTAGAGGGAGTGAACAGAAAGTTTCCAGGTCTCATCAAAGAAGAACACTACTCTGTCTGTTCTGAGCCTGGTGGTCGGTTTTTGTTTCACTTTGCTCCCGAAACTGAAGTAGAAGGGAAGAAACATGCAGAGGTCATTGCTGATCATATTTTATGTTGGGTTCAGGAGAGAGGACTTGGCAGTTCAATGCAGGCTGTTGGTGGAGATTCAACTGCAGTGAACACCGGATGGCAGGGGGGTGTAATGACGCATTTAGAGAAAAAACTAGGAAGAAGACTTGTTTGGATTGTATGTGATTTACATACAGGCGAGCTACCTCTTCGTCATCTCATCCAGGAACTTGATGGTCCTACAAAGAGCAACAACAAGTGGTCAGGTCCCCTTGGCATCATGCTGGATGAAGCAACACAACTAGAAATAAATACAACCTTTCCAAAGGTCGAAGTTGGCCCTCCCCTTCCGGCGTTGTCTGAAGGAGTCATCAAAGATCTCAGCACAGATCAATCCTATGCTTATCGTATTGCCCAAGCAATAAGATCAGGAGAAGTGCCTCAGTCATTGGCTCTCTTGGAGATTGGACCTGTCAGTCACAGCCGTTGGTTAACTACAGCTCTTCGTTTCTGCAGGATTTGGATTTCCAAACACGAATTGAAGGGCAAAGTGCTGAAGAATTTGAGGTTAATTGTTGAATTTATTATTGGAGTTTATCTTCCCCAGTGGTTTAGTGTGAAACTTAATCCTATGTGGGTGGATGGGCCCAATCACCTTTTGTTTCAATTGCAGCTAGTAAGAACACAGAGGAAGGTAGTGAGGGACATCGTGTTACCTGTGGCAAGAAGGTCCGCTTGGTATGCTCGATCAGAAGCAGTTTTGCAAGCAATGCTTTGCAGTCAATGTACCAATCTCCGAACCGAGGCTGTAGAAGTCATTCTAAAGATTAGAGGAACGCTAATAGATGACGACCAGTTGGGAGACTGTTCGTTTCATTCAAGAAAAGTTCCCCCAATAAACGTCAATGCCACCAAATTGTCAGAATTGGTTGACTTGAGTTTGGAAGTCTTAGAGCCACCATTGACAACAAGTCTAACTAGCCAAGAATTGAGAAACCTTAAAGAGACTCCAATGCAGGTGCCGAAGTGGCCTTCCCACACTCAAAGTGTGGAGAGATGTGTGAAAATGGTCACAGAAGCAGCGGGCCATGTTTACAGCCACGAGAGGCGAGAAGGTTACATCAAAGCACAAATAGCAAGCAGACTACTGATGACAAGAAACCAAAGCAAAGAGAGTATGAAGGCATTGGTTACTTTCAAATAGACTACGGATAATAAAATATAATAATTTGAAACTTGAAACAGTAACATGTGTGCAAACGCTGGTTATGTTATAAATTCACAAATATGTACATTTAAAAATCCATTTGATGTAGGTAGGACTTATTATAAAAAAAAATTTATGCCAGAATATTGTTTTGCATGCTTAAAGACTACAATAAATTGCTACCAAATTACTCGATTTTCAATTTAGCCAGTTCACCCCCTAAATTGACACACCCTACTCTATATAGTAAACAACAAGGCTCTAAGAGGTGATACCATCTTACAGTCAACCGAGGGAACAACACAGGGGACCCTGTTGCAATGGCAATGTATGCAATTGGCCTATCAGTGCTCCAACAAGAAATAAAATTTGAAACAACTAGGGTCAAACAAGTGGCATATGCTGATGACCTTACAGGAGCAGGAAAAGTGAAGGGCATCAAAAAGTGGTGGGACTTGGTAACATCGCGAGGTCCACAAATAGGGTACCACCCAAACGCCAGCAAGTCCTTCCTCATCGTGAAGCCAGAACATTATGAACGGGCAATGGAGGTTTTTGGCGGAAGTGAGGTCAAAATAACTAAGGACGGCCAAAGACATCTAGGCGCAGTAATTGGCACTGCGGACTTCAAGACCGAGTACGTAGCGGGAAAGGTGAATGAGTGGGTTAGTGAAATCCAAGCTCTGTCCGAGATTGCTAACACAGAGCCACACGCTGCCTTTGCTGCATTCACCCATGGAGTCAAGCATCGTTGGAACTACCTGATACGTACTATCCCTGATATCGGACCGCTCCTTCACCCTCTGGAAGAAGTTATCAGTGCCAATTTCATTCCTAAATTAGTGAAACACCCTGACTTAACCCCCCGCAGAAAGAGCACTTCTTGCACTTTCACCAAGATTGGGAGGGATGGGACTAACCAATCCAGAGGAGATTGCTGCCACTGAACATCAAAATTCACTTCAGCTCACGGGAGCCCTCACGGACCACATAATAGCCCAGAATGCAACAGGGGAAGTGGATACCAGTGAAGTAAATAAGATTCGTAGGTCCATTACGACAGATCGACAGCACTGCCAAAATGATAAGTTGCAGCAACTGTTGCTGCAGGTACCAGAAAATTTGAAAAAAAAAGTAGCTATAGCGCAGGAGGTGGGCGCCTCGAACTGGTTAACTACGTTACTGATAAGGGCAAATGGTTTCAGTCTTAATAAACAAGAATTTACAGATGCCATTGCTCTAAGGTACGGTCGGCCAGTAGAAGGTTTGCCCTCCCAATGCGTGTGTGGCTCTTCCCATGATGGCGATCACGCCATGGTGTGCAAGAAAGGAGGCTTCATATGCATGAGGCATGACGAGGTAAGGGACCTCACAGCAAATATGTTGAAGGAAATCTGCCGGGATGTCATGGTAGAACCTACCCTCCTTCCATTGGATGGTGAGATCTTCCAACACATGACTTCAAACACATCTAATGAAGCCCGTGTGGACATCAGTGCTCGAGGATTCTGGACGCCGGGACAGTGAGCTTTCTTCGACATCAGGATTTTTTATCCCATGGCCGCATGTCACCGTAACCTAGCTCTCGATGCTGCACATAGGAGGAACGAGAACGACAAGAGAAGGGCATATGGGTAGAGAATTCAAAACGTTGATCAAGGCAGCTTCACTCCTCTAGTGTTCACAACCTCTGGTGGGATGGGACCAAGTGCAAGATGTTTCTACGCCAGCCAGACTCACGGAGGTGATCTCCGAACAGAAGCAGCAGCCCAGAAGTTATGTTACAGCCTGGATGAGATGTCGACTGCCTTTCTCTCTCCTTCGGTCTGCTTTGCTCTGCCTCAGGGGAACGAGAGCTTCCGCCCCAACTCCGACAACTGCTGCAGATATTGACTATGAGGCTACTGTCACTGAATGCCGCATAGATCTGCGGCTCAACTAATTTAACACAGATAGGATAGCTACTTATGTATTAGGATATTTAATATTAAGGTAATTAAATGGTGGCGAAGGTGTGGCTATTGGGGGAGGCTGGAGGCCACGTAAAAAAAAAAAGTAGTAGTAGTAGTAATAGTAGTAGTAGTAGTAGTAGTAGTGTCAGTTTTACCTGGCCTGATAAATATTTGTATAGCAGTTATATAATATTGTTTATATAGATACTCAGTTTACATCAGTGTTCATATAGCAAATGTATGTAGATTAGTTTATGTATATAGCCAGTTTATATAGATAAATGCTTATATTATAACAGGTAATGCTAGGTCACAGGTCATGTCACAGGTTCCAGGTTAAAGGTTACAAGTTTTAGTGTGTTACAGTCAATAGTACAGTGTGGGGAGAGCGAGAGAGTACAAAAACGAACTAAGATTACAAAAAACCTAAGTGTTACCCGTCTGTATTATATAACTTCCAAGAATTAACTGAATGGTGTTTGATGAAGATGTAAACATGATAAGCAAACCGACGCGTCAGTCTGTAAACACCGCGGGAAGCGAACTGTAGCCGGGTGGAATGTTTTCGTCCTTCCCGTAAAATATGTACCTATGGCGTAAAATATGTACCTAGGGAGTAAAATAAGTACCTACAGTGTAAAATATGTACCTATGGCATAAATTAAGTACCTATGGCTTAAAATAAGTACCTATGGCTTAAAATAAGTACCCATGGCATAAATCAAGTACCTGTCGAGTAAAATAAGTATAATATAAGTACTTTCCGTGTAATATACTGTAAGTACCTGCAGTGTAATATGAGTACGTACAGTGTAATATAAGTACTTACAGTGTAATATAAGTACCTACAATGTTATTTTAACGTATTTTTCTTATTTTTCATTTGTATTAAGGAGTATTTTTTGTATATTTTGTTGTTCTCTTATGATATGTGGTGCGAAATATCGTTGTTACATGTCCAGTGGTGTATGTGACCCTGATGATGATGATGATGATGGTGATGGTGATGATGGTGATTATGATGATGGTGGTGTGATGATGGTGATGATTGTGATGATGGTGTTGGTGATGATGATGGTGGTGGTAATGATGATGGTGATTATGATGAGGGTGATGATGATGGTGATGATGATGACAATGATGATGGTGTTGATTGTGAAGATGGTGGTGATGGAGATGGTGATGATGATGATGATGGTGATGATTGTGATTATGGTGATGATGGTGATTATGATGGTGATGATGGTGATTATGATGATGGTGATTATGATGATGGTGATGATTATGATGCTGATGATGATGATGATGGTGATGGTGATGATGGTGATGGTGATTATGATGGTGATGATGGTGATGATGATGGTGATGAGGGTGATGATGGTGATGATGATGATGATGATGGTAATGATGATGATGGTGATGAGGGTGATGATGATGGTGATGGTGATGATGATGATGATGGTGATGATGGTGATGATGATGATGATGATAGTGATGAGGGTGATGGTGATGATGGTGGTGATGATGATGGTGATTATGATGGTGATGGTGGTGATGGTGATTATGATGATAATGGTGATGATAATGATAATGCTGATGATGGTGATGATGGTGATTATGATGATGATGATGATGGTGATTATGATTATGATGATGGTGATTATGATTATGATGATGATGGTAATGATGATGATGATGATGGTGATGGTGATGATGGTGATGGTGATGGTGATGATGATTATGATGATGATGGTAATGATGATGATGATGATGATGATGGTGATGGTGATGATGGTGATGGTGATTATGATGGTGATGATTATGATGATACTGATGATGATGATGATGATTATGGTGATGATGATGGTGATTATGATTATGATGATGGTGATTATGATTATGATGATGATGGTAATGATGATGATGATGATGATGGTGATGGTGATGATGGTGATGGTGATTATGATGGTGATGATTATGATGATACTGATGATGATGATGGTGAGGGTGATGGTGATTATGATGATGGTGATTATGATTATGATGATGATGGTAATGATGATGATGATGATGATGATGGTGATGGTGATGATGGTGATGGTGATGATGATGATGATGATGTTGATGGTGATGGTGATGATGATGATGATGATGAAGATGGTGATGGTGATGATGATTGTGATGACAGGTATAACCAAGTGTTCAGAGGATTATGCCTGTAAATATAACCTGTATAAGTGTGTGTGTGTGTATGGTGAGTGATAAGGAGAGTATTAAACACACACACACACACACACCATCCTTGACCACCGGAGGGTCAAGACCTATTCAGCCGCTGCTCCTGCTGAGCAGCGGCCCTCCTTGGCCATGTTGGCCCATTCCCCAAGTCCCTCTCCCTGACCCATCCTCACCACCGGGATATCAACATGATCAAAAGCGACAATTTTCTTTTGGAAAGAAGTGGGATCAGTGTTGAACTGTGATGAACAGTGTTTAAGCCAGTGAATTCAGCACTAGACAGTACCAGTGAGAGCCGTGACCCACCACTGAGATAAGCATCCCTGGGAACCATCCTCTGACCAGACGGTGTTAATCCGATCACCCTGGGAACAACAGCAGGTCGGCTTTACACCTGACTACGAGATAACACAACATCACCGAGCACTACTGTGACACCACCCAACACCATAGGGTATCACTACGACCACGTGAGGTCCTTCATATCAACACCTGAGGACGAGTTACTACACCACGTGAGCACCACACCACCTGGTGTCCCCATGACCACGTGAGGTCCTTCATATCACCACCGAAGAACGAGTTACTACACCACGTGAACACCACACCACCTGGTGTCTCAATGACTAGCCTAGGCCCGGGCCATCAACTGTAAACTATAATAATTTGTATGTTCAACCATTGTTCCTTCTTCTTTCAGTAATGAAAGCTTCTGTTAAACGACCCACCCACCCCATGTCTTTGTATGTAATTAGTCATTTTTGTTCGATGTATATTTTCAGCCTTCGGGCTGCAGAACTTTTTCAATAAACCGTTAATTATTATTATTATTATTATTATTATTATTATTATTATTATTATTGCTTATGCATATACACACACACACATATACACACACACACATAGATATATACACACACATGCATACACACATACATATACACACACATACATATACACACACACACACATATACAGTACACGCATAAATACACACACACACATACAGTACACGCATAAATGCACACACACAAACACACACATATTAACACACATTTATGTACTGTACAGCCCTGTAAATGTATCCAATGCATATTATATCATTACAGTAAGTCTAAATCAAATGTAAGTCTGTAAATTTTCAGACACCGGCTGCAACTCTATTAATAAACCGTTTATTATTATTATTATTATTATTACACACACACACACACACACACACACACAAATATTATATATAATATTATATATAATATATATATATAATATATATATATATATATACACACATGCATACACACGTACATATACACACACACACATACATATTAACACACACACACACACACACACACACACACACACACAGTGACCTTTCGTCCTACAGATGGTTGGTATTTCCGAATTTCTTTCAGGTAAGCTTGTCTCGTCTGACCAGGTGTGGGGGGCACCTCTGTCTGACCCCGCATTGCCCTGTGTTACCCCGTATTACCCCATATTACCTAGTATTACCCCGTGTTACCCCAGATTACCCCGTGTTACCCCGTGTTACCCCGTATTGCCCCGTGTTACCCCGATTTGCCCCGTATTACCCCGATTTGCCCCGTATTATCCCGTGTTACTCAGTACTACAGAATGGATATAGAATCCTTGAAAGAATTCAGAGGAGAATGACAAGACTAATCCCGGGCATTAGGAACCTTGAGTACAGAGACAGGTTAAAGCATCTTAATTTGCACTCCCTTGAGAGACGTAGAGTGAAGGGCGGTATGATAGAGATGTATAAATGGAAGTCAGGGCTAAACAAAGGGGACATTACAAAGGTACTCAAACTATCCAACCAGGAGCAAACTCGTAACAATGGTTTTAAATTCGACAAATTTAGATTTAGGCGCGAAATAGGTAAACATTGGTTTGGAAATAGAGTAGTGGATGAGTGGAACAAGTTATCAAACATCACCATTAACTGGAACACGCTGGATAGCTTCAAGCATAGGTTGGGTGGATATATGAGCAATAGGGGTTGGGTGTAAATGGGACTGCCCAGTATGGGCCAATAGGCCCGCTGCAATTTCCTCCATTCTTATGTTCTTAGAATGCCCCGTGTTACCCTATACTACCCTGTGTTACCCTGTGTTATCCTGTGTTACCCCGTGTTACCCTATACTACCCTGTGTTACCCAATACTACCCTGTGTTACCCTGTGTTACCCTATACTACCCTGTGTTACCCTATACTACCCTGTGTTACCCTGTGTTACCCTATACTACCCTGTGTTACCCTATACTACCCTGTGTTACCCTATACTACCCTATGTTACCCTGTGTTACCCTATACTACCCTGTGTTACCCTGTGTTACCCTGTGTTACCCTATACTACCCTGTGTTACCCTGTGTTACCCTATACTACCCTGTGTTACCCTGTGTTACCCTGTGTTACCCTATACTACCCTGTGTTACCCTGTGTTACCCTGTGTTACCCTGTGTTACCCTATACTACCCTGTGTTACCCTGTGTTACCCTATACTACCCTGTGTTACCCTGTGTTACCCTATACTACCCTGTGTTACCCTATACTACCCTGTGTTACCCTGTGTTACCCTGTGTTACCCTATACTACCCTGTGTTACCCTGTGTTACCCTGTGTTACCCTGTGTTACCCTATACTACCCTGTGTTACCCTGTGTTACCCTATACTACCCTGTGTTACCCTATACTACCCTGTGTTACCCTGTGTTACCCTGTGTTACCCTATACTACCCTGTGTTACCCTGTGTTACCCTATACTACCCTGTGTTACCCTGTGTTACCCTGTGTTACCCTGTGTTACCCTATACTACCCTGTGTTACCCTGTGTTACCCTATACTACCCTGTGTTACCCTATACTACCCTGTGTTACCCTATACTACCCTGTGTTACCCTATACTACCCTGTGTTACCCTGTGTTACCCTATACTACCCTGTGTTACCCTATACTACCCTGTGTTACCCTATACTACCCTATACTACCCTGTGTTACCCTGTGTTACCCTATACTACCCCGTGTTAACCTGTGTTACCCTGTGTTACCCTGTGTTACCCTGTGTTACCCTATACTACCCTGTGTTACCCTATACTACCCTATACTACTCTGTGTTACCCTGTGTTACCCTATACTACCCTGTGTTACCCTGTGTTACCCTATACTACCCCGTGTTACCCTGTGTTACCCTATACTACCCTGTGTTACCCTATACTACCCTGTGTTACCCTATACTACCCTGTGTTACCCTATACTACCCTGTGTTACCCTGTGTTACCCTATACTACCCTGTGTTACCCTATACTACCCTGTGTTACCCTGTGTTACCCTATACTACCCTGTGTTACCCTGTTACCCTGTGTTACCCTATACTACCCTGTGTTACCCTATACTACCCTGTGTTACCCTATACTACCCTGTGTTACCCTATACTACCCTGTGTTACCCTATACTACCCTGTGTTACCCTGTGTTACCCTATACTACCCTGTGTTACCCTATATACCCTGTGTTACCCTATACTACCCTGTGTTACCCTGTGTTACCCTATACTACCCTGTGTTACCCTATACTACCCTGTGTTACCCTGTGTTACCCTATACTACCCTGTGTTACCCTGTGTTACCCTATACTACCCTGTGTTACCCTGTGTTACCCTGTGTTACCCTATACTACCCTGTGTTACCCTGTAATACCCTGTGTTACCCTATGATACCCTGAGTTACCCTGTGTTACCCTGTCCTACCCTGTGATACCCTGTGTTACCCTATACTACCCTGTGTTACCCTGTGTTACCCTGTGTTACCCTATACTACCCTGTGTTACCCTGTGTTACCCTATACTACCCTGTGTTACCCTATACTACCCTGTGTTACCCTGTGTACCCTGTGTTACCCTATACTACCCTGTGTTACCCTGTGTTACCCTATACTACCCTGTGTTACCCTGTGTTACCCTGTGTTACCCTATACTACCCTGTGTTACCCTATACTACCCTGTGTTACCCTGTGTTACCCTATACTACCCTGTGTTACCCTGTGTTACCCTATACTACCCTGTGTTACCCTATACTACCCTGTGTTACCCTGTGTTACCCTGTGTTACCCTGTGTTACCCTATACTACCCTGTGTTACCCTATACTACCCTGTGTTACCCTATACTACCCTGTGTTACCCTATACTACCCTGTGTTACCCTATACTACCCTGTGTTACCCTATACTACCCTGTGTTACCCTGTGTTACCCTGTGTTACCCTATACTACCCTGTGTTACCCTGTGTTACCCTGTGTTACCCTATACTACCCTGTGTTACCCTATACTACCCTGTGTTACCCTATACTACCCTGTGTTACCCTGTGTTACCCTATACTACCCTGTGTTACCCTGTTACCCTGTGTTACCCTATACTACCCTGTGTTACCCTGTGTTACCCTATACTACCCTGTGTTACCCTGTGTACCCTATACTACCCTGTGTTACCCTATACTACCCTGTGTTACCCTATACTACCCTGTGTTACCCTGTGTTACCCTGTGTTACCCTATACTACCCTGTGTTACCCTATACTACCCTGTGTTACCCTATACTACCCTGTGTTACCCTGTGTTACCCTATACTACCCTGTGTTACCCTGTGTTACCCTATACTACCCTGTGTTACCCTATACTACCCTGTGTTACCCTGTGTTACCCTATACTACCCTGTGTTACCCTATACTACCCTGTGTTACCCTATACTACCCTGTGTTACCCTGTGTTACCCTGTGTTACCCTATACTACCCTGTGTTACCCTATACTACCCTGTGCTACCCTGTGTTACCCTGTGTTACCCTGTGTTACCCTATACTACCCTGTGTTACCCTATACTACCCTGTGTTACCCTATACTACCCTGTGTTACCCTGTGTTACCCTATACTACCCTGTGTTACCCTATACTACTACCCTGTGTTACCCTATACTACCCTGTGTTACCCTGTGTTACCCTATACTACCCTGTGTTACCCTATACTACCCTGTGTTACCCTGTGTTACCCTATACTACCCTGTGTTACCCTGTGTTACCCTATACTACCCTGTGTTACCCTATACTACCCTGTGTTACCCTGTGTTACCCTATACTACCCTGTGTTACCCTGTGTTACCCTATACTACCCTGTGTTACCCTATACTACCCTGTGTTACCCTGTGTTACCCTATACTACCCTGTGTTACCCTATACTACCCTGTGTTACCCTATACTACCCTGTGTTACCCTGTGTTACCCTGTGTTACCCTATACTACCCTGTGTTACCCTATACTACCCTGTGTTACCCTATACTACCCTGTGTTACCCTGTGTTACCCTATACTACCCTGTGTTACCCTATACTACCCTGTGTTACCCTGTGTTACCCTATACTACCCTGTGTTACCCTGTGTTACCCTATACTACCCTGTGTTACCCTATACTACCCTGTGTTACCCTATACTACCCTGTGTTACCCTGTGTTACCCTATACTACCCTGTGTTACCCTGTACTACCCTGTGTTACCCTATACTACCCTGTGTTACCCTATACTACCCTGTGTTACCCTGTGTTACCCTATACTACCCTGTGTTACCCTGTGTTACCCTATACTACCCTGTGTTACCCTATACTACCCTGTGTTACCCTATACTACCCTGTGTTACCCTGTGTTACCCTATACTACCCTGTGTTACCCTGTGTTACCCTATACTACCCTGTGTTACCCTATACTACCCTGTGTTACCCTATACTACCCTGTGTTACCCTGTGTTACCCTATACTACCCTGTGTTACCCTATACTACCCTGTGTTACCCTATACTACCCTGTGTTACCCTGTGTTACCCTATACTACCCTGTGTTACCCTGTGTTACCCTATACTACCCTGTGTTACCCTGTAATACCCTGTGTTACCCTATACTACCCTGTGTTACCCTGTCCTACCCTGTGTTACCCTATACTACCCTGTGTTACCCTATACTACCCTGTGTTACCCTATACTACCCTGTGTTACCCTGTGTTACCCTATACTACCCTGTGTTACCCTATACTACCCTGTGTTACCCTATACTACCCTGTGTTACCCTGTGTTACCCTGTACTACCCTGTGTTACCCTATACTACCCTGTGTTACCCTGTGTTACCCTGTGTTACCCTATACTACCCTGTGTTACCCTGTGTTACCCTATACTACCCTGTGTTACCCTATACTACCCTGTGTTACCCTGTGTTACCCTATACTACCCTGTGTTACCCTATACTACCCTGTGTTACCCTATACTACCCTGTGTTACCCTGTGTTACCCTATACTACCCTGTGTTACCCTGTGTTACCCTATACTACCCTGTGTTACCCTGTGTTACCCTGTGTTACCCTATACTACCCTGTGTTACCCTGTGTTACCCTGTGTTACCCTATACTACCCTGTGTTACCCTATACTACCCTGTGTTACCCTATACTACCCTGTGTTACCCTGTGTTACCCTGTGTTACCCTATACTACCCTGTGTTACCCTATACTACCCTGTGTTACCCTGTGTTACCCTGTGTTACCCTATACTACCCTGTGTTACCCTGTGTTACCCTATACTACCCTGTGTTACCCTGTGTTACCCTATACTACCCTGTGTTACCCTATACTACCCTGTGTTACCCTATACTACCCTGTGTTACCCTATACTACCCTGTGTTACCCTGTGTTACCCTATACTACCCTGTGTTACCCTATACTACCCTGTGTTACCCTGTGTTACCCTATACTACCCTGTGTTACCCTGTGTTACCCTATACTACCCTGTGTTACCCTGTGTTACCCTATACTACCCTGTGTTACCCTGTGTTACCCTGTGTTACCCTGTGTTACCCTATACTACCCTGTGTTACCCTATACTACCCTGTGTTACCCTGTGTTACCCTATACTACCCTGTGTTACCCTGTGTTACCCTATACTACCCTGTGTTACCCTGTGTTACCCTATACTACCCTGTGTTACCCTGTGTTACCCTGTGTTACCCTATACTACCCTGTGTTACCCTATACTACCCTGTGTTACCCTGTGTTACCCTATACTACCCTGTGTTACCCTGTGTTACCCTGTGTTACCCTATACTACCCTGTGTTACCCTATACTACCCTGTGTTACCCTATACTACCCTGTGTTACCCTGTGTTACCCTATACTACCCTGTGTTACCCTGTGTTACCCTATACTACCCTGTGTTACCCTATACTACCCTGTGTTACCCTATACTACCCTGTGTTACCCTATACTACCCTGTGTTACCCTCTGTTACCCTGTGTTACCCTGTACTACCCTGTGTTACCCTGTGTTACCCTATACTACCCTGTGTTACCCTGTGTTACCCTGTGTTACCCTGTGTTACCCTATACTACCCTGTGTTACCCTGTGTTACCCTGTGTTACCCTGTGTTACCCTATACTACCCTGTGTTACCGTATACTACCCTGTGTTACCCTATACTACCCTGTGTTACCCTATACTACCCTGTGTTACCCTGTGTTACCCTGTGTTACCCTATACTACCCTGTGTTACCCTGTGTTACCCTATACTACCCTGTGTTACCCTGTGTTACCCTATACTACCCTGTGTTACCCTGTGTTACCCTGTGTTACCCTGTGTTACCCTGTACTACCCTGTGTTACCCTGTGTTACCCTATACTACCCTGTGTTACCCTGTGTTACCCTATACTACCCTGTGTTACCCTGTGTTACCCTATACTACCCTGTGTTACCCTGTGTTACCCTATACTACCCTGTGTTACCCTGTGTTACCCTGTGTTACCCTATACTACCCTGTGTTACCCTGTGTTACCCTGTGTTACCCTATACTACCCTGTGTTACCCTGTGTTACCCTATACTACCCTGTGTTACCCTATACTACCCTGTGTTACCCTGTGTTACCCTATACTACCCTGTGTTACCCTGTGTTACCCTATACTACCCTGTGTTACCCTATACTACCCTGTGTTACCCTATACTACCCTGTGTTACCCTATACTACCCTGTGTTACCCTGTGTTACCCTATACTACCCTGTGTTACCCTGTGTTACCCTATACTACCCTGTGTTACCCTGTGTTACCCTATACTACCCTGTGTTACCCTGTGTTACCCTATACTACCCTGTGTTACCCTGTGTTACCCTGTGTTACCCTATACTACCCTGTGTTACCCTGTGTTACCCTGTGTTACCCTATACTACCCTGTGTTACCCTGTGTTACCCTATACTACCCTGTGTTACCCTGTGTTACCCTGTACCCATAGCTTTTATTTTACCTTATATTTTCTTCTTAGTCCTTATTACTCTATTTATTTATATTTATTATTTCTTCATTTATGTTTCTCTTCTTATTCTTTAACTCTTTGTTTCGACAAGTGAAGGAGGGAGAGAGGAAGGACTATGAAGTGTGAGAAGGGAGGGGTGTGGGTAGTCACTCCTTATGGTCAACCTTCCACCACACTGAGGGAAAGTATGGAGGAGAGGATGAGGGAAGAGCTAGAAATAGGAATAACATATGACATATGATAATTGAGACACTAGGGGAAACAGGTGATAGGTGTGTTGTCACTCAGGACTCACTGTATCACTGCGTACCACCAAGACACTTTTAACAAATCAACCTTTCTCAATAAGGGGAGGGATGAATTTGGACTCTTATTAACGGTTACTGCTTTTATTGAATACTTTCTTTTACGGTTTAACAATTACACTTTCAAAACGACACACCTATCTTCCTGGTCACATGAGTCACAATATTTTGCGAAACGGATAAAATCCAAAGGTGTACTCATATATACAGTAACATATACTGTATATCCCGCCATGTGGGGCGATATGATCGAGGTGTATAAATGGAAATCAGGGCTAAACAAAGGTGATATAACAAAGGTACTCAGACTATCCAACCAGGAGCGAACTCGTAGCAATGGTTTTAAATTAGACAAATTTAGATTTAGGCGCGAGATAGGTAAACATTGGTTTGGAAATAGAGTAGTGGATGAGTGGAACAAGTTACCAAACATCACCATTAACTGGAACACGCTGGATAGCTTCAAACATAGGTTGGATGAGCGATAAACGGGACTGCTCAGCATGGGCCAATAGTTACTGTTTCCTACTGTCTTATGTTATGTTCATATGTTAGCCCGTGTTACCACGTATTACCCCATTCTTCCCCGTGTTACCCCGTGCCCCCCCCCCCTTAAATAACAATGGCCGGTAGCCTTCATTATTGCTGCAACTTTCTCTCCTTGAAGGGGGAAAGTTCACCATGTTTCTCAGCGTATTAGAAAGTTCGTATTATTACCTCAACTATGTTTCTTTCTGCCCTTGTGAGAGGTGAGACACGCGTCTCTCTCTATTAACGCAGCATGGTATGTGTCCTGTATGTGTCCCATGTATCTCTGCGTGTCCTGTATGTGTCCCATGTATCTCTGCGTGTCCTGTATGTGTCCCATGTATCTCTGCGTGTCCTGTATGTGTCCCATGTATCTCTGCGTGTCCTGTATGTGTCCCTCGCCTCTGTGTGTCCTGCATGTGTCCCTTGTCTCTGTGTGTCCTGTATGTGTCCCTTACCTCTGTGTGTCCTGTATGTGTCCCATGTCAGCGGTGGTGGTGGTGGACAGGTGGGAGTGGAAAGAGTTAACGCTACTGAAGGAGGTCCCGTTATCCTGGAGGAGGTTTGACTGAGGCTCGGCTTGCGTACGTTCACCTCCAGGCTGTGTGTGTGGGTATTGGGCTGTGTGTGTGGGTATTGGGCTGTGTGTGTGGGTATTTGGCTGTGTGTGTGGGTATTGGGCTGTGTGTGTGGGTATTGGGCTGTGTGTGTGTGGGTATTGGGCTGTGTGTGTGGGTATTGGGCTGTGTGTGTGGGTATTGGGCTGTGTGTGTGGGTATTGGGCTGTGTGTGTGGGTATTGGGCTGTGTGTGTGTGTGGGTATTGAGGTTCTGTTGTAAAGTAATATTCGGTGTGAGGGTCGAGGGTGAGGTCGACACACACACACACACACAGTGAAGGAATCGAGGGACGTCACTCAGTTCCTGGCACCAGTAGAACCCATCTGTACTGACCAAACTGATAATGGTTCTTCTTTTGCCCGTGTAAGGGAGTGTTGTTTTCTTTTGTTGTGCAATTTGGTGTAATGGTTGACTAACTAATTTTTTAATGTTTTTTTTTTTAGTTTTCATTTTCTTTTGTAGTGGTGTTTCTGTCTGTCTGTCTGTCTATCTGTCTGTCTGTCTGTCTGTCTGTCCTTCCTGTCCATTTTCCCGTTCATCTATCCTTCCGTCCACCTGTCCGTCCGTCCATGCGTTCTTCCTGTCCGTTTGCCCGTCTATATCTATTCATCCGTCCGTCCGTCCATCTTTTTTCATGTCTGCTTGTCCGTCCGTGCGTTCTTCCTGTCCGTTCGCCTTTCTATATCTATCCGTCCGTCCGTCCGTCCGTCAGTCTCCGTAAAGGCTGGTCAGCAACACTCGCCGGACGTGTACTAATGCCCATGCATATGTAGAAGATTGCGGGAGTGTACGTATTGTTGATAGCGATCCTTGTATGACCTCCCCTGGGGTCACCAAGGTCACTTAACGGGACCTACCAGGCCAAGTTAACGGGAAATACCAGGCCAAGTTAACGGAAAATACCAGGCTAAATTAACGGGAAATACCAGGCTAAGTTTACGGGAAATATCAGGCTAAATTAACGGGAAATACCAGGCCAAGTAAACGGGAAATACCAGGCCAAGTTAACGGGAAATATCAGGCTAAATTAACGGGAAATACCAGGCCAAGTTAACAGGAAATACCAGGCCAAGTTAACGGGAAATATCAGGCTAAATTAACGGGAAATACCAGGGCAAGTTAACGGGAAATATCAGGCTAAGTTAACGGGAAATATCAGGCTAAATTAACGGGAAATACCAGGGCAAGTTAACGGGACATACCAGTCACAAGTTAACGAGAAATACCAGGCCAAGTTAACGGTAAATACCGGACCAAATTAAGGGACATAACAGGCACAGATTAACGGGAGGTATTAAGACAAGTTAGGTTAGGGTTGAGTTGTAACATACTCCTCCCTCGGGTGGTTCAAGTCTGGTGTGCTTTCTCGGGCTGTTCCACCAAGGTCTGAGGTGTTGTGTGTGTGTGTGTGTGGACCCAAGACGTGCATCTCTCCCTTCTCCTTCCCTTTCCATCTCCTTCCCCTTCTCCTTCCCCCTCCGTCCCCCTGCTACCTCTACCTTCCTCCTTCCCCCTCCTTTTCCCCCCTTCTCCCTTCCATTACCCCTCTCTCCCTCCCACCTTCTCTCTTCTTCCCTTCATCTCTCACCCCCCTCTCTCACATACTGTATATGGTTCAAGTCTGGCAAGAGGAGGAACCAGGAACCAGGGTCTTATTGGTTCATGTTTGTTATTGTTTTGTTTTGAGTTATTTTTGTTTGTCATCTTTTGTTTGTGTAAGAGCTTTTAGAGGTGGATGTTTTTGTTATGTTTGTTTGTTTGCCTGTTATTACCCTTATCACAGCTATAGGGTAGGATATTGTTTTCGGTTCTGTTTGTAATAATAATAATAATAATAATAATAATAATAATAATAA